>JARWAU010000053.1:0-554392 GCA_029958995.1 Bombus sonorus | reverse complement strand
TTATACGTTATAACGTAATACCACACAACGTTATACGTTATAACGTAATACTATATAACGTTATACGTTATAACATAATACCTTATGACGTTATACGTTATAACGTAATACTATATAACGTTACACGTTATAACGTAATACCTTATGACGTTATACGTTATAACGTAATACTATATAACGTTATACGTTATAACGTAATTCTACATAACGTTATACGTTATAATGTAATACTATATAACGTTATACGTTATAACATAATACCTTATGACGTTATACGTTATAACGTAATACTATATAACGTTATACGTTATAACGTAATACCTTATGACGTTATACGTTATAACGTAATACTATATAACGTTATACGTTATAACGAAATTCTACATAACGTTATACGTTATAACGTAATGCTAAATAACGTTATACGTTATAACGTAATACCATATGACGTTATACGTTATAACGTAATACCATTTGATTTTATACGTTATAAGGAAATGCTATAGTACGTTACACGTTATAACGTAATGCTATATAACGTTATACGTTATAACATAATACCACACAACGTTATACGTCATAACGTAATACTATATAACGTTATAAGTTATAACATAATACCTTGTGACGTTATACGTTATAACGTAATACTATATAACGTAATACGTTATAACGCAATACGTTATGACGTTATACGTTATAACGTAATACTATATAACGTTATACGTTATAACGTAATTCTACATAACGTTATACGTTATAACGTAATGCTAAATAACGTTATACGTTATAACGTAATACCACACAACGTAATACGTCATAACGTAATACTATATAACGTTACGCGTCATAACGTAATTCTATATAACGTTATACGTTAGAACGTAATACCATTTGATGTTATACGTTATAAGGAAATGCTATAGTACGTTACACGTTATAACGTAATGCTATATAACGTTATACGTTATAACGTAATACCACACAACGTAATACGTCATAACGTAATACTATATAACGTTACGCGTCATAACGTAATTCTATATAACGTTATACGTTATAACGTATTACCATATGACGTTATACGTTAAAGCGTTATACTACATAACGTTATACGTTATAACGTAATACCTTATGACGTTATACGTTATAACGTAATACTGTATAACGTTATACGTTATAACGTTATTCTACATAACGTTATACGTCATAACGTAATTCTATATAACGTTATACGTTACAACGTATTACCATATGACGTTATACGTTAAAGCGTTATACTACGTAACGTTATACGTTATAACGTAATGCGATATAACGTTATACGTTATAACGTAATACCATATGACATTATACGTTATAACGTAATACCATTTGATGTAATACGTTATAAGGAAATACTATAGTACGTTACACGTTATAAAGTAATGCTATATAACGTTATACGTTATAACGTAATACCACACAACGTTATACGATATAACGTAATACTATATAACGTTATACGTTATAACGTAATACCTTATGACGTTATACGTTATACAGTAATACCATATAACATTATACGTCATAACGTAATACTATGTAACGTTACACGTCATAACGTAATGCGATATAACGTTATACGTTAGAACGTAATACTACATAACGTTATACGTTATAACGTAATACTACATAACGTTACACGTTACAACGTAATACCATATAACGTTATACGTTATAACGTAATGCTATATAACGTAATACTATATAACGTTACACGTTACAACGTAATACCATATAACGTTATACGTTATAACGTAATACTATATAACGTAATACTATATAACGTTACACGTTACAACGCAATACCATATAACGTTATACGTTATAACGTAATACCTTATGACGTTATTCGTTATAACGTAATACTATATAATGTTATACATTATAACGTAATTCTACATAACGTTATACGTTATAACGTAATGCTATATAACGTTATACGTCATAACGTAATACTATATAACGTTACACGTCATAACGTAATTCTATATAACGTTGTACGTTATAACGTAATACCATATGACGTTATACGTTATAAAGGGATGCTATAGTACGTTACACGTTATAACGTATTACTATATAACGTTATACGTTATAACGTAATGCTATATAACGTTATACGTTATAACGTAATACCACACAACGTTATACGTTATAACGTAATACTATATAACGTTATACGTTATAACATAATACCTTATGACGTTATACGTTATAACGTAATACTACATAACGTTACACGTTATAACGTAATACCTTATGACGTTATACGTTATAACGTAATACTATATAACGTTATACGTTATAACGTAATTCTACATAACGTTATACGTTATAATGTAATACTATATAACGTTATACGTTATAACATAATACCTTATGACGTTATACGTTATAACGTAATACTATATAACGTTATACGTTATAACGTAATACCTTATGACGTTATACGTTATAACGTAATACTATATAACGTTATACGTTATAACGAAATTCTACATAACGTTATACGTTATAACGTAATGCTAAATAACGTTATACGTTATAACGTAATACCATATGACGTTATACGTTATAACGTAATACCATTTGATGTTATACGTTATAAGGAAATGCTATAGTACGTTACACGTTATAACGTAGTACTATATAACGTTATACGTTATAACGTAATAATATATAACGTTATACGTTCTAACGTGATACCATATGACGTTAGAAGTTATAATGAAATGGTATAGTACGTTACACGTTATAACGTAATAGTATATAATGTTATAAGTTATAACGTAATACCTTATGACGTTATACGTTATAACGTAATACCATATAACGTTATACGTCATAACGTAATACTATATAACGTTACACGTCATAACGTAATACTATATCACGTTGTACGTTATAACGTAATACCATATGACGTTATATGTTATAAAGGAATGCTATAGTACGTTACACGTTATAACGTAGTACTATATAACGTTATACGTTATAACGTAATAATATATAACGTTATACGTTCTAACGTGATACCATATGACGTTATACGTTATAAAGAAATGCTATAGTACGGTACACGTTATAACGTAATACTATTTAACGTTATAAGTTATAACGTAATACCTTATGACGTTATACGTTATAACGTAATACCTTATTACGTTATACGTTATAACGTAATGGCATATATCGTTATACGTCATAACGTAATACTATATAACGTTATACGTTATAACGTAATGCTACATAACGTTATACTTTATATCGTAATTCTATATAACGTTATACGTTATAACGTAATACCATATGACGTTATACGTTATAACGTAATACCATTTGATGTTATACGTTATAAAGGAATGCTATAGTACGTTACACGTTATAACGTAATACTATATAACGTTATACGTTATAACGTAATACCACACAACGGTATACGTTATAACCTAATACTATATAACGTTATACGTTATAACGTAATACCTTATGACGTTATACGTTATACCGTAATACCATATAACATTATACGTCATAACGTAATACTATGTAACGTTACACGTCATAACGTAATACGATATAACGTTATACGTTAGAACGTAATACTACATAACGTTATACGTTATAACGTAATACTATATAACGTTACACGTTACAACGTAATACCATATAACGTTATACGTTATAACGTAATGCTATATAACGTAATACTATATAACGTTACACGTTACAACGTAATACCATATAACGTTATACGTTATAACGTAATACCTTATGACGTTATACGTTATAACGTAATACTATATAACGTTATACGTTATAACGTAATTCTACATAACGTTATACGTTATAACGTAGTGCTATATAACGTTATACGTTATAACGTAATTCCTTATGACGTTATACGTTATAACGTAATACTATATAACGTTATACATTATAACGTAATTCTACATAACGTTATACGTTATATCGTCATACCATATGACGTTATACGTTATAAAGAAATGCTATAGTACGTTACACGTTATAAAGTAATGCTATATACCGTTATACGTTATAACGTAATACCACACAACGTTATACGTTATAACGTAATACTATATAACGTTATACGTTATAACGTAATACCTTATGACGTTACACGTCATAACGTAATACTATATAAGGTTACGCGTCATAACGTAATTCTATATAACGTTATACGTTATAACGTATTACCATATGACGTTATACGTTATAGCGTTATACTACATAACGTTATACGTTATAACGTAATACTGTTTAACGTTATACGTTATAACGTAATGCTACATAACGTTATACGTTATAACGTAATACTATATAACGTAATACGTTATAGCGTAATACCATATGATGTTATACGTTATAAGGAAATGCTATAGTACGTTACACGTTATAACGTAATACTGTTTAACGTTATACGTTATAACGTAATGCTACATAACGTGATACGTTATAACGTAATACCATATAATATTATACGTTATAACGTAATACTATATAACGTTATACGTTAAAACGTAATACCATATGACTTTATACGTTATGAGGAAACGCTATAGTACGTTACGCGGTGTAACGTAATACTATATAACGTTATACGTTATAACGTAATACCATATGACATGATACGTTATAAGGAAATGCTATAGTACGATACACGTTATAACGTAATACTATATAACGTTATACGTTATAATGTAATACCACACAACGTTATACGTTATAACCTAATACTATATAACGCTATACGTTATAACGTAATACCTTATGACGTTATACGTTATAACGTAATACCATATAACATTATACGTCATAACGTAATACTATATAACGTTACACGTCGTAACGTAATACCATATAACGTTATACGTTAGAACGTAATACTACATAACGTTATACGTTATAACGTAATACTATATAACATTATACGTTATAACGTAATACTATATAACGTTATACGTTATAACGTAATACCATCTGATGTTATACGTTATAAGGAAATGCTATAGTACGTTACACTTTATAACGTAATGCTATATAACGTTACACGTTATAACGTAATACCTTATGACGTTATACGCTATAACGTAATACTATATAACGTTATACGTTGTAACGTAATTCTACATAGCGTTATACGTTATAACGTAATGCTATATAACGTTATACGTTATAACGTAATACCATATGACGTTATACGTTATAACGTAATACCATTTGATGTTATACGTTATAAGGAAATGCTATAGTACGTTACAGGTTATAACGTAATGCTATATAACGTTATACGTTATAACGTAATACCACACAAAGTTATACGACATAACGTAATACTATATAACGTGACGCGTCATAACGTAATTCTATATAACGTTATACGTTATAACGTATTACCATATGACGTTATACGTTAAAGCGTTATACTACATAACGTTATACGCTATGACGTAATACCTTATGACGTTATACGTTATAACGTAATACTATGTAACGTTATACGTTATCACGTAATTCTACATAACGTTATACGTTATAACTTAATACCATATAACGTTATACGTCATAACGTAATACTACATAACGTTACACGTCATAACGTAATACCTTATGACGTTATACGTTAGAACGTAATACTATCTAACGTCATACGTTATAACGTAATACTATAGAACGTTACACGTTACAACGTAATACCATATAACGTTATACGTTATAACGTAATACTATATAACGTCATACGTTATAACGTGATACCATATGACGTTAGACGTTATAAAGAAATGGTATAGTACGTTACACGTTATAACGTAATGCTAAATAACGTTATACGTTATAACGTAGTACTATATAACGTTATACGTTATAACGTAATACTATATAACGTTCTACGTTCTAACGTGATACCATATGACGTTATACGTTATAAAGAAATGCTATAGTACGGTACACGTTATAAGGTAATACTATTTAACGTTGTAAGTTATAACGTAATACCTTATGACGTTTTACGTTATAACGTACTACCTTATTACGTTATACGTTATAACGTAATGGCATATAACGTTATACGTCATAACGTAATACTATATAACATTATACGTCATAACGTAATACTATATAACGTTACACGTCATAACGTAATACCATATAACGTTATACGTTAGAACGTAATACTACATAACGTTATACGTTATAACGTAATACTATATAACGTTACGCGTTACAACGTAATACCACACAACGTTATACGTCATAACGTAATGCTACATAACGTTATACGTTATAACGTAATACTATATACCGTTATACGTGATAACGTAATACCACACAACGTTATACGTTATAACCTAATACTATATAACGCTATACGTTATAAAGTAATACCTTATGTCGTTATACGTTATAACGTAATACCATATAACATTATACGTCATAACGTAATACTATATAACGTTACACGTCATAACGTAATACCATATAACGTTATACGTTAGAACGTAATACTACATAACGTTATACGTTATAACGTAATACTGTATAACGTTACGCGTTACGACGTAATACCATATAACGTTATACGTTATAACGTAATGCTATATAACGTAATACTATATAACGTTACACGTTACAACGTAATACCATATAAAGTTATGCGTTATAACGTAATACCATATGACGTTATACGTTATGAAGGAATGCTATAGTACGTTACACGTTATAACGTAATACTATATAACGTTATACGTTATAACGTAATACCACACAACGTTATACGATATAACGTAATACTATATAACGTTATACGTTCTAACGTAATACCTTATGACGTTATACGTTATAACGTAATACTATATAACGTTATACATTATAATGTAATTCTAATTAACGTTATACGTTATAACGTAATGCTATATAACGTTATACGTTATAACGTAATACCATATGACGTTATACGTTATAACGTAATACCATTTGATGTTATACGTTATAAGGAAATGCTATAGTACGTCACACGTTATATCGTAATGCTATATAACGTTATACGTTATAACGTAATACCGCACAACGTTATACGATATAACGTAATACTATATAACGTTATACGTTATAACGTAATACCTTATGACGTTATACGTTATACCGTAATACCATATAACATTATACGTCATAACGTAATACTATGTAACGTTACACGTCATAACGTAATACGTATAACGTTATACGTTAGAACGTAATACTACATAACGTTATACGTTATAACGTAATACTATATAACGTTACACGTTACAACGTAATACCATATAACGTTATACGTTATAACGTAATGCTATATAACGTAATACTATATAACGTTACACGTTACAACGTAATACCATATAATGTTATACGTTATAACGTAATACCTTATGACGTTATACGTTATAACGTAATACTATATAACGTTATACGTTATAACGTAATTCTACATAACGTTATACGTTATAACGTAATACTATATAACGTTATACGTTATAACGTAATTCCTTATGACGTTATACGTTATAACGTAATACTATATAACGTTATACATTATAACGTAATTCTACATAACGTTATACGTTATAATGTAATGCTATATAACGTTATACGTTATAACGTAATACCATATGACGTTATACGTCATAACGTAATACCATTTGATGTTATACGTTATAAGGAAATGCTATAGTACGTTACACGTTATAACGTAATGCTATATAACGTTATACGTTATAACGCAATACCATATAGCGTTACACGTCATAACGTAATACTATATAACGTTATACGTTATAACGTCATACCATATGACGTTATACGTTATAAAGAAATGCTATAGTACGTTACACGTTATAAAGTAATGCTATAAACCGTTATACGTTATAACGTAATACCACACAACGTTATACGTTATAACGTAATACTATATAACGTTATACGTTATAACGTAATACCTTATGACGTTACACGTCATAACGTAATACTATATAAGGTTACGCGTCATAACTTAATTCTATATAACGTTATACGTTATAATGTATTGCCATATGACGTTATACGTTATAGCGTTATACTACATAACGTTATACGTTATAACGTAATGCTACATAACGTTATACGTTATAACGTAATACTATACAACGTAATACGTTATAACGTAATACCATATGATGTTATACGTTATAAGGAAATGCTATAGTACGTTACACGTTATAACGTAATACTGTTTAACGTTATACGTTATAACGTAATGCTACATAACGTTATACGTTATAACGTAATACTATATAACATTATACGTTATAACGTAATACTATATAACGTTATACGTTAAAACGTAATACCATATGACTTTATACGTTATGAGGAAATGCTATAGTACGTTACGCGGTGTAACGTAATACTATATAACGTTATACGTTATAACGTAATACCTTATGACATGATACGTTATAAGGAAATGCTATAGTACGTTACACGTTATAACGTAATACTATATAACGTTATACGTTATAATGTAATACCACACAACGTTATACGTTATAACCTAACACTATATAACGCTATACGTTATATCGTAATACCTTATGACGTTATACGTTATAACGTAATACCATATAACATTATACGTCATAACGTAATACTATATAACGTTACACGTCATAACGTAATACCATATAACGTTATACGTTAGAACGTAATACGACATAACGTTATACGTTATAACGTAATACTATATAACATTATACGTTATAACGTAATACTATATAACGTTATACGTTATAACGTAATACCATTTGATGTTATACGTTATAAGGAAATGCTATAGTACGTTACACTTTATAACGTAATGCTATATAACGTTATACGTTATAACGTAATACCTTATGACGTTATACGTTATAACGTAATACTATATAACGTTATACGTTGTAACGTAATTCTACATAACGTTATACGTTATAACGTAATGCTATATAACGTTATACGTTATAACGTAATACCATATGACGTTATACGTTATAACGTAATACCATTTGATGTTATACGTTATAAGGAAATGCTATAGTACGTTACAGGTTATAACGTAATGCTATATAACGTTATACGTTATAACGTAATACCACACAACGTTATACGACATAACGTAATACTATATAACGTGACGCGTCATAACGTAATTCTATATAACGTTATACGTTATAACGTATTACCATATGACGTTATACGTTAAAGCGTTATACTACATAACGTTATACGCTATGACGTAATACCTTATGACGTTATACGTTATAACGTAATACTATGTAACGTTATACGTTATCACGTAATTCTACATAACGTTATACGTTATAACTTAATACCATATAACGTAATACGTCATAACGTAATACTACATAACGTTACACGTCATAACGTAATACCTTATGACGTTATACGTTAGAACGTAATACTATATAACGTTATACGTTATAACGTAATACTATAGAACGTTACACGTTACAACGTAATACCATATAACGTTATACGTTATAACGTAATACTATATAACGTCATACGTTATAACGTGATACCATATGACGTTAGACGTTATAGAGAAATGGTATAGTACGTTACACGTTATAACGTAATGCTAAATAACGTTATACGTTATAACGTAGTACTATATAACGTTATACGTTATAACGTAATACTATATAACGTTCTACGTTCTAACGTGATACCATATGACGTTATACGTTATAAAGAAATGCTATAGTACGGTACACGTTATAAGGTAATACTATTTAACGTTGTAAGTTATAACGTAATACCTTATGACGTTTTACGTTATAACGTACTACCTTATTACGTTATACGTTATAACGTAATGGCATATAACGTTATACGTCATAACGTAATACTATATAACATTATACGTCATAACGTAATACTATATAACGTTACACGTCATAACGTAATACCATATAACGTTATACGTTAGAACGTAATACTACATAACGTTATACGTTATAACGTAATACTATATAACGTTACGCGTTACAACGTAATACCACACAACGTTATACGTCATAACGTAATGCTACATAACGTTATACGTTATAACGTAATACTATATAGCGTTATACGTTCTAACGTAATACCTTATGACGTTATACGTTATAACGTAATACTATATAACGTTATACATTATAACGTAATTCTAATTAACGTTATACGTTATAACGTAATGCTATATAACGTTATACGTTATAACGTAATACCATATGACGTTATACGTTATAACGTAATACCATTTGATGTTATACGTTATAAGGAAATGCTATAGTACGTCATACGTTATATCGTAATGCTATATAACGTTATACGTTATAACGTAATACCGCACAACGTTATACGATATAACGTAATACTATATAACGTTATACGTTATAATGTAATACCTTATGACGTTATACGTTATACCGTAATACCATATAACATTATACGTCATAACGTAATACTATGTAACGTTACACGTCATAACGTAATACGATATAACGTTATACGTTAGAACGTAATACTACATAACGTTATACGTTATAACGTAATACTATATAACGTTACACGTTACAACGTAATACCATATAACGTTATACGTTATAACGTAATGCTATATAACGTAATACTATATAACGTTACACGTTACAACGTAATACCATATAATGTTATACGTTATAACGTAATACCTTATGACGTTATACGTTATAACGTAATACTATATAACGTTATACGTTATAACGTAATTCCACATAACGTTATACGTTATAACGTAATACTATATAACGTTATACGTTATAACGTAATTCTACATAACGTTATACGTTATAACGTAATGCTATATAACGTTATACGTTATAACGTAATTCCTTATGACGTTATACGTTATAACGTAATACTATATAACGTTATACATTATAACGTAATTCTACATAACGTTATACGTTATAATGTAATGCTATATAACGTTATACGTTATAACGTAATACCATATGACGTTATACGTCATAACGTAATACCATTTGATGTTATACGTTATAAGGAAATGCTATAGTACGTTACACGTTATAACGTAATGCTATATAACGTTATACGTCATAACGTAATACCATATAGCGTTACACGTCATAACGTAATACTATATAACGTTATACGTTATAACGTCATACCATATGACGTTATACGTTATAAAGAAATGCTATAGTACGTTACACGTTATAAAGTAATGCTATATACCGTTATACGTTATAACGTAATACCACACAACGTTATACTTTATAACGTAATACTATATAACGTTATACGTTATAACGTAATACCTTATGACGTTACACGTCATAACGTAATACTATATAAGGTTACGCGTCATAACTTAATTCTATATAACGTTATACGTTATAATGTATTGCCATATGACGTTATACGTTATAGCGTTATACTACATAACGTTATACGTTATAACGTAATGCTACATAACGTTATACGTTATAACGTAATACTATATAACGTAATACGTTATAACGTAATACCATATGATGTTATACGTTATAAAGAAATGCTATAGTACGTTACACGTTATAAAGTAATGCTATATACCGTTATACGTTATAACGTAATACCACACAACGTTATACGTTATAACGTAATACTATATAACGTTATACGTTATAACGTAATACCTTAAGACGTTACACGTCATAACGTAATACTATATAAGGTTACGCGTCATAACTTAATTCTATATAACGTTATACGTTATAATGTATTGCCATATGACGTTATACGTTATAGCGTTATACTACATAACGTTATACGTTATAACGTAATGCTACATAACGTTATACGTTATAACGTAATACTATATAACGTAATACGTTATAACGTAATACCATATGATGTTATACGTTATAAGGAAATGCTATAGTACGTTACACGTTATAACGTAATACTGTTTAACGTTATACGTTATAACGTAATGCTACATAACGTTATACGTTATAACGTAATACTATATAACATTATACGTTATAACGTAATACTATATAACGTTATACGTTAAAACGTAATACCATATGACTTTATACGTTATGAGGAAATGCTAGCGTTATACGTTATAACCTAATACTATATAACGCTATACGTTATAACGTAATACCTTATGACGTTATACGTTATAACGTAATACCATATAACATTATACGTCATAACGTAATACTATATAACGTTACACGTCATAACGTAATACCATATAACGTTATACGTTAGAACGTAATACGACATAACGTTATACGTTATAACGTAATACTATATAACATTATACGTTATAACGTAATACTATATAACGTTATACGTTATAACGTAATACCGTTTGATGTTATACGTTATAAGGAAATGCTATAGTACGTTACACTTTATAACGTAATGCTATATATCGTTATACGTTATAACGTAATACCTTATGACGTTATACGTTATAACGTAATACTATATAACGTTATACGTTGTAACGTAATACCATATAACGTTATACGTTATAACGTAATACTATATAACGTCATACGTTATAACGTGATACCATATGACGTTAAACGTTATAAAGAAATGGTATAGTACGTTACACGTTATAACGTAATACTATATAACGTTATACGTTGTAACGTAATTCTACATAACGTTATACGTTATAACTTAATACCATATAACGTTATACGTCATAACGTAATACAACATAACGTTACACGTCATAACGTAAAACCTTATAACGTTATACGTTAGAACGTAAAACGATATAACGTTATACGTTATAACGTAATACTATAGAACGTTACACGTTACAACGTAATACCATATAACGTTATACGTTATAACGTAATACTATATAACGTCATACGTTATAACGTGATACCATATGACGTTAAACGTTATAAAGAAATGGTATAGTACGTTACACGTTATAACGTAATACTATATAACGTTATAAGTTATAACGTAATACCTTATGACGTTATACGTCATAACGTAATACCACATAACGTTATACGTCATAACGAAATACTATATAACGTTACACGTCATAACGTAATACTATATAACGTTATACGTTATCACGTAATACCATATGACGTTATACGTTATAACGCAATACCATATAACGTTAGACGTCATAACGTAATACTATATAACGTTACGCGTCATATCGTAATTATATATAACGTTATACGTTATAACGTATTACCATATGACGTTTTACGTTATAGCGTTATACTATATAACGTTATACGTTATAACGTAATACCATATGATGTTATACGTTATAAGGAAATGCTATAGTACGTTACACGTTATAACGTCATACTGTTTAACGTTATACGTTATAACGTAATGCTACATAACGTTATACGTTATAACGTAATACTATATAACGTTATACGTTATAACGTAATACCATATGATGTTATACGTTATAAGGAAATGCTATAGTACGTTACACGTTATAACGTAATACTGTTTAACTTTATACGTTATAACGTTATACGTTATAACGTAATACCATATGACATGATACGTTATAAGGAAATGCAATAGTACGTTACACGTTATAACGTAATACTATATAACGTTATAAGTTATAACGTAATACCTTATGACGTTATACGTTATAACGTAATACCTTATGACGTTATACGTTATAACGAAATACCTTATGACGTTATACGTTATAACGTAATACCATATAACGTTATACGTCATAACGTAATACTATATAACGTTACACGTCATAACGTAATACTATATAACGTTATAAGTTATAACGTAATACTATATAACGTTATACGTTATAATGTAATGCTACATAACGTTATACGTTATAACGGAATGCTATATATCGTTATACGTTATAACGTAATACCACATAACGTTATACGTCATAACGTAATATCTTATGACGTTATACGTTATATCGTCATACCATATGACATTATACGTTATAACGTAACACCATATGACATGATACGTTATGAGGATATGCAATAGTACGTTACACGTTATAACGTAATACTATATAACGTTATAAGTTATAACGTAATACCATATAACGTTATACGTCATAACGTAATACTATATAACGTTATACGTTATAACGTAATGCTACATAACGTTATACGTCATAACGTGATACTATATAACGTTATACGTTATAACGTAATACCTTATGACGTTATACGTTATATCGTCATACCATATGACGTTATACGTTATAAGGAAATGCTATAGTACGTTACACGTTATAACGGAATACTATATAACGTTATAAGTTATAACGTAATACCTTATGACGTTATACGTTATAACGTAATACTATATAACGTCACGCGTTATAACGTAATACTATATAACGTTATACGTTATAACGTAATACCATATGACTTTATAC
This sequence comes from Bombus sonorus, assembly GCA_029958995.1. NCBI lineage: Eukaryota > Metazoa > Arthropoda > Insecta > Hymenoptera > Apidae > Bombus > Bombus sonorus. Next base: position 539,826 of record JARWAU010000053.1, on the reverse strand, counting down.
GTTATGAGGAAATGCTATAGTACGTTACACGGTATAACGAAATACCATATAACGTTATACGTCATAACGTAATACTATATAACGTTATACGTTATAACGTAATACCATATGACGTTATACGTTATAAAGAAATGCTATAGTACGTTTCACGGTATAACGTAATACTGTATGACGTTATAAGTTAGAACGTAATACCTTATGACGTTATAGGTTATAATGTAATACCACACAACGTTATACGTTATAACGCAATACCATATAACGTTATACGTCATAACGTAATACTATATAACGTTACGCGTCATATCGTAATTATATATAACGTTATACGTTATAATGTATTACCATATGACGTTGCACGTTATAGCGTTATACTATATAACGTTATACGTTATAACGTAATACCATATGATGTTATACGTTATAAGGAAATGCTATAGTTCGTTACACGTTATAACGTAATACTGTTTAACGTTATACGTGATAACGTAATGCTACATAACGTTATACGTTATAACGTAATACTATATAACGTTATACGTTATAACGTAATACTATATAACGTTATACGTTATAACGTAATACCATATGACATGATACGTTATAAGGAAATGCTATATTACGTTACACGTTATAACGTAATACTATATAACGATATACGTTATAACGTAATACCTTATGACGTTATACGTTATAACGTAATATTATATAACGTCATGCGTTATAACGTAATGCTACATAACGTTATACGTTATAACGTAATACCACATAACGTTATACGTTATAACGTAATACTATATAACGTTATACGTTATAGCGTAATACTATATAACGTTATACGTTATCACGTAATACCATATGACGTTATACGTTATAACGCAATACCATATAACGTTATACGTCATATCGTAATACCATATAGCGTTACACGTCATAACGTAATACTATATAACGTTATACGTTATAACGTCATACCATATGACGTTATACGTTATAAAGAAATGCTATAGTACGTTACACGTTATAACGTAATACTATATGACGTTGTAAGTTATAACGTAATACCTTATGACGTTATACGTTATAACGTAATACCACACAACGTTATACGTTATAACGCAATACCATATAACGTTATACGTCATAACGTAATACTATATAACGTTACGCGTCATATCGTAATTATATATAACGTTATACGTTATAACGTATTACCATATGACGTTTTACGTTATAGCGTTATACTATATAACGTTATACGTTATAACGTAATACCATATGATGTTACACGTTATAAGGAAATGCTATAGTACGTTACACGTTATGACGTCATACTGTTTAACGTTATACGTTATAACGTAATGCTACTTAACGTTATACGTTTTAACGTAATACTATATAACGTTATACGTAATAACGTAATGCCATATGATGTTATACGTTATAAGGAAATGCTATAGTACGTTACACGTTATAGCGTAATACTGTTTAACTTTATACGTTATAACGTAATGCTACATAACGTTATACGCTATAACGTAATACTATATAACGTTATACGTTATAACGTAATACCATATGACTTTATACGTTATGAGGAAATGCTATAGTACGTTACACGGTATAACGTAATACTATATAACGTTATACGTTATAACGTAATACCATATGACATGATACGTTATAAGGAAATGCTATAGTACGTTACACTTTGTAACGTAATGCTACATATCGTTATACGTTATAACGTAATACCTTATGACGTTATACGTTATAACGTAATACTATATAACGTCATGCATTATAACGTAATGCTACATAACGTTTTACGTTATAACGTAATACCATATAACGTTATACGTCATAACGTAATACTATATAACGTTACACGTCATAACGTAATACTATATAACGTCATGCGTTATAACGTAATGCTACATAACGTTATACGTTATAACGTAATACCATATGACTTTATACGTTATGAGGAAATGCTATAGTACGTTACACGGTATAACGTAATACTATATAACGTTTTACGTTATAACGTAATACTATATAACGTTATACGTTATAACGTAATACTATATAACGTTATACGTTATAACGTAATACCATATGACTTATACGTTATGAGGAAATGCTATAGTACGTTACACGGTATAACGTAATACTATATAACGTTATACGTTATAACGTAATACCATATGACATGATACGTTATAAGGAAATGCTATAGTACGTTACACGTTATAACGTAATACTGTTTAACGTTATACGTTATAACGTAATACTATATAACGTTATACGTAATAACGTAATACCTTATGACGTTATTCGTTATAACGTAATACCATATGATGTTATACGTTGTAAGGAAATGCTATAGTACGTTACACGGTATAACGTAATACTATATAACGTTATACGTTATAACGTAATACTATATAACGTTATACGTTATAACGTAATACCATATGACTTTATACGTTATGAGGAAATGCTATAGTACGTTACACGGTATAACGTAATACTATATAACGTTATACGTGATAACGTAATACCATATGACATGATACGTTATAAGGAAATGCTATAGTACGTTACACGTTATAACGTAATACTATATAACGTTATAAGTGATAACGTAATACCTTATGACGTTATACGTTATAACGTAATACTATATAACGTCATGCGTTATAACGTAATGCTACATAACGTTTTACGTTATAACGTAATACTATATAACGTTACACGTTACAACGTAATACCACATAACGTTATACGTTATAACGTAATACTATATAACGTCATACGTCATAACGTAATACCTTATGACGTTATACGTTATAACGTAATACCATATAACGTTATACGTCATAACGTAATACTATATAACGTTATACGTTATAACGGAATGCTACATAACGTTATACGTTATAACGGAATGCTACATAACGTTATACGTTATAACGTAATACTATATAACGTTATACGTTATAACGTAATAACTTATGACGTTATACGTTATATCGTCATACCATATGACGTTATACGTTGTAAGGAAACGCTATAGTACATTACACGTTATAACGTGATACTATATAACGTTTTACGTTATAACGTAGTACCATATAACGTTATACGTTATAACGTAATACTATATAACGTTATACGTTATAACGTAATACTATATAACGTTACACGTTACAACGTAATACCACATAACGTTATACGTTATAACGTAATACTATATAACGTCATACGTCATAACCTAATACCTGATGACGTTATACGTTATAACGTAATACCATATAACGTTATACGTCATAACGTAATACTGTATAACGTTATACGTTATAACGTAATACCATATAACGTTATACGTTAGAACGTAATACTATATAACGTTATACGTTATAACGTAATACTATATAACGTTACACGTTACAACGTAATACCATATAACGTTATACGTTATAACGTAATACTATATAACGTCATACGTTATAACGTAATACCATATGACGTTATACGTTATCACGCAATACCATATAACGTTATACGTCATAACGTAACACTATATAACGTTATACGTTTTAATTTAATGCTACATAACGTTATACGTTATAACGGAATGCTATATATCATTATACGTTATAACGTAATACCACATAACGTTATACGTCATAACGTAATACCTTATGACGTTATACGTTATAACGTAATACCATATAACGTTATACGTCATAACGTAATACTATATAACGTTATACGTTATAACGGAATGCTACATAACGTTATACGTTATAACGGAATGCTACATAACGTTATACGTTATAACGTAATACTATATAACGTTATACGTTATAACGTAATACCATATGACGTTATACGTTGTAAGGAAACGCTATAGTACATTACACGTTATAACGTGATACTATATAACGTTTTACGTTATAACGTAATACCATATAACGTTATACGTTAGAACGTAATACTATATAACGTTATACGTTATAACGTAATACTATATAACGTTACACGTTACAACGTAATACCATATAACGTTATACGTTATAACGTAATACTATATAACGTCATACGTTATAACGTAATACCATATGACGTTATACGTTATCACGCAATACCATATAACGTTATACGTCATAACGTAATACAATATAACGTTACACGTCATAACGTAATACTATATAACGTTATACGTTATAACGTCATACCATATGACGTTATACGTTATAAAGAAATGCTATAGTACGTTACACGTTATAGCGTAATACTATATAACGTTATAAGTTATAACGTAATACCTTAAGACGTTATACGCTATAACGTAATACCACACAACGGTATACGTTATAACGTAATGCTATATAACGTTATACGTTATAACGTAATTCTACATAACGTTATACGTTATAACTTAATACCATATAACGTTATACGTCATAACGTAATACCATATAACGTTACACGTCATAACGTAATACTATATAACGTTATACGTTATAACGTCATACCATATGACGTTATACGTTATAAAGAAATGCTATAGTACGTTACACGTTATAACGTAATACTATATAACGTTATAAGTTATAACGTAATACCTTAAGACGTTATACGTTATAACGTAATACCACACAACGTTATACGTTATAAGGCAATACCATATAACGTTATACGTCATAACGTAATACTATATGACGTTACGCTTCATATCGTAATTATATATAACGTTATACGTTATAACGTATTACCATATGACGTTATACGATATAGCGTTATACTACATAACGTTATGCGTTATAACGTAATACTGTTTAACGTTACACATTATAACGTAATGCTACATAGCGTTATACGTTATAACGTAATACTATATAATGTAATACGTTATAACGTAATACCATATGATGTTATACGTTATAAGGAAATGCTATAGTACGTTACACGTTATAACGTAATACTGTTTAACGTTATACGGTATAACGTAATGCTACATAACGTTATACGTTATAACGTAATACTATATAACATTATACGTTATAACGTAATACTATATAACGTTATACGTTAAAACGTAACACCATATGACTTTATACGTTATGAGGAAATGCTATAGAACGTTACACGGTATAACGTAATACTATATAACGTTATACGTTATAACGTAATACCATATGACATGATACGTTATAAGGAAATGCTATAGTACGTTACACGTTATAACGTAATACTGTTTAACGTTATACGTTATAACGTAATGCTACATAACGTTATACGTTATAACGTAATACTATATAACATTATACGTTATAACGTAATACTATATAATGTTATACGTTAAAACGTAATACCATATGACTTTATACGTTATGAGGAAATGCTATAGTACGTTACACGGTATAACGTAATACTATATAACGTTATACGTTATAACGTAATACCATATGAGATGATACGTTATAAGGAAATGCTATAGTACGTTACACGTTATAACCTAATACTATATAACGCTATACGTTATAACGTAATACGTTATGACGTTATACGTTATAACGTAATACCATATAACATTATACGTCATAACGTAATACTATATAACGTTACACGTCATAACGTAATACCATATAACGTTATACGTTAGAACGTAATACTACATAACGTTATACGTTATAACGTAATACTATATAACGTTACGCGTTACAACGTAATACCATATAACGTTATGCGTTATAACGAAATATCATATGACGTTATACGTTATAGAGGAATGCTATAGTACGTTGTACGTTATAACGTAATACTATATAAGGTAATACGTTATAACGTAATACCACACAACGGTATACGTTATAACCTAATACTATATAACGTTATACGTTATAACGTAATACCAATTGATGTTATACGTTATAAGGAAATGCTATAGTACGTTACACGTTATAACGTAATGCTATATATCGTTATACGTTTTAACGTAATACCTTATGATGTTATACGTTATAACGTAATACTATATAACGTTATACGTTATAACGTAATTCTACATAACGTTATACGTTATAACGTAATGCTATATGACGTTATACGTTATAACGTAATACCATATGACGTTATACGTTATAACGTAATACCATTTGACGTTATACGTTATAAGGAAATGCTATAGTACGTTACAGGTTATAACGTAATGCTATATAACGTTATACGTTATAACGTAATACCACACAACGTTATACGACATAACGTAATACTGTATAACGTGACGCGTCATAACGTAATTCTATATAACGTTATACGTTATAACGTATTACCATATGACGTTATACGTTAAAGCGTTATACTACATAACGTTATACGTTATGACGTAATACCTTATGACTTTATACGTTTTAACGTAATGCTATATAACGTTATACGTTATAACGTAATTCTACATAACGTTATACGTTATAACGTAATACCATATGACGTTATACGTTATAACGTAATACCATTTGACGTTATACGTTATAAGGAAATGCTATAGTACGTTACAGGTTATAACGTAATGCTATACAACGTTATACGTTATAACGTAATACCACACAACGTTATACGACATAACGTAATACTGTATAACGTGACGCGTCATAACGTAATTCTATATAACGTTATACGTTATAACGTATTACCATATGACGTTATACGTTAAAGCGTTATACTACATAACGTTATACGTTATGACGTAATACCTTATGACTTTATACGTTTTAACGTAATACTATATAACGTTATACGTTATAACGTAATTCTACATAACGTTATACGTTATAACGTAATACTATATAACGATATACATTATAACGTAATACCATATGATGTTATACGTTATAAGGAAATGCTATAGTACGTTACAGGTTATAACGTAATGCTATACAACGTTATACGTTATAACGTAATACCACACAACGTTATACGACATAACGTAATACTGTATAACGTGACGCGTCATAACGTAATTCTATATAACGTTATACGTTATAACGTATTACCATATGACGTTATACGTTAAAGCGTTATACTACATAACGTTATACGTTATGACGTAATACCTTATGACTTTATACGTTTTAACGTAATACTATATAACGTTATACGTTATAACGTAATTCTACATAACGTTATACGTTATAACGTAATACTATATAACGATATACATTATAACGTAATACCATATGATGTTATACGTTATAAGGAAATGCTATATATCGTTATACGTTATAACGTAATACCACATGACGCTATACGTCATAACGTAATATTATGTAACGTTATACGTTATAACGTAATACCATATGACGTTATACGTTATAAAGAATTGCTATAGTACGTTACACGTTATAACGTAATACTACATAACGTTATACGTTATATCGTCATACCATATGACGTTATACGTTATAAGGAAATGCTATAGTACGTTACACGTTATAACGTAATACTATATAACGTCATGCGTTATAACGTAATGCTACATAACGTTATACGTTATAACGTAATACCATATGACTTTATACGTTATGAGGAAATGCTATAGTACGTTACACGGTATAACGTAATACTATATAACGTTTTACGTTATAACGTAATACTATATAACGTTATACGTTATAACGCAATACCATATAACGTTATACGTCATAACGTAATACTATATAACGTTACGCGTCATATCGTAATTATATATAACGTTATACGTTATAACGTATTACCATATGACGTTTTACGTTATAGCGTTATACTATATAACGTTATACGTTATAACGTAATACCATATGATGTTACACGTTATAAGGAAATGCTATAGTACGTTACACGTTATGACGTCATACTGTTTAACGTTATACGTTATAACGTAATGCTACTTAACGTTATACGTTTTAACGTAATACTATATAACGTTATACGTAATAACGTAATGCCATATGATGTTATACGTTATAAGGAAATGCTATAGTACGTTACACGTTATAGCGTAATACTGTTTAACTTTATACGTTATAACGTAATGCTACATAACGTTATACGCTATAACGTAATACTATATAACGTTATACGTTATAACGTAATACCATATGACTTTATACGTTATGAGGAAATGCTATAGTACGTTACACGGTATAACGTAATACTATATAACGTTATACGTTATAACGTAATACCATATGACATGATACGTTATAAGGAAATGCTATAGTACGTTACACTTTGTAACGTAATGCTACATATCGTTATACGTTATAACGTAATACCTTATGACGTTATACGTTATAACGTAATACTATATAACGTCATGCATTATAACGTAATGCTACATAACGTTTTACGTTATAACGTAATACCATATAACGTTATACGTCATAACGTAATACTATATAACGTTACACGTCATAACGTAATACTATATAACGTCATGCGTTATAACGTAATGCTACATAACGTTATACGTTATAACGTAATACCATATGACTTTATACGTTATGAGGAAATGCTATAGTACGTTACACGGTATAACGTAATACTATATAACGTTTTACGTTATAACGTAATACTATATAACGTTATACGTTATAACGTAATACTATATAACGTTATACGTTATAACGGAATACCATATGACTTATACGTTATGAGGAAATGCTATAGTACGTTACACGGTATAACGTAATACTATATAACGTTATACGTTATAACGTAATACCATATGACATGATACGTTATAAGGAAATGCTATAGTACGTTACACGTTATAACGTAATACTGTTTAACGTTATACGTTATAACGTAATACTATATAACGTTATACGTAATAACGTAATACCTTATGACGTTATTCGTTATAACGTAATACCATATGATGTTATACGTTGTAAGGAAATGCTATAGTACGTTACACGGTATAACGTAATACTATATAACGTTATACGTTATAACGTAATACTATATAACGTTATACGTTATAACGTAATACCATATGACTTTATACGTTATGAGGAAATGCTATAGTACGTTACACGGTATAACGTAATACTATATAACGTTATACGTGATAACGTAATACCATATGACATGATACGTTATAAGGAAATGCTATAGTACGTTACACGTTATAACGTAATACTATATAACGTTATAAGTGATAACGTAATACCTTATGACGTTATACGTTATAACGTAATACTATATAACGTCATGCGTTATAACGTAATGCTACATAACGTTTTACGTTATAACGTAATACTATATAACGTTACACGTTACAACGTAATACCACATAACGTTATACGTTATAACGTAATACTATATAACGTCATACGTCATAACGTAATACCTTATGACGTTATACGTTATAACGTAATACCATATAACGTTATACGTCATAACGTAATACTATATAACGTTATACGTTATAACGGAATGCTACATAACGTTATACGTTATAACGGAATGCTACATAACGTTATACGTTATAACGTAATACTATATAACGTTATACGTTATAACGTAATAACTTATGACGTTATACGTTATATCGTCATACCATATGACGTTATACGTTGTAAGGAAACGCTATAGTACATTACACGTTATAACGTGATACTATATAACGTTTTACGTTATAACGTAGTACCATATAACGTTATACGTTATAACGTAATACTATATAACGTTATACGTTATAACGTAATACTATATAACGTTACACGTTACAACGTAATACCACATAACGTTATACGTTATAACGTAATACTATATAACGTCATACGTCATAACCTAATACCTGATGACGTTATACGTTATAACGTAATACCATATAACGTTATACGTCATAACGTAATACTGTATAACGTTATACGTTATAACGTAATACCATATAACGTTATACGTTAGAACGTAATACTATATAACGTTATACGTTATAACGTAATACTATATAACGTTACACGTTACAACGTAATACCATATAACGTTATACGTTATAACGTAATACTATATAACGTCATACGTTATAACGTAATACCATATGACGTTATACGTTATCACGCAATACCATATAACGTTATACGTCATAACGTAATACAATATAACGTTACACGTCATAACGTAATACTATATAACGTTATACGTTATAACGTCATACCATATGACGTTATACGTTATAAAGAAATGCTATAGTACGTTACACGTTATAGCGTAATACTATATAACGTTATAAGTTATAACGTAATACCTTAAGACGTTATACGTTATAACGTAATACCACACAACGTTATACGTTATAACGTAATGCTATATAACGTTATACGTTATAACGTAATTCTACATAACGTTATACGTTATAGCGTATTACCATATAACGTTATACGTCATAACGTAATAACATATAACGTTACACGTCATAACGTAATACTATATAACGTTACACGTCATAACGTAATACCATATAACGTTGTACGTTATAATGTAACACTATATAACGTTATACGTTTTAATTTAATGCTACATAACGTTATACGTTATAACGGAATGCTATATATCATTATACGTTATAACGTAATACCAGATAACGTTAAACGTCATAACGTAATAGCTTATGACGTTATACGTTATAACGTAATACCATATAACGTTATACGTCATAACGTAATACTATATAACGTTATACGTTATAACGGAATGCTACATAACGTTATACGTTATAACGGAATGCTACATAACGTTATACGTTATAACGTAATACTATATAATGTTATACGTTATAACGTAATACCATATGACGTTATACGTTGTAAGGAAACGCTATAGTACATTACACGTTATAACGTGATACTATATAACGTTTTACGTTATAACGTAATACCATATAACGTTATACGTTAGAACGTAATACTATATAACGTTATACGTTATAACGTAATACTATATAACGTTACACGTTACAACGTAATACCATATAACGTTATACGTTATAACGTAATACTATATAACGTCATACGTTATAACGTAATACCATATGACGTTATACGTTATCACGCAATACCATATAACGTTATACGTCATAACGTAATACAATATAACGTTACACGTCATAACGTAATACTATATAACGTTATACGTTATAACGTCATACCATATGACGTTATACGTTATAAAGAAATGCTATAGTACGTTACACGTTATAGCGTAATACTATATAACGTTATAAGTTATAACGTAATACCTTAAGACGTTATACGCTATAACGTAATACCACACAACGGTATACGTTATAACGTAATGCTATATAACGTTATACGTTATAACGTAATTCTACATAACGTTATACGTTATAACTTAATACCATATAACGTTATACGTCATAACGTAATACCATATAACGTTACACGTCATAACGTAATACTATATAACGTTATACGTTATAACGTCATACCATATGACGTTATACGTTATAAAGAAATGCTATAGTACGTTACACGTTATAACGTAATACTATATAACGTTATAAGTTATAACGTAATACCTTAAGACGTTATACGTTATAACGTAATACCACACAACGTTATACGTTATAAGGCAATACCATATAACGTTATACGTCATAACGTAATACTATATGACGTTACGCTTCATATCGTAATTATATATAACGTTATACGTTATAACGTATTACCATATGACGTTATACGATATAGCGTTATACTACATAACGTTATGCGTTATAACGTAATACTGTTTAACGTTACACATTATAACGTAATGCTACATAGCGTTATACGTTATAACGTAATACTATATAATGTAATACGTTATAACGTAATACCATATGATGTTATACGTTATAAGGAAATGCTATAGTACGTTACACGTTATAACGTAATACTGTTTAACGTTATACGGTATAACGTAATGCTACATAACGTTATACGTTATGACGTAATACTATATAACATTATACGTTATAACGTAATACTATATAACGTTATACGTTAAAACGTAACACCATATGACTTTATACGTTATGAGGAAATGCTATAGAACGTTACACGGTATAACGTAATACTATATAACGTTATACGTTATAACGTAATACCATATGACATGATACGTTATAAGGAAATGCTATAGTACGTTACACGTTATAACGTAATACTGTTTAACGTTATACGTTATAACGTAATGCTACATAACGTTATACGTTATAACGTAATACTATATAACATTATACGTTATAACGTAATACTATATAATGTTATACGTTAAAACGTAATACCATATGACTTTATACGTTATGAGGAAATGCTATAGTACGTTACACGGTATAACGTAATACTATATAACGTTATACGTTATAACGTAATACCATATGAGATGATACGTTATAAGGAAATGCTATAGTACGTTACACGTTATAACCTAATACTATATAACGCTATACGTTATAACGTAATACGTTATGACGTTATACGTTATAACGTAATACCATATAACATTATACGTCATAACGTAATACTATATAACGTTACACGTCATAACGTAATACCATATAACGTTATACGTTAGAACGTAATACTACATAACGTTATACGTTATAACGTAATACTATATAACGTTACGCGTTACAACGTAATACCATATAACGTTATGCGTTATAACGAAATATCATATGACGTTATACGTTATAGAGGAATGCTATAGTACGTTATACGTTATAACGTAATACTATATAAGGTAATACGTTATAACGTAATACCACACAACGGTATACGTTATAACCTAATACTATATAACGTTATACGTTATAACGTAATACCAATTGATGTTATACGTTATAAGGAAATGCTATAGTACGTTACACGTTATAACGTAATGCTATATATCGTTATACGTTTTAACGTAATACCTTATGATGTTATACGTTATAACGTAATACTATATAACGTTATACGTTATAACGTAATTCTACATAACGTTATACGTTATAACGTAATGCTATATAACGTTATACGTTATAACGTAATACCATATGACGTTATACGTTATAACGTAATACCATTTGACGTTATACGTTATAAGGAAATGCTATAGTACGTTACAGGTTATAACGTAATGCTATATAACGTTATACGTTATAACGTAATACCACACAACGTTATACGACATAACGTAATACTGTATAACGTGACGCGTCATAACGTAATTCTATATAACGTTATACGTTATAACGTATTACCATATGACGTTATACGTTAAAGCGTTATACTACATAACGTTATACGTTATGACGTAATACCTTATGACTTTATACGTTTTAACGTAATGCTATATAACGTTATACGTTATAACGTAATTCTACATAACGTTATACGTTATAACGTAATACCATATGACGTTATACGTTATAACGTAATACCATTTGACGTTATACGTTATAAGGAAATGCTATAGTACGTTACAGGTTATAACGTAATGCTATACAACGTTATACGTTATAACGTAATACCACACAACGTTATACGACATAACGTAATACTGTATAACGTGACGCGTCATAACGTAATTCTATATAACGTTATACGTTATAACGTATTACCATATGACGTTATACGTTAAAGCGTTATACTACATAACGTTATACGTTATGACGTAATACCTTATGACTTTATACGTTTTAACGTAATACTATATAACGTTATACGTTATAACGTAATTCTACATAACGTTATACGTTATAACGTAATACTATATAACGATATACATTATAACGTAATACCATATGATGTTATACGTTATAAGGAAATGCTATAGTACGTTACAGGTTATAACGTAATGCTATACAACGTTATACGTTATAACGTAATACCACACAACGTTATACGACATAACGTAATACTGTATAACGTGACGCGTCATAACGTAATTCTATATAACGTTATACGTTATAACGTATTACCATATGACGTTATACGTTAAAGCGTTATACTACATAACGTTATACGTTATGACGTAATACCTTATGACTTTATACGTTTTAACGTAATACTATATAACGTTATACGTTATAACGTAATTCTACATAACGTTATACGTTATAACGTAATACTATATAACGATATACATTATAACGTAATACCATATGATGTTATACGTTATAAGGAAATGCTATATATCGTTATACGTTATAACGTAATACCACATGACGCTATACGTCATAACGTAATATTATGTAACGTTATACGTTATAACGTAATACCATATGACGTTATACGTTATAAAGAATTGCTATAGTACGTTACACGTTATAACGTAATACTACATAACGTTATACGTTATATCGTCATACCATATGACGTTATACGTTATAAGGAAATGCTATAGTACGTTACACGTTATAACGTAATACTATATAACGTCATGCGTTATAACGTAATGCTACATAACGTTATACGTTATAACGTAATACCATATGACTTTATACGTTATGAGGAAATGCTATAGTACGTTACACGGTATAACGTAATACTATATAACGTTTTACGTTATAACGTAATACTATATAACGTTATACGTTATAACGCAATACCATATAACGTTATACGTCATAACGTAATACTATATAACGTTACGCGTCATATCGTAATTATATATAACGTTATACGTTATAACGTATTACCATATGACGTTTTACGTTATAGCGTTATACTATATAACGTTATACGTTATAACGTAATACCATATGATGTTACACGTTATAAGGAAATGCTATAGTACGTTACACGTTATGACGTCATACTGTTTAACGTTATACGTTATAACGTAATGCTACTTAACGTTATACGTTTTAACGTAATACTATATAACGTTATACGTAATAACGTAATGCCATATGATGTTATACGTTATAAGGAAATGCTATAGTACGTTACACGTTATAGCGTAATACTGTTTAACTTTATACGTTATAACGTAATGCTACATAACGTTATACGCTATAACGTAATACTATATAACGTTATACGTTATAACGTAATACCATATGACTTTATACGTTATGAGGAAATGCTATAGTACGTTACACGGTATAACGTAATACTATATAACGTTATACGTTATAACGTAATACCATATGACATGATACGTTATAAGGAAATGCTATAGTACGTTACACTTTGTAACGTAATGCTACATATCGTTATACGTTATAACGTAATACCTTATGACGTTATACGTTATAACGTAATACTATATAACGTCATGCATTATAACGTAATGCTACATAACGTTTTACGTTATAACGTAATACCATATAACGTTATACGTCATAACGTAATACTATATAACGTTACACGTCATAACGTAATACTATATAACGTCATGCGTTATAACGTAATGCTACATAACGTTATACGTTATAACGTAATACCATATGACTTTATACGTTATGAGGAAATGCTATAGTACGTTACACGGTATAACGTAATACTATATAACGTTTTACGTTATAACGTAATACTATATAACGTTATACGTTATAACGTAATACTATATAACGTTATACGTTATAACGGAATACCATATGACTTATACGTTATGAGGAAATGCTATAGTACGTTACACGGTATAACGTAATACTATATAACGTTATACGTTATAACGTAATACCATATGACATGATACGTTATAAGGAAATGCTATAGTACGTTACACGTTATAACGTAATACTGTTTAACGTTATACGTTATAACGTAATACTATATAACGTTATACGTAATAACGTAATACCTTATGACGTTATTCGTTATAACGTAATACCATATGATGTTATACGTTGTAAGGAAATGCTATAGTACG
Organism: Bombus sonorus; assembly: GCA_029958995.1. Lineage (NCBI taxonomy): Eukaryota > Metazoa > Arthropoda > Insecta > Hymenoptera > Apidae > Bombus > Bombus sonorus. The sequence continues at coordinate 523,905 of JARWAU010000053.1, read as the reverse complement.
TTACACGGTATAACGTAATACTATATAACGTTATACGTTATAACGTAATACTATATAACGTTATACGTTATAACGTAATACCATATGACTTTATACGTTATGAGGAAATGCTATAGTACGTTACACGGTATAACGTAATACTATATAACGTTATACGTGATAACGTAATACCATATGACATGATACGTTATAAGGAAATGCTATAGTACGTTACACGTTATAACGTAATACTATATAACGTTATAAGTGATAACGTAATACCTTATGACGTTATACGTTATAACGTAATACTATATAACGTCATGCGTTATAACGTAATGCTACATAACGTTTTACGTTATAACGTAATACTATATAACGTTACACGTTACAACGTAATACCACATAACGTTATACGTTATAACGTAATACTATATAACGTCATACGTCATAACGTAATACCTTATGACGTTATACGTTATAACGTAATACCATATAACGTTATACGTCATAACGTAATACTATATAACGTTATACGTTATAACGGAATGCTACATAACGTTATACGTTATAACGGAATGCTACATAACGTTATACGTTATAACGTAATACTATATAACGTTATACGTTATAACGTAATAACTTATGACGTTATACGTTATATCGTCATACCATATGACGTTATACGTTGTAAGGAAACGCTATAGTACATTACACGTTATAACGTGATACTATATAACGTTTTACGTTATAACGTAGTACCATATAACGTTATACGTTATAACGTAATACTATATAACGTTATACGTTATAACGTAATACTATATAACGTTACACGTTACAACGTAATACCACATAACGTTATACGTTATAACGTAATACTATATAACGTCATACGTCATAACCTAATACCTGATGACGTTATACGTTATAACGTAATACCATATAACGTTATACGTCATAACGTAATACTGTATAACGTTATACGTTATAACGTAATACCATATAACGTTATACGTTAGAACGTAATACTATATAACGTTATACGTTATAACGTAATACTATATAACGTTACACGTTACAACGTAATACCATATAACGTTATACGTTATAACGTAATACTATATAACGTCATACGTTATAACGTAATACCATATGACGTTATACGTTATCACGCAATACCATATAACGTTATACGTCATAACGTAATACAATATAACGTTACACGTCATAACGTAATACTATATAACGTTATACGTTATAACGTCATACCATATGACGTTATACGTTATAAAGAAATGCTATAGTACGTTACACGTTATAGCGTAATACTATATAACGTTATAAGTTATAACGTAATACCTTAAGACGTTATACGTTATAACGTAATACCACACAACGTTATACGTTATAACGTAATGCTATATAACGTTATACGTTATAACGTAATTCTACATAACGTTATACGTTATAGCGTATTACCATATAACGTTATACGTCATAACGTAATAACATATAACGTTACACGTCATAACGTAATACTATATAACGTTACACGTCATAACGTAATACCATATAACGTTGTACGTTATAATGTAACACTATATAACGTTATACGTTTTAATTTAATGCTACATAACGTTATACGTTATAACGGAATGCTATATATCATTATACGTTATAACGTAATACCACATAACGTTAAACGTCATAACGTAATAGCTTATGACGTTATACGTTATAACGTAATACCATATAACGTTATACGTCATAACGTAATACTATATAACGTTATACGTTATAACGGAATGCTACATAACGTTATACGTTATAACGGAGTGCTACATAACGTTATACGTTATAACGTAATACTATATAACGTTATACGTTATAACGTAATACCATATGACGTTATACGTTGTAAGGAAACGCTATAGTACATTACACGTTATAACGTGATACTATATAACGTTTTACGTTATAACGTAATACCATATAACGTTATACGTTAGAACGTAATACTATATAACGTTATACGTTATAACGTAATACTATATAACGTTACACGTTACAACGTAATACCATATAACGTTATACGTTATAACGTAATACTATATAACGTCATACGTTATAACGTAATACCATATGACGTTATACGTTATCACGCAATACCATATAACGTTATACGTCATAACGTAATACAATATAACGTTACACGTCATAACGTAATACTATATAACGTTATACGTTATAACGTCATACCATATGACGTTATACGTTATAAAGAAATGCTATAGTACGTTACACGTTATAGCGTAATACTATATAACGTTATAAGTTATAACGTAATACCTTAAGACGTTATACGCTATAACGTAATACCACACAACGGTATACGTTATAACGTAATGCTATATAACGTTATACGTTATAACGTAATTCTACATAACGTTATACGTTATAACTTAATACCATATAACGTTATACGTCATAACGTAATACCATATAACGTTACACGTCATAACGTAATACTATATAACGTTATACGTTATAACGTCATACCATATGACGTTATACGTTATAAAGAAATGCTATAGTACGTTACACGTTATAACGTAATACTATATAACGTTATAAGTTATAACGTAATACCTTAAGACGTTATACGTTATAACGTAATACCACACAACGTTATACGTTATAAGGCAATACCATATAACGTTATACGTCATAACGTAATACTATATGACGTTACGCTTCATATCGTAATTATATATAACGTTATACGTTATAACGTATTACCATATGACGTTATACGATATAGCGTTATACTACATAACGTTATGCGTTATAACGTAATACTGTTTAACGTTACACATTATAACGTAATGCTACATAGCGTTATACGTTATAACGTAATACTATATAATGTAATACGTTATAACGTAATACCATATGATGTTATACGTTATAAGGAAATGCTATAGTACGTTACACGTTATAACGTAATACTGTTTAACGTTATACGGTATAACGTAATGCTACATAACGTTATACGTTATAACGTAATACTATATAACATTATACGTTATAACGTAATACTATATAACGTTATACGTTAAAACGTAACACCATATGACTTTATACGTTATGAGGAAATGCTATAGAACGTTACACGGTATAACGTAATACTATATAACGTTATACGTTATAACGTAATACCATATGACATGATACGTTATAAGGAAATGCTATAGTACGTTACACGTTATAACGTAATACTGTTTAACGTTATACGTTATAACGTAATGCTACATAACGTTATACGTTATAACGTAATACTATATAACATTATACGTTATAACGTAATACTATATAATGTTATACGTTAAAACGTAATACCATATGACTTTATACGTTATGAGGAAATGCTATAGTACGTTACACGGTATAACGTAATACTATATAACGTTATACGTTATAACGTAATACCATATGAGATGATACGTTATAAGGAAATGCTATAGTACGTTACACGTTATAACCTAATACTATATAACGCTATACGTTATAACGTAATACGTTATGACGTTATACGTTATAACGTAATACCATATAACATTATACGTCATAACGTAATACTATATAACGTTACACGTCATAACGTAATACCATATAACGTTATACGTTAGAACGTAATACTACATAACGTTATACGTTATAACGTAATACTATATAACGTTACGCGTTACAACGTAATACCATATAACGTTATGCGTTATAACGAAATATCATATGACGTTATACGTTATAGAGGAATGCTATAGTACGTTATACGTTATAACGTAATACTATATAAGGTAATACGTTATAACGTAATACCACACAACGGTATACGTTATAACCTAATACTATATAACGTTATACGTTATAACGTAATACCAATTGATGTTATACGTTATAAGGAAATGCTATAGTACGTTACACGTTATAACGTAATGCTATATATCGTTATACGTTTTAACGTAATACCTTATGATGTTATACGTTATAACGTAATGCTATATAACGTTATACGTTATAACGTAATACCACACAACGTTATACGACATAACGTAATACTGTATAACGTGACGCGTCATAACGTAATTCTATATAACGTTATACGTTATAACGTATTACCATATGACGTTATACGTTAAAGCGTTATACTACATAACGTTATACGTTATGACGTAATACCTTATGACTTTATACGTTTTAACGTAATACTATATAACGTTATACGTTATAACGTAATTCTACATAACGTTATACGTTATAACGTAATACCATATGACGTTATACGTTATAACGTAATACCATTTGACGTTATACGTTATAAGGAAATGCTATAGTACGTTACAGGTTATAACGTAATGCTATACAACGTTATACGTTATAACGTAATACCACACAACGTTATACGACATAACGTAATACTGTATAACGTGACGCGTCATAACGTAATTCTATATAACGTTATACGTTATAACGTATTACCATATGACGTTATACGTTAAAGCGTTATACTACATAACGTTATACGTTATGACGTAATACCTTATGACTTTATACGTTTTAACGTAATACTATATAACGTTATACGTTATAACGTAATTCTACATAACGTTATACGTTATAACGTAATACTATATAACGATATACATTATAACGTAATACCATATGATGTTATACGTTATAAGGAAATGCTATATATCGTTATACGTTATAACGTAATACCACATGACGCTATACGTCATAACGTAATATTATGTAACGTTATACGTTATAACGTAATACCATATGACGTTATACGTTATAAAGAATTGCTATAGTACGTTACACGTTATAACGTAATACTACATAACGTTATACGTTATATCGTCATACCATATGACGTTATACGTTATAAGGAAATGCTATAGTACGTTACACGTTATAACGTAATACTATATAACGTTATAAGTTATAACGTAATACCTTATGACGTTATACGTTATAGCGTAATACTATATAACGTCATGCGTTATAACGTAATGCTACATAACGTTATACGTTATAACGTAATACCTTATGACGTTATACGTTATAACGTAATACCATATTACGTTATACGTCATAACGTAATACTATATAACGTTACACGTCATAACGTGATACCATATAACGTTATAAGTTATAACGTAATACTATGTAACTTTATACGTTATAACGTAATGCTACATAACGTTATACGTTATAACGTAATGCTATATATCGTTATACGTTATAACGTAATACCACATAACGCTATACGTCATAACGTAATATTATGTAACGTTATACGTTATAACGTAATACCATATGACGTTATACGTTATAAAGAATTGCTATAGTACGTTACACGTTATAACGTAATACTACATAACGTTATACGTTATATCGTCATACCATATGACGTTATACGTTATAAGGAAATGCTATAGTACGTTACACGTTATAACGTAATACTATATAACGTTATAAGTTATAACGTAATACCTTATGACGTTATACGTTATAACGTTATACTATATAACGTCATGCGTTATAACGTAGTGCTACATAACGTTATACGTTATAACGTAATACCATATAACGTTATACGTTAGAACGTAATACTATATAACGTTATACGTTATAACGTCATACCATATGACGTTATACGTTATAAAGAAATGCTATAGTACGTTACACGTTATAACGTAATACTATATAACGTTATAAGATATAACGTAATACCTTAAGACGTTATACGTTATAACGTAATACCACACAACGTTATACGTTATAACGCAATACCATATAACGTTATATATCATAACGTAATACTATATAACGTTACGCGTCATATCGTAATTATATATAACGTTATACGTTATAACGTAATACTATATAACGTTATACATTATAACGTAATACCATATGATGTTATACGTTATATGGAAATGCTATAGTATGTTACACGTTATAACGTAATACTGTATAACGTTATACGTTATAACGTAATGCTACATAACGTTATACGTTATAACGTAATACTATATACCGTGATACGTTATAACGTAATACTATATATCGTTATACGTTATAACGTAATACCACACAACGGTATACGTTATAACCTAATACTATATAACGTTATACGTTATAACGTAATACCTTATGACGTTATACGTTATACCGTAATACCATATAACATTATACGTCATAACGTAATACTATGTAACGTTACACGTCATAACGTAATACGATATAACGTTATACGTTAGAACGTAATACTACATAACGTTATACGTTATAACGTAATACTATATAACGTTACACGTTACAACGTAATACCATATAACGTTATACGTTATAACGTAATGCTATATAACGTAATACTATATAACGTTACACGTTACAACGTAATACCATATAACGTTATACGTTATAACGTAATACCTTATGACGTTATACGTTATAACGTAATACTATATAACGTTATACGTTATAACGTAATTCTACATAACGTTATACGTTATAACGTAATACTATATAACGTTATACGTTATAACGTAATTCTACATAACGTTATACGTTATAACGTAATACTATATAACGTTATACGTTATAACGTAATTCTACATAACGTTATACGTTATAACGTAGTGCTATATAACGTTATACGTTATAACGTAATTCCTTATGACGTTATACGTTATAACGTAATACTATATAACGTTATACATTATAACGTAATTCTACATAACGTTATACGTTATATCGTCATACCATATGACGTTATACGTTATAAAGAAATGCTATAGTACGTTACACGTTATAAAGTAATGCTATATACCGTTATACGTTATGACGTAATACCACACAACGTTATACGTTATAACGTAATACTATATAACGTTATACGTTATAACGTAATACCTTATGACGTTACACGTCATAACGTAATACTATATAAGGTTACGCGTCATAACGTAATTCTATATAACGTTATACGTTATAACGTAATACTGTTTAACGTTATACGTTATAACGTAATGCTACATAACGTTATACGTTATAACGTAATACTATATAACGTAATACGTTATAGCGTAATACCATATGATGTTATACGTTATAAGGAAATGCTATAGTACGTTACACGTTATAACGTAATACTGTTTAACGTTATACGTTATAACGTAATGCTACATAACGTTATACGTTATAACGTAATACCATATAATATTATACGTTATAACGTAATACTATATAACGTTATACGTTAAAACGTAATACCATATGACTTTATACGTTATGAGGAAATGCTATAGTACGTTACGCGGTGTAACGTAATACTATATAACGTTATACGTTATAACGTAATACCATATGACATGATACGTTATAAGGAAATGCTATAGTACGTTACACGTTATAACGTAATACTATATAGCGTTATACGTTATAATGTAATACCACACAACGTTATACGTTATAACCTAATACTATATAACGCTATACGTTATAACGTAATACCTTATGACGTTATACGTTATAACGTAATACCATATAACATTATACGTCATAACGTAATACTATATAACGTTACACGTCGTAACGTAATACCATATAACGTTATACGTTAGAACGTAATACTACATAACGTTATACGTTATAACGTAATACTATATAACATTATACGTTATGACGTAATACTATATAACGTTATACGTTATAACGTAATACCATTTGATGTTATACGTTATAAGGAAATGCTATAGTACGTTACACTTTATAACGTAATGCTATATAACGTTATACGTTATAACGTAATACCTTATGACGTTATACGTTATAACGTAATACTATATAACGTTATACGTTGTAACGTAATTCTACATAACGTTATACGTTATAACGTAATGCTATATAACGTTATACGTTATAACGTAATACCATATGACGTTATACGTTATAACGTAATACCATTTGATGTTATACGTTATAAGGAAATGCTATAGTACGTTACAGGTTATAACGTAATGCTATATAACGTTATACGTTATAACGTAATACCACACAACGTTATACGACATAACGTAATACTATATAACGTGACGCGTCATAACGTAATTCTATATAACGTTATACGTTATAACGTATTACCATATGACGTTATACGTTAAAGCGTTATACTACATAACGTTATACGCTATGACGTAATACCTTATGACGTTATACGTTATAACGTAATACTATGTAACGTTATACGTTATCACGTAATTCTACATAACGTTATACGTTATAACTTAATACCATATAACGTTATACGTCATAACGTAATACTACATAACGTTACACGTCATAACGTAATACCTTATGACGTTATACGTTAGAACGTAATACTATATAACGTTATACGTTATAACGTAATACTATAGAACGTTACACGTTACAACGTAATACCATATAACGTTATACGTTATAACGTAATACTATATAACATCATACGTTATAACGTGATACCATATGACGTTAGACGTTATAAAGAAATGGTATAGTACGTTACACGTTATAACGTAATGCTAAATAACGTTATACGTTATAACGTAGTACTATATAACGTTATACGTTATAACGTAATACTATATAACGTTATACGTTCTAACGTGATACCATATGACGTTATACGTTATAAAGAAATGCTATAGTACGGTACACGTTATAAGGTAATACTATTTAACGTTGTAAGTTATAACGTAATACCTTATGACGTTTTACGTTATAACGTACTACCTTATTACGTTATACGTTATAACGTAGTGGCATATAACGTTATACGTCATAACGTAATACTATATAACATTATACGTCATAACGTAATACTATATAACGTTACACGTCATAACGTAATACCATATGACATGATACGTTATAAGGAAATGCTATAGTACGTTACACGTTATAACGTAATACTATATAACGTTATACGTTATAACGTAATACCACACAACGTTATACGTTATAACCTAATACTATATAACGCTATACGTTATAACGTAATACCTTATGACGTTATACGTTATAACGTAATACCATATAACATTATACGTCATAACGTAATACTATATAACGTTACACGTCATAACGTAATACCATATAACGTTATACGTTAGAACGTAATACGACATAACGTTATACGTTATAACGTAATACTATATAACATTATACGTTATAACGTAATACTATATAACGTTATACGTTATAACGTAATACCGTTTGATGTTATACGTTATAAGGAAATGCTATAGTACGTTACACTTTATAACGTAATGCTATATATCGTTATACGTTATAACGTAATACCTTATGACGTTATACGTTATAACGTAATACTATATAACGTTATACGTTGTTACGTAATTCTACATAACGTTATACGTTATAACGTAATGCTATATAACGTTATACGTTATAACGTAATACCATATGACGTTATACGTTATAACGTAATACCATTTGATGTTATACGTTATAAGGAAATGCTATAGTACGTTACAGGTTATAACGTAATGCTATATAACGTTATACGTTATAACGTAATACCACACAACGTTATACGACATAACGTAATACTATATAACGTGACGCGTCATAACGTAATTCTATATAACGTTATACGTTATAACGTATTACCATATGACGTTATACGTTAAAGCGTTATACTACATAACGTTATACGTTATGACGTAATACCTTATGACGTTATACGTTATAACGTAATACTATATAACGTTATACGTTATAACGTAATTCTACATAACGTTATACGTTATAACTTAATTCCATATAACGTTATACGTCATAACGTAATACTACATAACGTTACACGTCATAACGTAAAACCTTATAACGTTATACGTTAGAACGTAAAACGATATAACGTTATACGTTATAACGTAATGCTACATAACGTTATACGTTATAACGTAATACTATATAACGTTATACGTTATAACGTAATAACTTATGACGTTATACGTTATATCGTCATACCATATGACGTTATACGTTGTAAGGAAACGCTATAGTACATTACACGTTATAACGTGATACTATATAACGTTTTCCGTTATAACGTAGTACCATATAACGTTATACGTTATAACGTAATACTATATAACGTTATACGTTATAACGTAATACTATATAACGTTACACGTTACAACGTAATACCACATAACGTTATACGTTATAACGTAATACTATATAACGTCATACGTCATAACGTAATACCTGATGACGTTATACGTTATAACGTAATACCATATAACGTTATACGTCATAACGTAATACTGTATAACGTTATACGTTATAACGTAATACCATATAACGTTATACGTTAGAACGTAATACTATATAACGTTATACGTTATAACGTAATACTATATAACGTTACACGTTACAACGTAATACCATATAACGTTATACGTTATAACATAATACTATATAACGTCATACGTTATAACGTAATACCATATGACGTTATACGTTATCACGCAATACCATATAACGTTATACGTCATAACGTAATACAATATAACGTTACACGTCATAACGTAATACTATATAACGTTATACGTTATAACGTCATACCATATGACGTTATACGTTATAAAGAAATGCTATAGTACGTTACACGTTATAGCGTAATACTATATAACGTTATAAGTTATAACGTAATACCTTAAGACGTTATACGTTATAACGTAATACCACACAACGTTATACGTTATAACGTAATGCTATATAACGTTATACGTTATAACGTAATTCTACATAACGTTATACGTTATAACGTATTACCATATAACGTTATACGTCATAACGTAATACCATATAACGTTACACGTCATAACGTAATACTATATAACGTTACACGTCATAACGTAATACCATATAACGTTGTACGTTATAATGTAACACTATATAACGTTATACGTTTTAATTTAATGCTACATAACGTTATACGTTATAACGGAATGCTATATATCATTATACGTTATAACGTAATACCACATAACGTTATACGTCATAACGTAATACCTTATGACGTTATACGTTATAACGTAATACCATATAACGTTATACGTCATAACGTAATACTATATAACGTTATACGTTATAACGGAATGCTACATAACGTTATACGTTATAACGGAATGCTACATAACGTTATACGTTATAACGTAATACTATATAACGTTATACGTTACAACCTAATACCAAATGACGTTATACGTTGTAAGGAAACGCTATAGTACATTACACGTTATAACGTGATACTATATAACGTTTTACGTTATAACGTAATACCATATAACGTTATACGTTAGAACGTAATACTATATAACGTTATACGTTATAACGTAATACTATATAACGTTACACGTTACAACGTAATACCATATAACGTTATACGTTATAACGTAATACTATATAACGTCATACGTTATAACGTAATACCATATGACGTTATACGTTATCACGCAATACCATATAACGTTATACGTCATAACGTAATACAATATAACGTTACACGTCATAACGTAATACTATATAACGTTATACGTTATCACGTCATACCATATGACGTTATACGTTATAAAGAAATGCTATAGTACGTTACACGTTATAGCGTAATACTATATAACGTTATAAGTTATAACGTAATACCTTAAGACGTTATACGTTATAACGTAATACCACACAACGTTATACGTTATAACGTAATGCTATATAACGTTATACGTTATAACGTAATTCTACATAACGTTATACGTTATAACGTAATACCATATAACGTTATACGTCATAACGTAATACCATATAACGTTACACGTCATAACGTAATACTATATAACGTTATACGTTATAACGTCATACCATATGACGTTATACGTTATAAAGAAATGCTATAGTACGTTACACGTTATAACGTAATACTATATAACGTTATAAGTTATAACGTAATACCTTAAGACGTTATACGTTATAACGTAATACCACACAACGTTATACGTTATAACGCAATACCATATAACGTTATACGTCATAACGTAATACTATATGACGTTACGCTTCATATCGTAATTATATATAACATTATACGTTATAACGTATTACCATATGACGTTATACGATATAGCGTTATACTACATAACGTTATGCGTTATAACGTAATACTGTTTAACGTTACACGTTATAACGTAATGCTACATAGCGTTATACGTTATAACGTAATACTATATAATGTGATACGTTATAACGTAATACCATATGATGTTATACGTTATAAGGAAATGCTATAGTACGTTACACGTTATAACGTAATACTGTTTAACGTTATACGGTATAACGTAATGCTACATAACGTTATACGTTATAACGTAATACTATATAACATTATACGTTATAACGTAATACTATATAACGTTATACGTTAAAACGTAACACCATATGACTTTATACGTTATGAGGAAATGCTATAGAACGTTACACGGTATAACGTAATACTATATAACGTTATACGTTATAACGTAATACCATATGACATGATACCGTATAAGGAAATGCTATAGTACGTTACACGTTATAACGTAATACTTTTTAACGTTATACGTTATAACGTAATGCTACATAACGTTATACGTTATAACGTAATACTATATAACATTATACGTTATAACGTAATACTATATAATGTTATACGTTAAAACGTAATACCATATGACTTTATACGTTATGAGGAAATGCTATAGTACGTTACACGGTATAACGTAATACTATATAACGTTATACGTTATAACGTAATACCATATGAGATGATACGTTATAAGGAAATGCTATAGTACGTTACACGTTATAACGTAATACTTTTTAACGTTATACGTTATAACGTAATGCTACATAACGTTATACGTTATAACGTAATACTATATAACATTATACGTTATAACGTAATACTATATAATGTTATACGTTAAAACGTAATACCATATGACTTTATACGTTATGAGGAAATGCTATAGTACGTTACACGTTATAACGTAATACTGTTTAACGTTATACGGTATAACGTAATGCTACATAACGTTATACGTTATAACGTAATACTATATAACATTATACGTTATAACGTAATACTATATAACGTTATACGTTAAAACGTAACACCATATGACTTTATACGTTATGAGGAAATGCTATAGAACGTTACACGGTATAACGTAATACTATATAACGTTATACGTTATAACGTAATACCATATGACATGATACCGTATAAGGAAATGCTATAGTACGTTACACGTTATAACGTAATACTTTTTAACGTTATACGTTATAACGTAATGCTACATAACGTTATACGTTATAACGTAATACTATATAACATTATACGTTATAACGTAATACTATATAATGTTATACGTTAAAACGTAATACCATATGACTTTATACGTTATGAGGAAATGCTATAGTACGTTACACGGTATAACGTAATACTATATAACGTTATACGTTATAACGTAATACCATATGAGATGATACGTTATAAGGAAATGCTATAGTACGTTACACGTTATAACCTAATACTATATAACGCTATACGTTATAACGTAATACGTTATGACGTTATACGTTATAACGTAATACCATATAACATTATACGTCATAACGTAATACTATATAACGTTACACGTCATAACGTAATACCATATAACGTTATACGTTAGAACGTAATACTACATAACGTTATACGTTATAACGTAATACCACACAACGGTATACGTTATAACCTAATACTATATAACGTTATACGTTATAACGTAATACCAATTGATGTTATACGTTATAAGGAAATGCTATAGTACGTTACACGTTATAACGTAATGCTATATATCGTTATACGTTTTAACGCAATACCTTATGATGTTATACGTTATAACGTAATACTATATAACGTTATACGTTATAACGTAATTCTACATAACGTTATACGTTATAACGTAATGCTGTATAACGTTATACGTTATAACGTAATACCATATGACGTTATACGTTATAACGTAATACCATTTGACGTTATACGTTATAAGGAAATGCTATAGTACGTTACAGGTTATAACGTAATGCTATATAACGTTATACGTTATAACGTAATACCACACAACGTTATACGACATAACGTAATACTGTATAACGTGACGCGTCATAACGTAATTCTATATAACGTTATACGTTATAACGTATTACCATTTGACGTTATACGTTAAAGCGTTATACTACATAACGTTATACGTTATGACGTAATACCTTATGACGTTATACGTTTTAACGTAATACTATATAACGTTATACATTATAACGTAATACCATATGATGTTATACGTTATAAGGAAATGCTATATATCGTTATACGTTATAACGTAATACCACATAACGCTATACGTCATAACGTAATATTATATAACGTTATACGTTATAACGTAATACCATATGACGTTATACATTATAAAGAATTGCTATAGTACGTTACACGTTATAACGTAATACTACATAACGTTATACGTTATATCGTCATACCATATGACGTTATACGTTATAAGGAAATGCTATAGTACGTTACACGTTATAACGTAATACTATATAACGTTATAAGTTATAACGTAATACCTTATGACGTTATACGTTATAGCGTAATACTATATAACGTCATGCGTTATAACGTAATGCTACATAACGTTATACGTTATAACGTAATACCTTATGACGTTATACGTTATAACGTAATACCATATAACGTTATACGTCATAACGTAATACTATATAACGTTACACGTCATAACGTGATACCATATAACGTTATAAGTTATAACGTAATACTATGTAACTTTATACGTTATAACGTAATGCTACATAACGTTATACGTTATAACGTAATGCTATATATCGTTATACGTTATAACGTAATACCACATAACGCTATACGTCATAACGTAATATTATGTAACGTTATACGTTATAACGTAATACCATATGACGTTATACGTTATAAAGAATTGCTATAGTACGTTACACGTTATAACGTAATACTACATAACGTTATACGTTATATCGTCATACCATATGACGTTATACGTTATAAGGAAATGCTATAGTACGTTACACGTTATAACGTAATACTATGTAACGTTATAAGTTATGACGTAATACCTTATGACGTTATACGTTATAACGTTATACTATATAACGTCATGCGTTATAACGTAGTGCTACATAACGTTATACGTTATAACGTAATACCATATAACGTTATACGTTAGAACGTAATACTATATAACGTTATACGTTATAACGTCATACCATATGACGTTATACGTTATAAAGAAATGCTATAGTACGTTACACGTTATAACTTAATACTATATAACGTTATAAGATATAACGTAATACCTTAAGACGTTATACGTTATAACGTAATACCACACAACGTTATACGTTATAACGCAATACCATATAACGTTATATATCATAACGTAATACTATATAACGTTACGCGTCATATCGTAATTATATATAACGTTATACGTTATAACGTAATACTATATAACGTTATACATTATAACGTAATACCATATGATGTTATACGTTGTATGGAAATGCTATAGTATGTTACACGTTATAACGTAATACTGTATAACGTTATACGTTATAACGTAATGCTACATAACGTTATACGTTATAACGTAATACTATATACCGTGATACGTTATAACGTAATACTATATATCGTTATACGTTATAACGTAATACCACATAACGCTATACGTCATAACGTAATATTATGTAACGTTATACGTTATAACGTAATACCATATGACGTTATACGTTATAAAGAATTGCTATAGTACGTTACACGTTATAACGTAATACTACATAACATTATACGTTATATCGTCATACCATATGACGTTATACGTTATAAGGAAATGCTATAGTACGTTACACGTTATAACGTAATACTATATAACGTTATAAGTTATAACGTAATACCTTATGACGTTATACGTTATACCGTAATACTATATAACGTCATGCGTTATAACGTAATGCTACATAACGTTATACGTTATAACGTAATACCTTATGACGTTATACGTTATAACGTAATACCATATAACGTTATACGTCATAACGTAATACTATATAACGTTACACGTCATAACGTAATACCATATAACGTTATACGTTATAACGTAATACTATGTAACTTTATACGTTATAACGTAATGCTACATAACGTTATACGTTATAACGTAATGCTATATATCGTTATACGTTATAACGTAATACCACATAACGCTATACGTCATAACGTAATATTATGTAACGTTATACGTTATAACGTAATACCATATGACGTTATACGTTATAAAGAATTGCTATAGTTCGTTACACGTTATAACGTAATACTACATAACGTTATACGTTATATCGTCATACCATATGACGTTATACGTTATAAGGAAATGCTATAGTACGTTACACGTTATAACGTAATACTATATAACGTTATATGTTATAACGTAATACCTTATGACGTTATACGTTATAACGTTATACTATATAACGTCATGCGTTATAACGTAGTGCTACATAACGTTATACGTTATAACGTAATACCATATGACGTTATACGTTATAACGTAATACCTTATGACGTTATACGTTATAACGTAATACTATATAACGTTATACGTTATAACGTAATTCTACATAACGTTATACGTTATAACGTAATGCTATATAACGTTATACGTTATAACGTAATACCATATGACGTTATACGTCATAACGTAATATTATATAACGTTATACGTTAGAACGTAATACCATATGACGTTATACGTTATAAAGAAATGCTATAGTACGTTACACGTTATAACGTAATACTATATAACGTTACACGTTATAACGTAATACTATATAACGTTATAAGTTATATCGTAATATCTTATTGACGTTATACGTTATAACGTAATACTATATAACGTCATGCGTTATAACGTAATGCTACATAACGTTATACGTTATTACGTAATACCATATGACGTTATACGTTATAACGTAATACCATTTGATGTTATACGTTATAAGGAAATGCTATAGTACGTTACAGGTTTTAACGTAATGCTATATAACGTTATACGTGATAACGTAATACCACTCAACGTTATACGTCATAACGTAATAGCACATAACGTTATACGTCATAACGTAATATTATATAACGTTATACGTTAGAACGTAATACCATATGACGTTATACGTTATAAAGAAATGCTATAGTACGTTACACGTTATAACTTAATACTATATAACGTTATAAGTTATAACGTAATACCACATAACGCTATACGTCATAACGTAATATTATGTAACGTTATACGTTATAACGTAATACCGTATGACGTTATACGTTATAAAGAAGTGCTATAGTACGTTACACGTTATAACGTAATACTACATAACGTTATACGTTATATCGTCATACCATATGACGTTATACGTTATAAGGAAATGCTATAGTACGTTACACGTTATTACGTAATACTATATAACGTTATAAGTTGTAACGTAATACCTTATGACGTTATACGTTATAACGTTATACTGTATAACGTCATGCGTTATAACGTAGTGCTACATAGCGTTATACGTTATAACGTAATACCAGATGACGTTATACGTTATAACGTAGTACCATATGATGTTATACGTCATAAGGAAACGATATAGTACGTTACACGTTATAACGTAATACTATATAACGTTATACGTTATAACGTAATACCACATAACGTTATACGTTATAACGTAATACTACATAACGTTATACGTTATAACGTCATACCATATGACGTTATACCTTCTAAGGAAATGCAATAGTACGTTACACGTTATAACGTAATACCACATAACGTTATACGTTATAACGTAATACTACATAACGTTATACGTTATAACGTAATACCATATACCGTTATACGTTATAACGTAATGCTACATAACGTTATACGTTATAACGTAATGCTATATATCGTTATACGTTATAACGTAATACCATATAACGTTACACGTTATAACGTAATACTATAGAACATTATAAGTCATAACGTATTACCTTATGACCTTATACGTTATAACGTAATACTATATAACGTTATGCGTTATAACGTAATGCTACATAACGTTATACGTTATAACGTAATGCTATATGTCGTTATACGTTATAACGTAATACCACATAACGCTATACGTCGTAACGTAATATTATGTAACGTTATACGTTATAACGTAATACCATATGACGTTATACGTTATAAAGAAATGCTATTGTGCGTTACACGTTATAACGTAATACTACATAACGTTATACGTTATATCGTCATGCCATATGACGTTATACGTTATAAGGAAATGCTATAGTACGTTACACGTTATAACGTAATACTATATAACGTTATAAGTTATAACGTAATACCTTATGACGTTATACGTTATAACGTTATACTATATAACGTCATGCGTTATAACGTAGTGCTACATAACGTTATACGTTATAACGTAATACCATATGACGTTATACGTTATAACGTAGTACCATATGATGTTATACGTCATCAGGAAACGATATAGTACGTTACACGTTATAACGTAATACTATATAACGTTATACGTTATAACGTAATACCACATAACGTTATACGTTAGAACGTAATACTACATAACGCTATACGTTATAACGTCACACCATATGACGTTATACCTTCTAAGGAAATGCAATAGTACGTTAGACGTTATAACGTAATACCATATAACGTTATACGTTATAACGTAATACTACATAACGTTATACGTTATAACGTAATACCATATGACTTTATACGTTATGAGGAAATGCTATAGTACGTTACACGGTATAACGTAATACTATATAACGTTATACGTTATAACGTAATACCATAAGACATGATACGTTATAAGGAAATGCTATAGTACGTTACACGTTATAACGTAATACTACATAACGTTATACGTTATATCGTCATACCATATGTCGTTATCCGTTATAAGGAAATGCTATAGTACGTTACACGTTATAACGTAATACTACATAACGTTATACGTTATAACGTAATACTATATAACGTTATACGTTATAACGTAATGCTACATAACGTTATACGTTATAACGTAATGCTATATATCGTTATACGTTATAACGTAATACCATATAACGTTACACGTTATAACGTAATACTATAGGACGTTATAAGTTATAACGTATTACCTTATGACGTTATACGTTATAACGTAATACTATATAACGTTATGCGTTATAACGTAATGCTACATAACGTTATACGTTATAACGTAATGCTATATGTCGTTATACGTTATAACGTAACACCACATAACGCTATACGTCATAACGTAATATTATGTAACGTTATACGTTATAACGTAATACCATATGACGTTATACGTTATAAAGAAATGCTATAGTACGTTACACGTTATAACGTAATACTACATAACGTTATACGTTATATCGTCATACCATATTACGTTATACGTTGTAAGGAAATGCTATAGTACGTTACACGTTATAACGTAATACTATATAACGTTATAAGTTATAACGTAATACCTTATGACGTTATACGTTATAACGTAATACCACATAACGTTATACGTTATAACGTAATACTACATAACGTTATACGTTATAACGTCAGACCATATGACGTTATACCTTCTAAGGAAATGCAATAGTACGTTAGACGTTATAACATAATACCATATAACGTTATACGTTATAACGTAATACTACATAACGTTATACGTTATAACGTAATACCATATGACTTTATACGTTATGAGGAAATGCTATAGTACGTTACACGGTATAACGTAATACTATATAACGTTATACGTTATAACGTAATACCATAAGACATGATACGTTATAAGGAAATGCTATAGTACGTTACACGTTATAACGTAATACTATATAACGTTATACGTTATAACGTAATACTACATAACGTTATACGTCATAACGTAATACCATATGACGATATACATTATAACGTAATACCATATGACGTTATACGTTATAAGGAAACGCTATAGTACGTTACACGTTATAACGTAATTCTATATAACGTTATACGTTATAACGTAATACTATATAACGTTATACGTTATAACGTAATGCTACATAACGTTATACGTTATAACCTAATGCTATATATCGTTATACGTTATAACGTAATACCATATGACGTTATACGTTATAACGTAATACCATAAGGCATGATACGTTATAAGGAAATGCTATAGTACGTTACACGTTATAACGTAATACTACATAACGTTATACGTCAGACCGTAATACCATATGACGATATACGTTATAACGTAATACCATATGACGTTATACGTTATAAGGAAACGCTATAGTACATTACACGATATAACGTAATTCTATATAACGTTATACGTTATAACGTAATGCGATATATCGTTATACGTTATAACGTAATACCATATGACTTTATACGTTATGAGGAAATGCTATAGTACGTTACACGCTATAACATAATACTATATAACGTTTTAAGTTATAACGTAATACCTTATGACGTTATACGTTATAACGTAATACCATATGATGTTATACGTTATAAGGAAACGCTATAGTACGTTACACGTTATAACGTAATTCTATATAACGTTATACGTTATAACGTAATACTATATAACGTTATACGTTATAACGTAATGCTACATAACGTTATACGTTATAACGTAATGCTATATGTCGTTATACGTTATAACGTAATGCTATATGTCGTTATACGTTATAACGTAATACCACATAACGCTATACGTCATAACGTAATATTATGTAAGGTTATACGTTATAACGTAATACCATATGACGTTATACGTTATAAAGAAATGCTATAGTACGTTACACGTTATAACGTAATACTACATAACGTTATACGTTATATCGTCATACCATATGACGTTATACGTTATAAGGGAATGCTATAGTACGTTACACGTTATAACGTAATACCTTATGATGTTATACGTTATAACGTTATACTATATAACGTCATGCGTTATAACGTAGTGCTACATAACGTTATACGTTATAACGTAATACCATATGACGTTATACGTTATAACGTAGTACCATATGATGTTATACGTCATAAGGAAACGATATAGTACGTTACACGTTATAACGTAATACTATATAACGTTATACGTTATAACGTAATACCACATAACGTTATACGTTATAACGTAATACTACATAACGTTACACGTTATAACGTCATACCATATGACGTTATACCTTCTAAAGAAATGCAATAGTACGTTACACGTTATAACGTAATACCATATAACGTTATACGTTATAACGTAATACTACATAGCGTTATACGTTATAACGTAAAACCATATGACTTTATACGTTATGAGGAAATGCTATAGTACGTTACACGGTATAACGTAATACTATATAACGTTATACGTTATAACGTAATACCATAAGACATGATACGTTATAAGGAAATGCTATAGTACGGTACACGTTATAACGTAATACTATATAACGTTATACGTTATAACGTAATACTACATAACGTTAGACGTCATAACGTAATACCATATGACGATATACGTTATAACGTAATACCATATGACGTTATACGTTATACGGAAACGCTATAGTACGTTACACGTTATAACGTAATTCTATATAACGTTATACGTTATAACGTAATACTATATAACGTTATACGTTATAACGTAATGCTACATAACGTTATACGTTATAACGTAATGCTATATATCGTTATACGTTATAACGTAATACCATAAGACTTTATACGTTATGAGGAAATGCTATAGTACGTTACACGGTATAACGTAATACTATACAACGTTATACGTTATAACGTAATACCATAAGACATGATACGTTATAAGGAAATGCTATAGTACGTTACACGTTATAACGTAATACTACATAACGTTATACGTTATATCGTCATACCATATGACGTTATACGTTATAAGGAAATGCTATAGTACGTTACACGTTATAACGTAATACTACATAACGTTATACGTCATACCGTAATACCATATGACGATATACGTTATAACGTAATACCATATGACGTTATACGTTATAAGGAAACGCTATAGTACATTACACGATATAACGTAATTCTATATAACGTTATACGTTATTACGTAATACTATATAACGTTATACGTTATAACGTAATGCTACATAACGTTATACGTTATAACGTAATACTATATAAAGTTATACATTATAACGTAATACCCTATGACGTTATACGTTATACCGTCATACCATATGACGTCATACGTTATAAGGAAATGCTATAGTACGTTACACGTTATAACGTAATACTATATAACGTTTTAAGTTATAACGTAATACCTTATGACGTTATACGTTATAACGTAATACCATATGATGTTATACGTTATAAGGAAACTCTATAGTACGTTACACGTTATAACGTAATTCTATTTAACGTTATACGTTATAACGTAATACTATTTAACGTTATACGTTATAACGTAATGCTACATAACGTTATACGTTATAACGTAATGCGATATATCGTTATACGTTATAACGTAATACCATATGACTTTATACGTTATGAGGAAATGCTATAGTACGTTACACGTTCTAACGTAATACTACATAACGTTATACGTTATATCGTCATACCATATGACCTTATACGTTATAAGGAAATGCTATAGTACGTTACACGTTATAACGTAATACTACATAACGTTATACGTCATACCGTAATACCATATGACGATATACGTTATAACGTAATACCATATGATGTTATACGTTATAAGGAAACTCTATAGTACGTTACACGTTATAACGTAATTCTATATAACGTTATACGTTATAACGTAATACTATTTAACGTTACACGGTATAACGTAATACTATACAACGTTATACGTTATAACGTAATACCATAAGACATGATACGTTATAAGGAAATGCTATAGTACGTTACACGTTCTAACGTAATACTACATAACGTTATACGTTATATCGTCATACCATATGACGTTATACGTTATAAGGAAATGCTATAGTACGTTACACGTTATAACGTAATACTACATAACGTTATACGTCATACCGTAATACCATATGACGATATACGTTATAACGTAATACCATATGATGTTATACGTTATAAGGAAACGCTATAGCACATTACACGATATAACGTAATTCTATATAACGTTATATGTTATTACGTAATACTATATAAAGTTATACATTATAACGTAATACCTTATGACGTTATACGTTATATCGTCATACCATATGACGTCATACGTTATAAGGAAATGCTATAGTACGTTACACGTTATAACGTAATACTATTTAACGTTTTAAGTTATAACGTAATACCTTATGACGTTATACGTTATAACGTAATACCATATGATGTTATACGTTATAAGGAAACGCTATAGTACGTTACACGTTATAACGTAATTCTATATAACGTTATACGTTATAGCGTAATGCGATATATCGTTATACGTTATAACGTAATACCATATGACTTTATACGTTATGAGGAAATGCTATAGTAAGTTACACGCTATAACGTAATACTATATAACGTTTTAAGTTATAACGTAATACCTTATGACGTTATACGTTATAACGTAATACCATATGATGTTATACGTTATAAGGAAACGCTATAGTACGTTACACGTTATAACGTAATTCTATATAACGTTATACGTTATGACGTAATACTATATAACGTTATACGTTATAACGTAATGCTACATAACGTTATACGTTATAACGTAATGCTATATATCGTTATACGTTATAACGTAATACCATATAACGTTACACGTTATAACGTAATACTATATAACGTTATGCGTTATAACGTAATGCTACATAACGTTATACGTTATAACGTAATGCTATATGTCGTTATACGTTATAACGTAATACCACATAACGCTATACGTCATAACGTAATATTATGTAAGGTTATACGTTATAACGTAATACCGTATGACGTTATACGTTATAAAGAAATGCTATAGTACGTTACACGTTATAACGTAATACTACATAACGTTATACGTTATATCGTCATACCATATGACGTTATACGTTATAAGGGAATGCTATAGTACGCTACACGTTATAACGTAATACCTTATGACGTTATACGTTATAACGTTATACTATATAACGTTATACGTTATAACGTAATACTACATAACGTTTTAGACATAACGTAATACCATATGACGATATACGTTATAACGTAATACCATATGACGTTATACGTCATAAGGAAACGCTATAGTACATTACACGTTATAACGTAATTCTATATAACGTTATACGTTATTACGTAATACTATATAACGTTATACGTTATAACGTAATGCTACATAACGTTATACGTTATAACGTAATACTATATAACGTTATACATTATAACGTAATACCTTATGACGTTATACGTTATAACGTAATACCATATGATGTTATACGTTATAAGGAAACGCTATAGTACGTTACACGTTATAACGTAATTCTATATAACGTTATACGTTATAACGTAATACTATATAACGTTATACGTTATAACGTAATGCTACATAACGTTATACGTTATAACGTAATGCTATATACCGTTATACGTTATAACGTAATACCATATAACGTTACACGTTATAACGTAATACTATAGAACGTTACAAGTTATAACGTATTACCTTATGACGTTATACGTTATAACGTAATACTATATAACGTTATGCGTTATAACGTAATACCACATGACGTTATACGTTATAAAGAAAAGGTATAGTACGTTACACGTTATAACGTAATACTATATAACGTTATACGTTATAACGTAATGCCATATAACGTTATACGTTATGACGTAATACCTTATGACGTTATACGTTATAACGTAATACTATATAACGTTATACGTTATAACGTAATACTATATAACGTTATACGTTATAAGGTAATGCTACATAACGTTATACGTTATAACGTAATGCTATATATCGTTATACGTTATAACGTAATGCTATATAACGTTATACGTTACAACGTAATACCACATAACGTTATACGTTATAACGGTATACTATATAACGTTACACGTTACAACGTAATACCCTCTAACGTTATACGTTATAACGTAATACCACATGACGTTATACGTTATAAAGAAATGGTATAGTACGTTACACGTTATAACGTAATACTATATAACGTTATACGTTATAACGTAATGCCATATAACGTTATACGTTATGACGTAATACCTTATGACGTTATACGTTATAACGTAATATCATTTGATGTTATACGTTATAAGGAAATGCTATAGTACGTTACATGTTATAACGTAATGCTATATAACGTTATACGTTATGACGTAATACCACACAACTTTATGCGATATAACGTAATACTATATAACGTTATACGTTATAACGTAATACCTTATGACGTTATACGTTATAACGTATTACTATATAACGTTATACATTATAACGTAATTCTACATAACGTTATACGTTATAACGTAATGCTATATAACGTTATACGTTATAACGTAGTAACATATGACGTTATACGTTATAACGTAATACCATTTGGTGTTATACGTTATAAGCAAATGCTATAGTACGTTACACGTTATAACTTAATGCTATATAACGCTATACGTTATAACGTAATACCACACATCGTTATACGTTATAACGTAATACCTTATGACGTTATACGTTATAACGTAATACTATATAACCTTATACGTTATAACGTAATTCTACATAACGTTATACGTTATAACGTAATGCTATATAACGTTATACGTTATAGCGTAATACCATATGACGTTATACGTTATAACGTAATACCATTTGATGTTATAGGTTAGAAGGAAATGCTATAGTACGTTACAGGTTATAACGTAGTGCTATATAACGTTATACGTTATATCGTAATACCACACAACGTTATACGTCATAACGTAATACTATATAACGTGACGCGTCATAACGTAATTCTATATAACGTTATACGTTATAACGTATTACCATATGACGTTATACGTTAAAGCGTTATACTACATAACGTTACACGTTATGACGTAATACCTTATGCCGTTATACGTTATAACGTAATACTATATAACGTTATACGTTATAACGTAATTCTACATAACGTTATACGTTATAACGTTATACG
The DNA here is from genome assembly GCA_029958995.1 of Bombus sonorus. NCBI lineage: Eukaryota > Metazoa > Arthropoda > Insecta > Hymenoptera > Apidae > Bombus > Bombus sonorus. Next base: position 497,378 of record JARWAU010000053.1, on the reverse strand, counting down.
TTATAACGTAATTCTACATAACGTTATACGTTATAACGTAATACCATATGACGTTATACGTTATAACGCAATACCATATAACGTTATACGTCATAACGTAATACCATATAATGTTACACGTCATAACGTAATACTATATAACGTTATACGTCATAACGAAATACTACATAACGTTACACGTCATAACGTAACACCTTATAACGTTATACGTTAGAACGTAATACTATATAACGTTATACGTTATAACGTAATACTATATAACGTTACACGTTACAACGTAATACCATATAACGTTATACGTTATAACGTAATACTATATAACGTCATACATTATAACGTGATACCATATGACGTTAGACGTTATAAAGAAATGGTATAGTACGTTACACGTTATAACGTAATACTATATAACGTTATAAGTTATAAAATAATACCTTATGACGTTATACGTTACAACGTAATACCATATAACGTTATACGTTATAACGTAATACTATATAACGTCATACATTATAACGTGATACCATATGACGTTAGACGTTATAAAGAAACGCTATAGTACGTTACACGTTATAACGTAATTCTATATAACGTTATACGTTATAACGTAATACTATATAACGTTATACGTTATAACGTAATGCTACATAACGTTATACGTTATAACGTAATGCTATATACCGTTATACGTTATAACGTAATACCATATAACGTTACACGTTATAACGTAATACTATAGAACGTTACAAGTTATAACGTATTACCTTATGACGTTATACGTTATAACGTAATACTATATAACGTTATGCGTTATAACGTAATACCACATGACGTTATACGTTATAAAGAAAAGGTATAGTACGTTACACGTTATAACGTAATACTATATAACGTTATACGTTATAACGTAATGCCATATAACGTTATACGTTATGACGTAATACCTTATGACGTTATACGTTATAACGTAATACTATATAACGTTATACGTTATAACGTAATACTATATAACGTTATACGTTATAAGGTAATGCTACATAACGTTATACGTTATAACGTAATGCTATATATCGTTATACGTTATAACGTAATGCTATATAACGTTATACGTTACAACGTAATACCACATAACGTTATACGTTATAACGGTATACTATATAACGTTACACGTTACAACGTAATACCCTCTAACGTTATACGTTATAACGTAATACCACATGACGTTATACGTTATAAAGAAATGGTATAGTACGTTACACGTTATAACGTAATACTATATAACGTTATACGTTATAACGTAATGCCATATAACGTTATACGTTATGACGTAATACCTTATGACGTTATACGTTATAACGTAATATCATTTGATGTTATACGTTATAAGGAAATGCTATAGTACGTTACATGTTATAACGTAATGCTATATAACGTTATACGTTATGACGTAATACCACACAACTTTATGCGATATAACGTAATACTATATAACGTTATACGTTATAACGTAATACCTTATGACGTTATACGTTATAACGTATTACTATATAACGTTATACATTATAACGTAATTCTACATAACGTTATACGTTATAACGTAATGCTATATAACGTTATACGTTATAACGTAGTAACATATGACGTTATACGTTATAACGTAATACCATTTGGTGTTATACGTTATAAGCAAATGCTATAGTACGTTACACGTTATAACTTAATGCTATATAACGCTATACGTTATAACGTAATACCACACATCGTTATACGTTATAACGTAATACCTTATGACGTTATACGTTATAACGTAATACTATATAACCTTATACGTTATAACGTAATTCTACATAACGTTATACGTTATAACGTAATGCTATATAACGTTATACGTTATAGCGTAATACCATATGACGTTATACGTTATAACGTAATACCATTTGATGTTATAGGTTAGAAGGAAATGCTATAGTACGTTACAGGTTATAACGTAGTGCTATATAACGTTATACGTTATAACGTAATACCACACAACGTTATACGTCATAACGTAATACTATATAACGTGACGCGTCATAACGTAATTCTATATAACGTTATACGTTATAACGTATTACCATATGACGTTATACGTTAAAGCGTTATACTACATAACGTTACACGTTATGACGTAATACCTTATGCCGTTATACGTTATAACGTAATACTATATAACGTTATACGTTATAACGTAATTCTACATAACGTTATACGTTATAACGTTATACGTTATAACGTAATTCTACATAACGTTATACGTTATAACGTAATACCATATGACGTTATACGTTATAACGCAATACCATATAACGTTATACGTCATAACGTAATACCATATAATGTTACACGTCATAACGTAATACTATATAACGTTATACGTCATAACGAAATACTACATAACGTTACACGTCATAACGTAACACCTTATAACGTTATACGTTAGAACGTAATACTATATAACGTTATACGTTATAACGTAATACTATATAACGTTACACGTTACAACGTAATACCATATAACGTTATACGTTATAACGTAATACTATATAACGTCATACATTATAACGTGATACCATATGACGTTAGACGTTATAAAGAAATGGTATAGTACGTTACACGTTATAACGTAATACTATATAACGTTATAAGTTATAAAATAATACCTTATGACGTTATACGTTATAACGTAATACCATATAACGTTATACGTCATAACGTAATACTATATAACGTTACACGTCATAACGTCATACTATATAACGTTATACGTTATAACGTAATACCATATGACGTTATACGTTATAACGCAATACCATATAACGTTATACGTCATAACGTAATACCATATAACGTTACACGTCATAACGTAATACTATATAACGTTATACGTTATAACGTAATACCATTTGATGTTATACGTTATAAGGAAATGCTATAGTACGTTACACGTTATAACGTAATGCTATATAACGTTATACGTTATAACGTAATACCACACAACGTTATACGTTATAACGTAATACTATATAACGTCATACGTTATAACGTGATACCATATGACGTTAGACGTTATAAAGAAATGGTATAGTACGTTACACGTTATAACGTAATACTATATAACGTTATAAGTTATAACGTAATACCTTATGACGTTATACGTCATAACGTAATACCATATAACGTTACACGTCATAACGTAATACTATATAACGTTATACGTTATACCGTAATACCATTTGATGTTATACGTTAGAACGTAATACTATATAACGTTATACGTTATAACGTAATACTATATAACGTTACACGTTACAACGTAATACCATAAAACGTTATACGTTATAACGTAATACTATATAACGTCATACGTTATAACGTGATACCATATGACGTTAGACGTTATAAAGAAATGGTATAGTACGTTACACGTTATAACGTAATACTATATAACGTTATAAGTTATAACGTAATACCTTATGACGTTATACGTTATAACGTAATACCATATAACGTTATACGTCATAACGTAATACTATATAACGTTATACGTTATAACGTAATACCATATGACGTTATACGTTATCACGCAATACCATATAACGTTATACGTCATAACGTAATACAATATAACGTTACACGTCATAACGTAATACTATATAACGTTATACGTTATAACGTCATACCATATGACGTTATACGTCATAAAGAAATGCTATAGTACGTTACACGTTATAACGTAATACTATATAGCGTTATAAGTTATAACGTAATACCATTTGATGTTATACGTTATAACGTAATACTATATAACGTTATACGTTCAAAGGAAATGCAATAGTACGTTACACGTTATAACGTAATACCATATAACGTTATACGTCATAACGTAATACTATATAACGTTATACGTTACAACGGAATGCTACATAACGTTATACGTTATAACGGAATGCTACATAACGTTATACGTTATAACGTAATACTATATAACGTTATACGTTATAACGTAATTCCTTATGACGTTATACGTTATATCGTCATACCATATGACGTTATACGTTGTAAGGAAACGCTATAGTACATTACACGTTATAACGTGATACTATATAACGTTTTACGTTATAACGTAATACCATATAACGTTATACGTTATAACGTAATACTATATAACGTTATACGTTATAACGTAATACCTGATGACGTTATACGTTATAACGTAATACCATATAACGTTATACGTCATAACGTAATACTATATAACGTTATACGTTATAACGTAATGCTACATAACGTTATACATTATAACGTAATACTATATAACGTTATACGTTATACCGTAATACCTTATGACGTTATACGTTATATCGTCATACCATATGACGTTATACGTTGTAAGGAAACGCTATAGTACATTACACGTTATAACGTGATACTATATAACGTTTTACGTTATAGCGTAATACCATATAACGTTATACGTTAGAACATAATACTATATAACGTTATACGTTATAACGTAATACTATATAACGTTACACGTTACAACGTAATACCATATAACGTTATACGTTATAACGTAATACTATATAACGTCATACGTTATAACGTAATACCATATGACGTTATACGTTATCACGCAATACCATATAACGTTATACGTCATAACGTAATACAATATAACGTTACACGTCATAACGTAATACTATATAACGTTATACGTTATAACGTCATACCATATGACGTTATACGTCATAAAGAAATGCTATAGTACGTTATACGTTGTAGCGTAATACTATATAACGTTATAAGTTATAACGTAATACCTTAAGACGTTATACGTTATAACGTAATACCACACAACGTTATACGCTATAACGTAATGCTATATAACGTTATACGTTATAACGTAATTCTACATAACGTTATACGTTATAACGTAATACCATATAACGTTATACGTCATAACGTAATACCATATAACGTTACACGTCATAACGTAATACTATATAACGTTATACGTTATAATGTCATACCATATGACGTTATACGTTATAAAGAAATGCTATAGTAGGTTACACGTTATAACGTAATACTATATAACGTTATAAGTTATAACGTAATACCTTAAGACGTTATACGTTATAACGTAATACCACACAACGTTATACGTTATAACGCAATACCATATAACGTTATACGTCATAACGTAATACTATATGACGTTACGCTTCATATCGTAATTATATATAACGTTATACGTTATAACGTATTACCATATGACCTTATACGTTATAGCGTTATACTACATAACGTTATGCGTTATAACGTAATACTGTTTAACGTTACACGTTATAACGTAATACTACATAACGTTATACGTTATAACGTAATACTATATAATGTAATACGTTATAACGTAATACCATATGATGTTATACGTTATGAGGAAATGCTATAGAACGTTACACGTTATAGCGTAATACTATATAACGTTATAAGTTATAACGTAATACCTTAAGACGTTATACGTTATAACGTAATACCACACAACGTTATACGCTATAACGTAATGCTATATAACGTTATACGTTATAACGTAATTCTACATAACGTTATACGTTATAACGTAATACCACATGACGTTATACGTTATAAAGAAATGATATAGTACGTTATACGTTATAACGTAATACTATATAACGTTATACGTTATAACGTAATGCCATATAACGTTATACGTTATGACGTAATACCTTATGACATTATACGTTATAACGTAATATCATTTGATGTTATACGTTATAAGGAAATGCTATAGTACGTTACATGTTATAACGTAATGCTATATAACGTTATACGTTATGACGTAATACCACACAACGTTATGCGATATAACGTAATACTATATAACGTTATACGTTATAACGTAATACCTTATGACGTTATACGTTATAACGTATTACTATATAACGTTATACATTATAACGTAATTCTACATAACGTTATACGTTATAACGTAATGCTATATAACGTTATAGGTTATAACGTAGTAACATATGACGTTATACGTTATAACGTAATACCATTTGGTGTTATACGTTATAAGCAAATGCTATAGTACGTTACACGTTATAACTTAATGCTATATAACGCTATACGTTATAACGTAATACCACACAACGTTATACGTTATAACGTAATACCTTATGACGTTATACGTTATAACGTAATACTATATAACCTTATACGTTATAACGTAATTCTACATAACGTTATACGTTATAACGTAATGCTATATAACGTTATACGTTATAGCGTAATACCATATGACGTTATACGTTATAACGTAATACCATTTGATGTTATAGGTTAGAAGGAAATGCTATAGTACGTTACAGGTTATAACGTAGTGCTATATAACGTTATACGTTATAACGTAATACCACACAACGTTATACGTCATAACGTAATACTATATAACGTGACGCGTCATAACGTAATTCTATATAACGTTATACGTTATAACGTATTACCATATGACGTTATACGTTAAAGCGTTATACTACATAACGTTACACGTTATGACGTAATACCTTATGCCGTTATACGTTATAACGTAATACTATATAACGTTATACGTTATAACGTAATTCTACATAACGTTATACGTTATAACGTTATACGTTATAACGTAATTCTACATAACGTTATACGTTATAACGTAATACCATATGACGTTATACGTTATAACGCAATACCATATAACGTTATACGTCATAACGTAATACCATATAATGTTACACGTCATAACGTAATACTATATAACGTTATACGTCATAACGTAATACTACATAACGTTACACGTCATAACGTAACACCTTATAACGTTATACGTTAGAACGTAATACTATATAACGTTATACGTTATAACGTAATACTATATAACGTTACACGTTACAACGTAATACCATATAACGTTATACGTTATAACGTAATACTATATAACGTCATACATTATAACGTGATACCATATGACGTTAGACGTTATAAAGAAATGGTATAGTACGTTACACGTTATAACGTAATACTATATAACGTTATAAGTTATAAAATAATACCTTATGACGTTATACGTTATAACGTAATACCATATAACGTTATACGTCATAACGTAATACTATATAACGTTACACGTCATAACGTCATACTATATAACGTTATACGTTATAACGTAATACCATATGACGTTATACGTTATAACGCAATACTATATAACGTCATACGTTATAACGTGATACCATATGACGTTAGACGTTATAAAGAAATGGTATAGTACGTTACACGTTATAACGTAATACTATATAACGGTATAAGTTATAACGTAATACCTTATGACGTTATACGTCATAACGTAATACCATATAACGTTACACGTCATAACGTAATACTATATAACGTTATACGTTATAACGTAATACCATTTGATGTTATACGTTAGAACGCAATACTATATAACGTTATACGTTATAACGTAATACTATATAACGTTACACGTTACAACGTAATACCATAAAACGTTATACGTTATAACGTAATACTATATAACGTCATACGTTATAACGTGATACCATATGACGTTAGACGTTATAAAGAAATGGTATAGTACGTTACACGTTATAACGTAATACTATATAACGTTATAAGTTATAACGTAATACCTTATGACGTTATACGTTATAACGTAATACCATATAACGTTATACGTCATAACGTAATACTATATAACGTTATACGTTATAACGTAATTCTACATAAAGTTATACGTTATAACGTAATGCTATATAACGTTATACGTTATAGCGTAATACCATATGACGTTATACGTTATAAAGAAATGCTATAGTACGTTACACGTTATAACGTAATACTATATAACGTTATAAGTTATAACGTAATACCATTTGATGTAATACGTTATAACGTAATACTATATAACGTTATACGTTATAACGTAATTCTACATAACGTTATACGTTATAACGTAATGCTATGTAACGTTATACGTTATAGCGTAATACCATATGACGTTATACGTTATAAAGAAATGCTATAGTACGTTACACGTTATAACGTAATACTATATAACGTTATAAGTTATAACGTAATACCTTATGACGTTATACGTTATAACGTAATACCACACAACGTTATACGTTATAACGCAATACCATATAACGTTATACGTCATAACGCAGTACTATATAACGTTATAAGTTCTAAGGAAATGCAATAGTACGTTACACGTTATAACGTAATACCATATAACGTTATACGTCATAACGTAATACCTTATGACGTTATACGTTATAACGTAATACCATATAACGTTATACGTCATAACGTAATACTATATAACGTTATACGTTATAACGGAATGCTACATAACGTTATACGTTATAACGTAATACTATATAACGTTATACGTTATAACGTAATACCTTATGACGTTATACGTTATATCGTCATACCATATGACGTTATACGTTGTAAGGAAACGCTATAGTACATTACACGTTATAACGTGATACTATATAACGTTTTACGTTATAACGTAATACCATATAACGTTATACGTTATAAGGTAATACTATATAACGTTATACGTTATAACGTAATACCTGATGACGTTATACGTTATAACGTAATACCATATAACGTTATACGTCATAACGTAATACTATATAACGTTATACGTTATAACGTAATGCTACATAACGTTATACATTATAACGTAATACTATATAACATTATACGTTATACCGTAATACCTTATGACGTTATACGTTATATCGTCATACCATATGACGTTATACGTTGTAAGGAAACGCTATAGTACATTACACGTTATAACGTGATACTATATAACGTTTTACGTTATAACGTAATACCATATAACGTTATACGTTAGAACGTAATACTATATAACGTTATACGTTATAACGTAATACTATATAACGTTACACGTTACAACGTAATACCATATAACGTTATACGTTATAACGTAATACTATATAACGTCATACGTTATAACGTAATACCATATGACGTTATACGTTATCACGCAATACCATATAACGTTATACGTCATAACGTAATACAATATAACGTTACACGTCATAACGTAATACTATATAACGTTATACGTTATAACGTCATACCATATGACGTTATACGTCATAAAGAAATGCTATAGTACGTTACACGTTATAGCGTAATACTATATAACGTTATAAGTTATAACGTAATACCTTAAGACGTTATACGTTATAACGTAATACCACACAACGTTATACGCTATAACGTAATGCTATATAACGTTATACGTTATAACGTAATTCTACATAACGTTATACGTTATAACGTAATACCATATAACGTTATACGTCATAACGTAATACCATATAACGTTACACGTCATAACGTAATACTATATAACGTTATACGTTATAATGTCATACCATATGACGTTATACGTTATAAAGAAATGCTATAGTACGTTACACGTTATAACGTAATACTATATAACGTTATAAGTTATAACGTAATACCTTAAGACGTTATACGTTATAACGTATTACCACACAACGTTATACGTTATAACGCAATACCATATAACGTTATACGTCATAACGTAATACTATATGACGTTACGCTTCATATCGTAATTATATATAACGTTATACGTTATAACGTATTACCATATGACGTTATACGTTATAGCGTTATACTACATAACGTTATGCGTTATAACGCAATACTGTTTAACGTTACACGTTATAACGTAATACTACATAACGTTATACGTTATAACGTAATACTATATAATGTAATACGTTATAACGTAATACCATATGATGTTATACGTTATAAGGAAATGCTATAGTACGTTACACGTTATAACGTAATACTGTTTAACGTTATACGGTATAACGTAATGCTACATAACGTTATACGTTATAACGTAATACTATATAACATTATACGTTATAACGTAATACTATATAACGTTATACGTTAAAACGTAACACCATATGACTTTATACGTTATGAGGAAATGCTATAGAACGTTACACGGTATAACGTAATACTATATAACGTTATACGTTATAACGTAATACGATATGACATGATACGTTATAAGGAAATGCTATAGTACGTTACACGTTATAACGTAATACTGTTTAACGTTATACGTTATAACGTAATGCTACATAACGTTATACGTTATAACGTAATACTATATAACATTATACGTCATAACGTAATACTATATAATGTTATACGTTAAAACGTAATACCATATGACTTTATACGTTATGAGGAAATGCTATAGTACGTTACGCGGTATAACGTAATACTATATAACGTTATACGTTATAACGTAATACCATATGAGATGATACGTTATAAGGAAATGCTATAGTACGTTACACGTTATAACCTAATACTATATAACGCTATACGTTATAACGTAATACGTTATGACGTTATACGTTATAACGTAATACCATATAACATTATACGTCTTAACGTAATACTATATAACGTTACACGTCATAACGTAATACCATATAACGTTATACGTTAGAACGTAATACTACATAACGTTATACGTTATAACGTAATACTATATAACGTTACGCGTTACAACGTAATACCATATAACGTTATGCGTTATAACGAAATATCATATGACGTTATACGTTATAAAGGAATGCTATAGTACGTTACACGTTATAACGTAATACTATATAAGGTAATACGTTATAACGTAATACCACACAACGGTATACGTTATATCATAATACTATATAACGTTATACGTTATAAGGAAATGCTATAGTACGTTACACGTTATAACGTAATGCTATATATCGTTATACGTTTTAACGTAATACCATATGACGTTATACGTTATAACGTAATACTATATAACGTTATACGTTATAACGTAATTCTACATAACGTTATACGTTATAATGTAATGCTATTAAACGTTATACGTTATAACGTAATACCATATGACGTTATACGTTATAACGTAATACCATTTGACGTTATACGTTATAAGGAAATGCTATAGTACGTTACAGGTTATAACGTAATGCTATATAACGTTATACGTTATAACGTAATACCACTCAACGTTATACGACATAACGTAATACTATATAACGTGACGCGTCATAACGTAATTCTATATAACGTTATACGTTATAACGTATTACCATATGACGTTATACGTTAAAGCGTTATACTACATAACGTTATACGTTATGACGTAATACTTTATGACGTTATACGTTTTAACGTAATACTATATAACGTTATACGTTATAACGTAATTCTACATAACGTTATACGTTATAACGTAATACCATATAACGTTATACGTCATAACGTAATACTATATAACGTTATACGTTATAACGTATTACCATATGACGTTATACGTTATAGCGTTATACTATATAACGTTATTCGTTATAACGTAATACCATATGATGTTATTCGTTATAAAGGAATGCTATAGTACGTTACACGTTATAACGTCATACTGTTTAACGTTATAAGTTATAAATTAATACCTTATGACGTTATACGTTATTACGTAACACTATATAACGTTATACGTTATAATGTAATGCTACATAACGTTATACGTTATAACGGAATGCTATATATCGTTATACGTTATAACGTAATACCACATAACGTTATACGTCATAACGTAATACCTTATGACGTTATACGTTATAACGTAATACCATATAACGTTATACGTCATAACGAAATACCATATAGCGTTACACGTCATAACGTAATACTATATAACGTTATACGTTATAACGTCATACCGTATGACGTTTTACGTTATAAAGAAATGCTATAGTACGTTACACGTTATAACGTAATACTATATGACGATATAAGTTATAACGTAATACCTGATGACGTTATACGTTATAACGTAATACCACACAACGTTATACGTTATAACGCAATACCATATAACGTTATACGTCATAACGTAATACTATATAACGTTACGCGTCATATCGTAATTATATATAACGTTATACGTTATAACGTATTACCATATGACGTTATACGTTATAGCGTTATACTATATAACGTTATACGTTATAACGTAATACCATATGATGTTATTCGTTATAAAGGAATGCTATAGTACGTTACACGTTATAACGTCATACTGTTTAACGTTATAAGTTATAAATTAATACCTTATGACGTTATACGTTATTACGTAATACTATATAACGTTATACGTTATAATGTAATGCTACATAACGTTATACGTTATAACGGAATGCTATATATCGTTATACGTTATAACGTAATACCACATAACGTTATACGTCATAACGTAATACCTTATGACGTTATACGTTATAACGTAATACCATATAACGTTATACGTCATAACGAAATACCATATAGCGTTACACGTCATAACGTAATACTATATAACGTTATACGTTATAACGTCATACCGTATGACGTTTTACGTTATAAAGAAATGCTATAGTACGTTACACGTTATAACGTAATACTATATGACGTTATAAGTTATAACGTAATACCTGATGACGTTATACGTTATAACGTAATACCACACAACGTTATACGTTATAACGCAATACCATATAACGTTATACGTCATAACGTAATACTATATAACGTTACGCGTCATATCGTAATTATATATAACGTTATACGTTATAACGTATTACCATATGACGTTATACGTTATAGCGTTATACTATATAACGTTATACGTTATAACGTAATACCATATGATGTTATTCGTTATAAAGGAATGCTATAGTACGTTACACGTTATAACGTCATACTGTTTAACGTTATAAGTTATAAATTAATACCTTATGACGTTATACGTTATTACGTAATACTATATAACGTTATACGTTATAATGTAATACTACATAACGTTATACGTTATAACGGAATGCTATATATCGTTATACGTTATAACGTAATACCACATAACGTTATACGTCATAACGTAATACCTTATGACGTTATACGTTATAACGTAATACCATATAACGTTATACGTCATAACGAAATACCATATAGCGTTACACGTCATAACGTAATACTATATAACGTTATACGTTATAACGTCATACCGTATGACGTTTTACGTTATAAAGAAATGCTATAGTACGTTACACGTTATAACGTAATACTATATGACGTTATAAGTTATAACGTAATACCTGATGACGTTATACGTTATAACGTAATACCACACAACGTTATACGTTATAACGCAATACCATATAACGTTATACGTCATAACGTAATACTATATAACGTTACGCGTCATATCGTAATTATATATAACGTTATACGTTATAACGTATTACCATATGACGTTATACGTTATAGCGTTATACTATATAACGTTATACGTTATAACGTAATACCATATGATGTTATTCGTTATAAAGGAATGCTATAGTACGTTACACGTTATAACGTCATACTGTTTAACGTTATAAGTTATAAAGTAATACCTTATGACGTTATACGTTATTACGTAATACTATATAACGTTATACGTTATAATGTAATGCTACATAACGTTATACGTTATAACGGAATGCTATATATCGTTATACCTTATAACGTAATACCACATAACGTTATACGTCATAACGTAATACCTTATGACGTTATACGTTATAACGTAATACCATATAACGTTCTACGTCATAACGTAATACTATATAACGTTATACGTTATAACGTAATATTATATAACGTTATACGTTAGAACGTAATACCATATGACGTTATACGTTATAAAGAAATGCTATAGTACGTTACACGTTATAACGTAATACTATATAACGTTATAAGTTATAACGTAATACCTTATGACGTTATACGTTATAACGTAATACTATATAACGTCATGCGTTATAACGTAATGCTACATAACGTTATACGTTATAACGTAATACCTTATGACGTTATACGATATAACGTAATACCATATAACGTTATACGTCATAACGTAATACTATATAACGTTACACGTCATAACGTAATACCATATAACGTTATACGTTATAAAGTAATACTATGTAACTTTATACGTTATAACGTAATGCTACATAACGTTATACGTTATAACGTAACGCTATATATCGTTATACGTTATAACGTAATACCACATAACGTTATACGTTATATCGAAATACCATATGACGTTATACGTTATAAGGAAATGCTATAGTACGTTACACGTTATAACGTAATACTATATAACGTTATAAGTTATAACGTAATACCTTATGACTTTATACGTTATAACGTTATACTATATAACGTCATGCGTTATAATGTAGTTCTACATAACGTTATACGTTATAACGTAATACCATATGACGTTATACGTTATAAAGAAATGCTATAGTACGTTACACGTTATAACGTAATACTACATAACGTTATACGTTATATCGTCATACCATATGACGTTATACGTTATAAGGAAATGCTATAGTACGTTACACGTTATAACGTAATGCTATATAACGTTATAAGTTATAACGTAATACCTTATGACGATATACGTTATAACGTAATACTATATAACGTCATGCGTTATATCGTAATACTACATAACGTTACACGTCATAACGTAATACCATATAACGTTATACGTTAGAACGTAATACTATATAACGTTATACGTTATAACGTCATACCATATGACGTTATACGTTATAAAGAAATGCTATAGTACGTTACACGTTATAACGTAATACTATATAACGTTATAAGTTATAACGTAATACCTTAAGACGTTATACGTTATAACGTAATACCACACAACGTTATACGTTATAACGCAATACCATATAACGTTATATATCATAACGTAATACTATATAACGTTACGCGTCATATCGTAATTATATATAACGTTATACGTTATAAAGTAATACTATATAACGTTATACATTATAACGTAATACCATATGATGTTATACGTTATAAGGAAATGCTATATATCGTTATACGTTATAACGTAATACCACATAACGCTATACGTCATAACGTAATATTATGTAACGTTATACGTTATAACGTAATACCATATGACGTTATTCGTTATAAAGAATTGCTATAGTACGTTACACGTTATAACGTAATACTACATAACGTTATACGTTATATCGTCATACCATATGACGTTATACGTTATAAGGAAATGCTATAGTACGTTACACGTTATAACGTAATACTATATAACGTTATAAGTTATAACGTAATACCTTATGACGTTATACGTTATAGCGTAATACTATATAACGTCATGCGTTATAACGTAATGCTACATAACGTTATACGTTATAACGTAATACCTTATGACGTCATACGTTATAACGTAATACCATATAACGTTATACGTCATAACGTAATACTATATAACGTTACACGTCATAACGTAATACCATATAACGTTATACGTTATAACGTAATACTATGTAACTTTATACGTTATAACGTAATGCTACATAACGTTATACGTTATAACGTAATGCTATATATCGTTATACGTTATAACGTAATACCACATAACGCGATACGTCATAACGTAATATTATGTAACGTTATACGTTATAACGTAATACCATATGACGTTATATGTTATAACGTAATACCATATAACGTTATACGTCATAACGTAATACTATATAACGTTATACGTTATAACGTAATACCATATGACGTTATACGTTATCACGCAATACCATATAACGTTATACGTCATAACGTAATACAATATAACGTTACACGTCATAACGTAATACTATATAACGTTATACGTTATAACGTCATACCATATGACGTTATACGTCATAAAGAAATGCTATAGTACGTTACACGTTATAACGTAATACTATATAACGTTATAAGTTATAACGTAATACCATTTGATGTTATACGTTATAACGTAATACTATATAACGTTATACGTTCTAAGGAAATGCAATAGTACGTTACACGTTATAACGTAATACCATATAACGTTATACGTCATAACGTAATACTATATAACGTTATACGTTATAACGGAATGCTACATAACGTTATACGTTATAACGGAATGCTACATAACGTTATACGTTATAACGTAATACTATATAACGTTATACGTTATAACGTAATTATGACGTTATACGTTATATCGTCATACCATATGACGTTATACGTTGTAAGGAAACGCTATAGTACATTACACGTTATAACGTGATACTTTATAACGTTTTACGTTATAACGTAATACCATATAACGTTATACGTTATAACGTAATACTATATAACGTTATACGTTATAACGTAATACCTGATGACGTTATACGTTATAACGTAATACCATATAACGTTATACGTCATAACGTAATACTATATAACGTTATACGTTATAACGTAATGCTACATAACGTTATACATTATAACGTAATATTATATAACGTTATACGTTATACCGTAATACCTTATGACGTTATACGTTGTAAGGAAACGCTATAGTACATTACACGTTACAACGTAATACCATATAACGTTATACGTTATAACGTAATACTATATAACGTCATACGTTATAACGTAATACCATATGACGTTATACGTTATCACGCAATACCATATAACGTTATACGTCATAACGTAATACAATATAACGTTACACGTCATAACGTAATACTATATAACGTTATACGTTATAACGTCATACCATATGACGTTATACGTCATAAAGAAATGCTATAGTACGTTACACGTTATAGCGTAATACTATATAACGTTATAAGTTATAACGTAATACCTTAAGACGTTATACGTTATAACGTAATACCACACAACGTTATACGCTATAACGTAATGCTATATAACGTTATACGTTATAACGTAATTCTACATAACGTTATACGTTATAACGTAATACCTTATGACGTCATACGTTATAACGTAATACCATATAACGTTATACGTCATAACGTAATACTATATAACGTTACACGTCATAACGTAATACCATATAACGTTATACGTTATAACGTAATACTATGTAACTTTATACGTTATAACGTAATACTATATAACGTTATACGTTATAACGTAATACCTTAAGACGTTATACGTTATAACGTAATACCACACAACGTTATACGCTATAACGTAATGCTATATAACGTTATACGTTATAACGTAATTCTACATAACGTTATACGTTATAACGTAATACCATATAACGTTATACGTCATTACGTAATACCATATAACGTTACACATCATAACGTAATACTATATAACGTTATACGTTATAATGTCATACCATATGACGTTATACGTTATAAAGAAATGCTATAGTACGTTACTCGTTATAACGTAATACTATATAACGTTATAAGTTATAACGTAATACCTTAAGACGTTATACGTTATAACGTAATACCACACAACGTTATACGTTATAACGCAATACCATATAACGTTATACGTCATAACGTAATACTATATGACGTTACGCTTCATATCGTAATTATATATAACGTTATACGTTATAACGTATTACCATATGACGTTATACGTTATAGCGTTATACTACATAACGTTATGCGTTATAACGTAATACTGTTTAACGTTACACGTTATAACGTAATACTACATACCGTTATACGTTATAACGTAATACTATATAATGTAATACGTTATAACGTAATACCATATGATGTTATACGTTATAAGGAAATGCTATAGTACGTTACACGTTATAACGTAATACTGTTTAACGTTATACGGTATAACGTAATGCTACATAACGTTATACGTTATAACGTAATACTATATAACATTATACGTTATAACGTAATACTATATAACGTTATACGTTAAAACGTAACACCATATGACTTTACACGTTATGAGGAAATGCTATAGAACGTTACACGTTATAGCGTAATACTATATAACGTTATAAGTTATAACGTAATACCTTAAGACGTTATACGTTATAACGTAATACCACACAACGTTATACGCTATAACGTAATGCTATATAACGTTATACGTTATAACGTAATTCTACATAACGTTATACGTTATAACGTAATACCACATGACGTTATACGTTATAAAGAAATGGTATAGTACGTTACATGTTATAACGTAATGCTATATAACGTTATACGTTATGACGTAATACCACACAACGTTATGCGATATAACGTAATACTATATAACGTTATACGTTATAACGTAATACCTTATGACGTTATACGTTATAACGTATTACTATATAACGTTATACATTATAACGTAATTCTACATAACGTTATACGTTATAACGTAATGCTATATAACGTTATACGTTATAACGTAGTAACATATGACGTTATA
The DNA here is from genome assembly GCA_029958995.1 of Bombus sonorus. Taxonomy (NCBI): domain Eukaryota; kingdom Metazoa; phylum Arthropoda; class Insecta; order Hymenoptera; family Apidae; genus Bombus; species Bombus sonorus. Next base: position 478,814 of record JARWAU010000053.1, on the reverse strand, counting down.
CGTTATAACGTAATACCATTTGGTGTTATACGTTATAAGCAAATGCTATAGTACGTTACACGTTATAACTTAATGCTATATAACGCTATACGTTATAACGTAATACCACACAACGTTATACGTTATAACGTAATACCTTATGACGTTATACGTTATAACGTAATACTATATAACCTTATACGTTATAACGTAATTCTACATAACGTTATACGTTATAACGTAATGCTATATAACGCTATACGTTATAGCGTAATACCATATGACGTTATACGTTATAACGTAATACCATTTGATGTTATAGGTTAGAAGGAAATGCTATAGTACTTTACAGGTTATAACGTAGTGCTATATAACGTTATACGTTATAACGTAATACCACACAACGTTATACGTCATAACGTAATACTATATAACGTGACGCGTCATAACGTAATTCTATATAACGTTATACGTTATAACGTATTACCATATGACGTTATACGTTAAAGCGTTATACTACAAAACGTTACACGTTATGACGTAATACCTTATGCCGTTATACGTTATAACGTAATACTATATAACGTTATACGTTATAACGTAATTTTACATAACGTTATACGTTATAACGTAATTTTACATAACGTTATACGTTATAACGTTATACGTTATAACGTAATTCTACATAACGTTATACGTTATAACGTAATACCATATGACGTTATACGTTATAACGCAACACCATATAACGTTATACGTCATAACGTAATACCATATAATGTTACACGTCATAACTTAATACTATATAACGTTATACGTCATAACGTAATACTACATAACGTTACACGTCACAACGTAACACCTTATAACGTTATACGTTAGAACGTAATACTATATAACGTTATACGTTATAACGTAATACTATATAACGTTACACGTTACAACGTAATACCATATAACGTTATACGTTATAACGTAATACTATATAACGTCATACATTATAACGTGATACCATATGACGTTAGACGTTATAAAGAAATGGTATAGTACGTTACGCGTTATAACGTAATACTATATAACGTTATAAGTTATAAAATAATACCTTATGACGTTATACGTTATAACGTAATACCATATAACGTTATACGTCATAACGTAATACTATATAACGTTACACGTCATAACGTCATACTATATAACGTTATACGTTATAACGTAATACCATATGACGTTATACGTTATAACGCAATACCATATAACGTTATACGTCATAACGTAATACCATATAACGTTACACGTCATAACGTAATACTATATAACGTTATACGTTATAACGTAATACCATTTGATGTTATACGTTATAAGGAAATGCTATAGTACGTTACACGTTATAACGTAATGCTATATAACGTTATACGTTATAACGTAATACCACACAACGTTGTACGTTATAACGTAATACTATATAACGTCATACGTTATAACGTGATACCATATGACGTTAGACGATATAAAGAAATGGTATAGTACGTTACACGTTATAACGTAATACTATATAACGTTATAAGTTATAACGTAATACCTTATGACGTTATACGTCATAACGTAATACCATATAACGTTACACGTCATAACGTAATACTATATAACGTTATACGTTATAACGTAATACCATTTGATGTTATACGTTAGAACGTAATACTATATAACGTTATACGTTATAACGTAATACTATATAACGTTACACGTTACAACGTAATACCATAAAACGTTATACGTTATAACGTAATACTATATAACGTCATACGTTATAACGTGATACCATATGACGTTAGACGTTATAAAGAAATGGTATAGTACGTTACACGTTATAACGTAATACTATATAACGTTATAAGTTATAACGTAATACCTTATGACGTTATACGTTATAACGTAATACCATATAACGTTATACGTCATAACGTAATACTATATAACGTTATACGTTATAACGTAATTCTACATAAAGTTATACGTTATAACGTAATGCTATATAACGTTATACGTTATAGCGTAATACCATATGACGTTATACGTTATAAAGAAATGCTATAGTACGTTACACGTTATAACGTAATACTATTTAACGTTATAAGTTATAACGTAATACCATTTGATGTTATACGTTATAACGTAATACTATATAACGTTATACGTTATAACGTAATTCTACATAACGTTATACGTTATAACGTAATGCTATGTAACGTTATACGTTATAGCGTAATACCATATGACGTTATACGTTATAAAGAAATGCTATAGTACGTTACACGTTATAACGTAATACTATAAAACGTTATAAGTTATAACGTAATACCTTATGACGTTATACGTTATAACGTAATACCACACAACGTTATACGTTATAACGCAATACCAAATAACGTTATACGTCATAACGCAGTACTATATAACGTTATACGTTCTAAGGAAATGCAATAGTACGTTACACGTTATAACGTAATACCATATAACGTTATACGTCATAACGTAATACCTTATGACGTTATACGTTATAACGTAATACCATATAACGTTATACGTCATAACGTAATACTATATAACGTTATACGTTATAACGGAATGCTACATAACGTTATACGTTATAACGGAATGCTACATAACGTTATACGTTATAACGTAATACTATATAACGTTATACGTTATAACGTAATACCTTATGACGTTATACGTTATATCGTCATACCATATGACGTTATACGTTGTAAGGAAACGCTATAGTACATTACACGTTATAACGTGATACTATATAACGTTTTACGTTATAACGTAATACCATATAACGTTATACGTTATAAGGCAATACTATATAACGTTATACGTTATAACGTAATACCTGATGACGTTATACGTTATAACGTAATACCATATAACGTTATACGTCATAACGTAATACTATATAACGTTATACGTTATAACGTAATGCTACATAACGTTATACATTATAACGTAATACTATATAACATTATACGTTATAACGTAATACCTTATGACGTTATACGTTATATCGTCATACCATATGACGTTATACGTTGTAAGGAAACGCTATAGTACATTACACGTTATAACGTGATACTATATAACGTTTTACGTTATAACGTAATACCATATAACATTATACGTCTTAACGTAATACTATATAACGTTACACGTCATAACGTAATACCATATAACGTTATACGTTAGAACGTAATACTACATAACGTTATACGTTATAACGTAATACTATATAACGTTACGCGTTACAACGTAATACCATATAACGTTATGCGTTATAACGAAATATCATATGACGTTATACGTTATAAAGGAATGCTATAGTACGTTACACGTTATAACGTAATACTATATAAGGTAATACGTTATAACGTAATACCACACAACGGTATACGTTATATCATAATACTATATAACGTTATACGTTATAGCGTAATACCATATGACGTTATACGTTATAAAGAAATGCTATAGTACGTTACACGTTATAACGTAATACTATTTAACGTTATAAGTTATAACGTAATACCATTTGATGTTATACGTTATAACGTAATACTATATAACGTTATACGTTATAACGTAATTCTACATAACGTTATACGTTATAACGTAATGCTATGTAACGTTATACGTTATAGCGTAATACCATATGACGTTATACGTTATAAAGAAATGCTATAGTACGTTACACGTTATAACGTAATACTATAAAACGTTATAAGTTATAACGTAATACCTTATGACGTTATACGTTATAACGTAATACCACACAACGTTATACGTTATAACGCAATACCAAATAACGTTATACGTCATAACGCAGTACTATATAACGTTATACGTTCTAAGGAAATGCAATAGTACGTTACACGTTATAGCGTAATACCATATAACGTCATACGTCATAACGTAATACCTTATGACGTTATACGTTATAACGTAATACCATATAACGTTATACGTCATAACATAATACTATATAAAGTTATGCGTTATAACGGAATGCTACATAACGTTATACGTTATAACGGAATGCTACATAACGTTATACGTTATAACGTAATACTATATAACGTTAAACGTTATAACGTAATACCTTATGACGTTATACGTTATATCGTCATACCATATGACGTTATACGTTGTAAGGAAACGCTATAGTACATTACACGTCATAACGTGATACTATATAACGTTTTACGTTATAACGTAATACCATATAACGTTATACGTTATAAGGCAATACTATATAACGTTATACGTTATAACGTAATACCTGATGACGTTATGCGTTATAACGTAATACCATATAACGTTATACGTCATAACGTAATACTATATAACGTTATACGTTATAACGTAATGCTACATAACGTTATACATTATAACGTAATACTATATAACATTATACGTTATAACGTAATACCTTATGACGTTATACGTTATATCGTCATACCATATGACGTTATACGTTGTAAGGAAACGCTATAGTACATTACACGTTATAACGTGATACTATATAACGTTTTACGTTATAACGTAATACCATATAACATTATACGTCTTAACGTAATACTATATAACGTTACACGTCATAACGTAATACCATATAACGTTATACGTTAGAACGTAATACTACATAACGTTATACGTTATAACGTAATACTATATAACGTTACGCGTTACAACGTAATACCATATAACGTTATGCGTTATAACGAAATATCATATGACGTTATACGTTATAAAGGAATGCTATAGTACGTTACACGTTATAACGTAATACTATATAAGGTAATACGTTATAACGTAATACCACACAACGGTATACGTTATATCATAATACTATATAACGTTATACGTTATAACGTAATACCAATTGATGTTATACGTTATAAGGAAATGCTATAGTACGTTACACGTTATAACGTAATGCTATATATCGTTATACGTTTTAACGTAATACCATATGACGTTATACGTTATAACGTAATACTATATAACGTTATACGTTATAACGTAATTCTACATAACGTTATACGTTATAACGTAATACCATATAACGTTATACGTCATAACGTAATACTATATAACGTTATACGTTATAACGTATTACCATATGACGTTATACGTTATAGCGTTACACTATATAACGTTATACGTTATAACGTAATACCACATGACGTTATACGTTATAACGTAATACCATTTGACGTTATACGTTATAAGGAAATGCTATAGTACGTTACAGGTTATAACGTAATGCTATATAACGTTATACCTTATAACGTAATACCACTCAACGTTATACGACATAACGTAATACTATATAACGTGACGCGTCATAACGTAATTCTATATAACGTTATACGTTATAACGTATTACCATATGACGTTATACGTTAAAGCGTTATACTACATAACGTTATACGTTATGACGTAATACTTTATGACGTTATACGTTTTAACGTAATACTATATAACGTTATACGTTATAACGTAATTCTACATAACGTTATACGTTATAACGTAATACCATATAACGTTATACGTCATAACGTAATACTATATAACGTTATACGTTATAACGTATTACCATATGACGTTATACGTTATAGCGTTACACTATATAACGTTATTCGTTATAACGTAATACCATATGATGTTATTCGTTATAAAGGAATGCTATAGTACGTTACACGTTATAACGTCATACTGTTTAACGTTATAAGTTATAAATTAATACCTTATGACGTTATACGTTATTACGTAACACTATATAACGTTATACGTTATAATGTAATGCTACATAACGTTATACGTTATAACGGAATGCTATATATCGTTATACGTTATAACGTAATACCACATAACGTTATACGTCATAACGTAATACCTTATGACGTTATACGTTATAACGTAATACCATATAACGTTATACGTCATAACGAAATACCATATAGCGTTACACGTCATAACGTAATACTATATAACGTTATACGTTATAACGTCATACCTTATGACGTTTTACGTTATAAAGAAATGCTATAGTACGTTACACGTTATAACGTAATACTATATGACGTTATAAGTTATAACGTAATACCTGATGACGTAATACGTTATAACGTAATACCACACAACGTTATACGTTATAACGCAATACCATATAACGTTATACGTCATAACGTAATACTATATAACGTTACGCGTCATATCGTAATTATATATAACGTTATACGTTATAACGTATTACCATATGACGTTATACGTTATAGCGTTATACTATATAACGTTATACGTTATAACGTAATACCATATGATGTTATTCGTTATAAAGGAATGCTATAGTACGTTACACGTTATAACGTCATACTGTTTAACGTTATAAGTTATAAATTAATACCTTATGACGTTATACGTTATTACGTAATACTATATAACGTTATACGTTATAATGTAATGCTACATAACGTTATACGTTATAACGGAATGCTATATATCGTTATACGTTATAACGTAATACCACATAACGTTATACGTCATAACGTAATACCTTATGACGTTATACGTTATAACGTAATACCATATAACGTTATACGTCATAACGAAATACCACATAGCGTTACACGTCATAACGTAATACTATATAACGTTATACGTTATAACGTCATACCGTATGACGTTTTACGTTATAAAGAAATGCTATAGTACGTTACACGTTATAACGTAATACTATATGACGTTATAAGTTATAACGTAATACCTGATGACGTTATACGTTATAACGTAATACCACACAACGTTATACGTTATAACGCAATACCATATAACGTTATACGTCATAACGTAATACTATATAACGTTACGCGTCATATCGTAATTATATATAACGTTATACGTTATAACGTATTACCATATGACGTTATATGTTATAGCGTTATACTATATAACGTTATACGTTATAACGTAATACCATATGATGTTATTCGTTATAAAGGAATGCTATAGTACGTTACACGTTATAACGTCATACTGTTTAACGTTATAAGTTATAAATTAATACCTTATGACGTTATACGTTATTACGTAATACTATATAACGTTATACGTTATAATGTAATGCTACATAACGTTATACGTTATAACGGAATGCTATATATCGTTATACGTTATAACGCAATACCATATAACGTTATATATCATAACGTAATACTATATAACGTTACGCGTCATATCGTAATTATATATAACGTTATACGTTATAAAGTAATACTATATAACGTTATACATTATAACGTAATACCATATGATGTTATACGTTATAAGGAAATGCTATATATCGTTATACGTTATAACGTAATACCACATAACGCTATACGTCATAACGTAATATTATGTAACGTTATACGTTATAACGTAATACCATATGACGTTATACGTTATAAAGAATTGCTATAGTACGTTACACATTATAACGTAATACTACATAACGTTATACGTTATATCGTCATACCATATGACGTTATACGTTATAAGGAAATGCTATAGTACGTTACACGTTATAACGTAATACTATATAACGTTATAAGTTATAACGTAATACCTTATGACGTTATACGTTATAGCGTAATACTATATAACGTCATGCGTTATAACGTAATGCTACATAACGTTATACGTTATAACGTAATACCTTATGACGTTATACGTTATAACGTAATACCATATAACGTTATACGTCATAACGTAATACTATATAACGTTACACGTCATAACGTAATACCATATAACGTTATACGTTATAACGTAATACTATGTAACTTTATACGTTATAACGTAATGCTACATAACGTTATACGTTATAACGTAATGCTATATATCGTTATACGTTATAACGTAATACCACATAACGCTATACGTCATAACGTAATATTATGTAACGTTATACGTTATAACGTAATACCGTATGACGTTATACGTTATAACGTAATACCATATAACGTTATACGTCATAACGTAATACTATATAACGTTATACGTTATAACGTAATACCATATGACGTTATACGTTATCACGCAATACCATATAACGTTATACGTCATAACGTAATACAATATAACGTTACACGTCATAACGTAATACTATATAACGTTATACGTTATAACGTCATACCATATGACGTTATACGTCATAAAGAAATGCTATAGTACGTTACACGTTATAACGTAATACTATATAACGTTATAAGTTATAACGTAATACCGTTTGATGTTATACGTTATAACGTAATACTATATAACGTTATACGTTCTAAGGAAATGCAATAGTACGTTACACGTTATAACGTAATACCATATAATGTTATACGTCATAACGTAATACTATATAACGTTATACGTTATAACGGAATGCTACATAACGTTATACGTTATAACGGAATGCTACATAACGTTATACGTTATAACGTAATACTATATAACGTTATACGTTATAACGTAATACCTTATGACGTTATACGTTATATCGTCATACCATATGACGTTATACGTTGTAAGGAAACGCTATAGTACATTACACGTTATAACGTGATACTATATAACGTTTTACGTTATAACGTAATACCATATAACGTTATACGTTATAACGTAATACTATATAACGTTATACGTTATAACGTAATAGCTGATGACGTTATACGTTATAACGTAATACCATATAACGTTATACGTCATAACGTAATACTATATAACGTTATACGTTATAACGTAATGCTACATAACGTTATACATTATAACGTAATACTATATAACGTTATACGTTATACCGTAATACCTTATGACGTTATACGTTGTAAGGAAACGCTATAGTACATTACACGTTACAACGTAATATCATATAACGTTATACGTTATAACGTAATACTATATAACGTCATACGTTATAACGTAATACCATATGACGTTATACGTTATCACGCAATACCATATAACGTTATACGTCATAACGTAATACAATATAACGTTACACGTCATAACGTAATACTATATAACGTTATACGTTATAACGTCATACCATATGACGTTATACGTCATAAAGAAATGCTATAGTACGTTACACGTTATAGCGTAATACTATATAACGTTATAAGTTATAACGTAATACCTTAAGACGTTATACGTTATAACGTAATACCACACAACGTTATACGCTATAACGTAATGCTATATAACGTTATACGTTATAACGTAATACCACACAACGTTATGCGATATAACGTAATACTATATAACGTTATACGTTATAACGTAATACCTTATGACGTTATACGTTATAACGTATTACTATATAACGTTATACATTATAACGTAATTCTACATAACGTTATACGTTATAACGTAATGCTATATAACGTTATACGTTATAACGTAGTAACATATGACGTTATACGTTATAACGTAATACCATTTGGTGTTATACGTTATAAGCAAATGCTATAGTACGTTACACGTTATAACTTAATGCTATATAACGCTATACGTTATAACGTAATACCACACAACGTTATACGTTATAACGTAATACCTTATGACGTTATACGTTATAACGTAATACTATATAACCTTATACGTTAAAACGTAATTCTACATAACGTTATACGTTATAACGTAATGCTATATAACGTTATACGTTATAGCGTAATACCATATGACGTTATACGTTATAACGTAATACCATTTGATGTTATAGGTTAGAAGGAAATGCTATAGTACGTTACAGGTTATAACGTAGTGCTATATAACGTTATACGTTATAACGTAATACCACACAACGTTATACGTCATAACGTAATACTATATAACGTGACGCGTCATAACGTAATTCTATATAACGTTATACGTTATAACGTATTACCATATGACGTTATACGTTAAAGCGTTATACTACAAAACGTTACACGTTATGACGTAATACCTTATGCCGTTATACGTTATAACGTAATACTATATAACGTTATACGTTATAACGTAATTCTACATAACGTTATACGTTATAACGTAATACCATATGACGTTATACGTTATAACGCAATACCATATAACGTTATACGTCATAACGTAATACCATATAATGTTACACGTCATAACGTAATACTATATAACGTTATACGTCATAACGTAATACTACATAACGTTACACGTCATAACGTAACACCTTATAACGTTATACGTTAGAACGTAATACTATATAACGTTATACGTTATAACGTAATACTATATAACGTTACACGTTACAACGTAATACCATATAACGTTATACGTTATAACGTAATACTATATAACGTCATACATTATAACGTGATACCATATGACGTTAGACGTTATAAAGAAATGGTATAGTACGTTACACGTTATAACGTAATACTATATAACGTTATAAGTTATAAAATAATACCTTATGACGTTATACGTTATAACATAATACCATATAACGTTATACGTCATAACGTAATACTATATAACGTTACACGTCATAACGTCATACTATATAACGTTATACGTTATAACGTAATACCATATGACGTTATACGGTATAACGCAATACCATATAACGTTATACGTCATAACGTAATACCATATAACGTTACACGTCATAACGTAATACTATATAACGTTATACGTTATAACGTAATACCATTTGATGTTAGACGTTATAAGGAAATGCTATAGTACGTTACACGTTATAACGTAATGCTATATAACGTTATACGTTATAACGTAATACTATATAACGTCATACATTATAACGTGATACCATATGACGTTAGACGTTATAAAGAAATGGTATAGTACGTTACACGTTATAACGTAATACTATATAACGTTATAAGTTATAAAATAATACCTTATGACGTTATACGTTATAACGTAATACCATATAACGTTATACGTCATAACGTAATACTATATAACGTTACACGTCATAACGTCATACTATATAACGTTATACGTTATAACGTAATACCATATGACGTTATACGTTATAACGCAATACCATATAACGTTATACGTTATAACGTAATACCACACAACGTTATACGTTATAACGTAATACTATATAACGTCATACGTTATAACGTGATACCATATGACGATAGACGTTATAAAGAAATGGTATAGTACGTTACACGTTATAACGTAATACTATATAACGTTATAAGTTATAACGTAATACCTTATGACGTTATACGTTATAACGTAATACCATATAACGTTATACGTCATAACGTAATACTATATAACGTTATACGTTATAACGTATTTCTACATAAAGTTATACGTTATAACGTAATGCTATATAACGTTATACGTTATAGCGTAATACCATATGACGTTATACGTTATAAAGAAATGCTATAGTACGTTACACGTTATAACGTAATACTATTTAACGTTATAAGTTATAACGTAATACCATTTGATGTTATACGTTATAACGTAATACTATATAACGTTATACGTTATAACGTAATTCTACATAACGTTATACGTTATAACGTAATGCTATGTAACGGTATACGTTATAGCGTAATACCATATGACGTTATACGTTATAAAGAAATGCTATAGTACGTTACACGTTATAACGTAATACTATATAACGTTATAAGTTATAACGTAATACCTTATGACGTTATACGTTATAACGTAATACCACACAACGTTATACGTTATAACGCAATACCATATAACGTTATACGTCATAACGCAGTACTATATAACGTTATACGTTCTAAGGAAATGCAATAGTACGTTACACGTTATAACGTAATACCATATAACGTTATACGTCATAACGTAATACCTTATGACGTTATACGTTATAACGTAATACCATATAACGTTATACGTCATAACGTAATACTATATAACGTTATACGTTATAACGGAATGCTACATAACGTTATACGTTATAACGGAATGCTACATAACGTTATACGTTATAACGTAATACTATATAACGTTATACGTTATAACGTAATACCTTATGACGTTATACGTTATATCGTCATACCATATGACGTTATACGTTGTAAGGAAACGCTATAGTACATTACACGTTATAACGTGATACTATATAACGTTTTACGTTATAACGTAATACCATATAACGTTATACGTTATAAGGTAATACTATATAACGTTATACGTTATAACGTAATAAGTGATGACGTTATACGTTATAACGTAATACCATATAACGTTATACGTCATAACGTAATACTATATAACGTTATACGTTATAACGTAATGCTACATAACGTTATACATTATAACGTAATACTATATAACATTATACGTTATACCGTAATACCTTATGACGTTATACGTTATATCGTCATACCATATGACGTTATACGTTGTAAGGAAACGCTATAGTACATTACACGTTATAACGTGATACTATATAACGTTTTACGTTATAACGTAATACCATATAACGTTATACGTTAGAACGTAATACTATATAACGTTATACGTTATAACGTAATACTATATAACGTTACACGTTACAACGTAATACCATATAACGTTATACGTTATAACGTAATACTATATAACGTCATACGTTATAACGTAATACCATATGACGTTATACGTTATCACGCAATACCATATAACGTTATACGTCATAACGTAATACAATATAACGTTACACGTCATAACGTAATACTATATAACGTTATACGTTATAACGTCATACCATATGACGTTAGACGTCATAAAGAAATGCTATAGTACGTTACACGTTATAGCGTAATACTATATAACGTTATAAGTTATAACGTAATACCTTAAGACGTTATACGTTATAACGTAATACCACACAACGTTATACGCTATAACGTAATGCTATATAACGTTATACGTTATAACGTAATTCTACATAACGTTATACGTTATAACGTAATACCATATAACGTTATACGTCATAACGTAATACCATATAACGTTACACGTCATAACGTAATACTATATAACGTTATACGTTATAATGTCATACCATATGACGTTATACGTTATAAAGAAATGCTATAGTACGTTACACGTTATAACGTAATACTATATAACGTTATAAGTTATAACGTAATACCTTAAGACGTTATACGTTATAACGTAATACCACACAACGTTATACGTTATAACGCAATACCATATAACGTTATATGTCATAACGTAATACTATATGACGTTACGCTTCATATCGTAATTATATATAACATTATACGTTATAACGTATTACCATATGACGTTATACGTTATAGCGTTATACTACATAACGTTATGCGTTATAACGTAATACTGTTTAACGTTACACGTTATAACGTAATACTACATAACGTTATACGTTATAACGTAATACTATATAATGTAATACGTTATAACGTAATACCATATGATGTGATACGTTATAAGGAAATGCTATAGTACGTTACACGATATAACGTAATACTGTTTAACGTTATACGGTATAACGTAATGCTACATAACGTTATACGTTATAACGTAATACTATATAACATTATACGTTATAACGTAATACTATATAACGTTATACGTTAAAACGTAACACCATATGACTTTATACGTTATGAGGAAATGCTATAGAACGTTACACGGTATAACGTAATACTATATAACGTTATACGTTATAACGTAATACCATATGACATGATACGTTATAAGGAAATGCTATAGTACGTTACACGTTATAACGTAATACTGTTTAACGTTATACGTTATAACGTAATGCTACATAACGTTATACGTTATAACGTAATACTATATAACATTATACGTTATAACGTAATACTATATAATGTTATACGTTAAAACGTAATACCATATGACTTTATACGTTATGAGGAAATGCTATAGTACGTTACGCGGTATAACGTAATACTATATAACGTTATACGTTATGACGTAATACCATATGAGATGATACGTTATAAGGAAATGCTATAGTACGTTACACGTTATAACCTAATACTATATAACGCTATACGTTATAACGTAATACGTTATGACGTTATACGTTATAACGTAATACCATATAACATTATACGTCTTAACGTAATACTATATAACGTTACACGTCATAACGTAATACCATATAACGTTATACGTTAGAACGTAATACTACATAACGTTATACGTTATAACGTAATACTATATAACGTTACGCGTTACAACGTAATACCATATAACGTTATGCGTTATAACGAAATATCATATGTCGTTATACGTTATAAAGGAATGCTATAGTACGTTACACGTTATAACGTAATACTATATAAGGTAATACGTTATAACGTAATACCACACAACGGTATACGTTATATCATAATACTATATAACGTTATACGTTATAACGTAATACCAATTGATGTTATACGTTATAAGGAAATGCTATAGTACGTTACACGTTATAACGTAATGCTATATATCGTTATACGTTTTAACGTAATACCATATGACGTTATACGTTATAACGTAATACTATATAACGTTATACGTTATAACGTAATTCTACATAACGTCATACGTTATAACGTAATGCTATATAACGTTATACGTTATAACGTAATACCATATGACGTTATACGTTATAACGTAATACCATTTGACGTTATACGTTATAAGGAAATGCTATAGTACGTTACAGGTTATAACGTAATGCTATATAACGTTATACGTTATAACGTAATACCACTCAACGTTATACGACATAACGTAATACTATATAACGTGACGCGTCATAACGTAATTCTATATAACGTTATACGTTATAACGTATTACCATATGACGTTATACGTTAAAGCGTTATACTACATAACGTTATACGTTATGACGTAATTCTACATAACGTTATACGTTATAACGTAATACCATTTGACGTTATACGTTTTAACGTAATACTATATAACGTTATACGTTATAACGTAATTCTACATAACGTTATACGTTATAACGTAATACCATATAACGTTATACGTCATAACGTAATACTATATAACGTTATACGTTATAACGTATTACCATATGACGTTATACGTTATAGCGTTATACTATATGACGTTATTCGTTATAACGTAATACCATATGATGTTATTCGTTATAAAGGAATGCTATAGTACGTTACACGTTATAACGTCATACTGTTTAACGTTATAAGTTATAAATTAATACCTTATGACGTTATACGTTATTACGTAATACTATATAACGTTATACGTTATAATGTAATGCTACATAACGTTATACGTTATAACGGAATGCTATATGTCGTTATACGTTATAACGTAATACCACATAACGTTATACGTCATAACGTAATACCTTATGACGTTATACGTTATAACGTAATACCATATAACGTTATACGTCATAACGAAATACCATATAGCGTTACACGTCATAACGTAATACTATATAACGTTATACGTTATAACGTCATACCGTATGACGTTTTACGTTATAAAGAAATGCTATAGTACGTTACACGTTATAACGTAATACTATATGACGTTATAAGTTATAACGTAATACCTGATGACGTTATACGTTATAACGTAATACCACACAACGTTATACGTTATAACGCAATACCATATAACGTTATACGTCATAACGTAATACTATATAACGTTACGCGTCATATCGTAATTATATATAACGTTATACGTTATAACGTATTACCATATGACGTTATACGTTATAGCGTTATACTATATAACGTTATACGTTATAACGTAATACCATATGATGTTATTCGTTATAAAGGAATGCCATAGTACGTTACACGTTATAACGTCATACTGTTTAACGTTATAAGTTATAAATTAATACCTTATGACGTTATACGTTATTACGTAATACTATATAACGTTATACGTTATAATGTAATGCTACATAACGTTATACGTTATAACGGAATGCTATATATCGTTATACGTTATAACGTAATACCATATAACGTTATACGTCATAACGTAATACTATATAACGTTACACGTCATAACGTAATACCATATAACGTTATACGTTATAAAGTAATACTATGTAACTTTATACGTTATAACGTAATGCTACATAACGTTATACGTTATAACGTAACGCTATATATCGTTATACGTTATAACGTAATACCACATAACGTTATACGTTATATCGAAATACCATATGACGTTATACGTTATAAGGAAATGCTATAGTACGATACACGTTATAACGTAATACTATATAACGTTATAAGTTATAACGTAATACCTTATGACGTTGTACGTTATAACGTTATACTATATAACGTCATGCGTTATAACGTAGTTCTACATAACGTTATACGTTATAACGTAATACCATATGACGTTATACGTTATAAAGAAATGCTATAGTACGTTACACGTTATAACGTAATACTACATAACGTTATACGTTATATCGTCATACCATATGACGTTATACGTTATAAGGAAATGCTATAGTACGTTACACGTTATAACGTAATGCTATATAACGTTATAAGTTATAACGTAATACCTTATGACGATATACGTTATAACGTAATACTATATAACGTCATGCGTTATAAGGTAATACTACATAACGTTACACGTCATAACGTAATACCATATAACGTTATACGTTAGAACGTAATACTATATAACGTTATACGTTATAACGTCATACCATATGACGTTATACGTTATAAAGAAATGCTATAGTACGTTACACGTTATAACGTAATACTATATAACGTTATAAGTTATAACGTAATACCTTAAGACGTTATACGTTATAACGTAATACCACACAACGTTATACGTTATAACGCAATACCATATAACGTTATATATCATAACGTAATACTATATAACGTTACGCGTCATATCGTAATTATATATAACGCTATACGTTATAAAGTAATACTATATAACGTTATACATTATAACGTAATACCATATGATGTTATACGTTATAAGGAAATGCTATATATCGTTATACGTTATAACGTAATACCACATAACGCTATACGTCATAACGTAATATTATGTAACGTTATACGTTATAACGTAATACCATATGACGTTATACGTTATAAAGAATTGCTATAGTACGTTACACGTTATAACGTAATACTACATAACGTTATACGTTATATCGTCATACCATATGACGTTATACGTTATAAGGAAATGCTATAGTACGTTACACGTTATAACGTAATACTATATAACGTTATAAGTTATAACGTAATACCTTATGACGTTATACGTTATAACGTTATACTATATAACGTCATGCGTTATAACGTAGTGCTACATAACGTTATACGTTATAACGTAATACCATATAACGTTATACGTTAGAACGTAATACTATATAACGTTATACGTTATAACGTCATACCATATGACGTTATACGTTATAAAGAAATGCTATAGTACGTTACACGTTATAACGTAATACTATATAACGTTATAAGTTATAACGTAATACCTTAAGACGTTATACGTTATAACGTAATACCACACAACGTTATACGTTATAACGCAATACCATATAACGTTATATATCATAACGTAATACTATATAACGTTACGCGTCATATCGTAATTATATATAACGTTATACGTTATAACGTAATACTATATAACGTTATACATTATAACGTAATACCATATGATGTTATACGTTATAAGGAAATGCTATAGTATGTTACACGTTATAACGTAATACTGTTTAACGTTATACGTTATAACGTAATGCTACATAACGTTATACGTTATAACGTAATACTATATACCGTGATACGTTATAACGTAATACTGTATATCGTTATACGTTTTAACGTAATACCACATAACGCTATACGTCATAATGTAATATTATGTAACGTTATACGTTATAACGTAATACCATATGACGTTATACGATATAAAGAATTGCTATAGTACGTTACACGTTATAACGTAATACTACATAACGTTATACGTTATATCGTCATACCATATGACGTTATACGTTATAAGGAAATGCTATAGTACGTTACACGTTATAACGTAATACTATATAACGTTATAAGTTATAACGTAATACCTTATGACGTTATACGTTATAGCGTAATACTATATAACGTCATGCGTTATAACGTAATGCTACATAACGTTATACGTTATAACGTAATACCTTATGACGTTATACGTTATAACGTAATACCATATAACGTTATACGTCATAACGTAATACTATATAACGTTACACGTCATAACGTAATACCATATAACGTTATACGTTATAACGTAATACTATGTAACTTTATACGTTATAACGTAATGCTACATAACGTTATACGTTATAACGTAATGCTATATATCGTTATACGTTATAACGTAATACCACATAACGCTATACGTCATAACGTAATATTATGTAACGTTATACGTTATAACGTAATACCATATGACGTTATACGTTATAAAGAATTGCTATAGTACGTTACACGTTATAACGTAATACTACATAACGTTATACGTTATATCGTCATACCATATGACGTTATACGTTATAAGGAAATGCTATAGTACGTTACACGTTATAACGTAATACTATATAACGTTATAAGTTATAACGTAATACCTTATGACGTTATACGTTATAACGTTATACTATATAACGTCATGCGTTATAACGTAGTGCTACATAACGTTATACGTTATAACGTAATACCATATGACGTTATACGTTATAAGGAAATGCTATAGTATGTTACACGTTATAACGTAATACTGTTTAACGTTATACGTTATAACGTAATGCTACATAACGTTATACGTTATAACGTAATACTATATACCGTGATACGTTATAACGTAATACTGTATATCGTTATACGTTTTAACGTAATACCACATAACGCTATACGTCATAATGTAATATTATGTAACGTTATACGTTATAACGTAATACCATATGACGTTATACGATATAAAGAATTGCTATAGTACGTTACACGTTATAACGTAATACTACATAACGTTATACGTTATATCGTCATACCATATGACGTTATACGTTATAAGGAAATGCTATAGTACGTTACACGTTATAACGTAATACTATATAACGTTATAAGTTATAACGTAATACCTTATGACGTTATACGTTATAGCGTAATACTATATAACGTCATGCGTTATAACGTAATGCTACATAACGTTATACGTTATAACGTAATACCTTATGACGTTATACGTTATAACGTAATACCATATAACGTTATACGTCATAACGTAATACTATATAACGTTACACGTCATAACGTAATACCATATAACGTTATACGTTATAACGTAATACTATGTAACTTTATACGTTATAACGTAATGCTACATAACGTTATACGTTATAACGTAATGCTATATATCGTTATACGTTATAACGTAATACCACATAACGCTATACGTCATAACGTAATATTATGTAACGTTATACGTTATAACGTAATACCATATGACGTTATACGTTATAAAGAATTGCTATAGTACGTTACACGTTATAACGTAATACTACATAACGTTATACGTTATATCGTCATACCATATGACGTTATACGTTATAAGGAAATGCTATAGTACGTTACACGTTTATAACGTAATACTATATAACGTTATAAGTTATAACGTAATACCTTATGACGTTATACGTTATAACGTTATACTATATAACGTCATGCGTTATAACGTAGTGCTACATAACGTTATACGTTATAACGTAATACCATATGACGTTATACGTTATAACGTAATACCTTATGACGTTATACGTTATAACGTCATACTATATAACGTTATACGTTATAACGTAATTCTACATAACGTTATACGTTATAACGTAATGCTATATAACGTTATACGTTATAACGTAATACCATATGACGTTATACGTTATAACGTAATACCATTGATGTTCTACGTTATAAGGAAATGCTATAGTACGTTACAGGTTATAACGTAATGCTATATAACGTTATACGTGATAACGTAATACCACACAACGTTATACGTCATAACGTAATACTATATAACGTGACGCGTCATAACATAATTCTATATAACGTTATACGTTATAACGTAGTACCATATGATGTTATACATCATAAGGAAACGCTATAGTACGTTACACGTTATAACGTAATACTATATAACGTTATAAGTTATATCGTAATATCCTATTGACGTTATACGTTATAACGTAATACTATATAACGTCATGCGTTATAACGTAATGCTACATAACGTTATACGTTATTGCGTAATACCATATGACGTTATACGTTGTAACGTAATACCATTTGATGTTATACGTTATAAGGAAATGCTATAGTACGTTACAGGTTTTAACGTAATGCTATTTAACGTTATACGTGATAACGTAATACCACTCAACGTTATACGTCATAACGTAATACCACATAACGTTATACGTCATAACGTAATATTATATAACGTTATACGTTAGAACGTAATACCATATGACGTTATACGTTATAAAGAAATGCTATAGTACGTTACACGTTATAACGTAATACTATATAACGTTATAAGTTATAACGTAATACCTTATGACGTTATACGTTATAACGTAATACTATGTAACTTTATACGTTATAACGTAATGCTACATAACGTTATACGTTATAACGTAATGCTATATGTCGTTATACGTTATAACGTAATTCCACATAACGCTATACGTCATAACGTAATATTATGTAACGTTAAACGTTATAACGTAATACCATATGACGTTATACGTTATAACGTAATACTATGTAACTTTATACGTTATAACGTAATGCTACATAACGTTATACGTTATATCGTCATACCATATGACGTTATACGTTATAAGGAAATGCTATAGTACGTTACACGTTATAACGTAATACTATATAACGTTATCAGTTATAACGTAATACCTTATGGCGTTATACGATATAACGTTATACTATATAACGTCATGCGTTATAACGTAGTGCTACATAACGTTATACGTTATAACGTAATACCATATGACGTTATACGTTATAACGTAGTACCATATGATGTTATACGTCATAAGGAAACGATATAGTACGTTACACGTTATAACGTAATACTATATAACGTTATAAGTTATAACGTAATACCTTATGACGTTATACGTTATAACGTAATACTATGTAACTTTATACGTTATAACGTAATGCTACATAACGTTATACGTTATAACGTAATGCTATATGTCGTTATACGTTATAACGTAATTCCACATAACGCTATACGTCATAACGTAATATTATGTAACGTTAAACGTTATAACGTAATACCATATGACGTTATACGTTATAAAGAAATGCTATTGTGCGTTACACGTTATAACGTAATACTACATAACGTTATACGTTATATCGTCATACCATATGACGTTATACGTTATAAGGAAATGCTATAGTACGTTACACGTTATAACGTAATACTATATAACGTTATCAGTTATAACGTAATACCTTATGACGTTATACGATATAACGTTATACTATATAACGTCATGCGTTATAACGTAGTGCTACATAACGTTATACGTTATAACGTAATACCATATGACGTTATACGTTATAACGTAGTACCATATGATGTTATACGTCATAAGGAAACGATATAGTACGTTACACGTTATAACGTAATACTATATAACGTTATACGTTATAACGTAATACCACATAACGTTATACGTTATAACGTAATACTACATAACGTTATACGTTATAACGTCACACCATATGACGTTATACCTCCTAAGGAAATGCAATAGTACGTTAGACGTTATAACGTAATACCATATAACGTTATACGTTATAACGTAATACTACATAACGTTATACGTTATAACGTAATACCATAAGACATGATACGTTATAAGGAAATGCTATAGTACGTTACACGTTATAACGTAATGCTATATAACGTTATACGTGATAACGTAATACCACACAACGTTATACGTCATAACGTAATACTATATAACGTGACGCGTCATAACATAATTCTATATAACGTTATACGTTATAACGTAGTACCATATGATGTTATACATCATAAGGAAACGCTATAGTACGTTACACGTTATAACGTAATACTATATAACGTTATAAGTTATATCGTAATATCCTATTGACGTTATACGTTATAACGTAATACTATATAACGTCATGCGTTATAACGTAATGCTACATAACGTTATACGTTATTGCGTAATACCATATGACGTTATACGTTGTAACGTAATACCATTTGATGTTATACGTTATAAGGAAATGCTATAGTACGTTACAGGTTTTAACGTAATGCTATTTAACGTTATACGTGATAACGTAATACCACTCAACGTTATACGTCATAACGTAATACCACATAACGTTATACGTCATAACGTAATATTATATAACGTTATACGTTAGAACGTAATACCATATGACGTTATACGTTATAAAGAAATGCTATAGTACGTTACACGTTATAACGTAATACTATATAACGTTATAAGTTATAACGTAATACCTTATGACGTTATACGTTATAACGTAATACTATGTAACTTTATACGTTATAACGTAATGCTACATAACGTTATACGTTATAACGTAATGCTATATGTCGTTATACGTTATAACGTAATTCCACATAACGCTATACGTCATAACGTAATATTATGTAACGTTAAACGTTATAACGTAATACCATATGACGTTATACGTTATAAAGAAATGCTATTGTGCGTTACACGTTATAACGTAATACTACATAACGTTATACGTTATATCGTCATACCATATGATGTTATACGTTATAAGGAAATGCTATAGTACGTTACACGTTATAACGTAATACTATATAACGTTATCAGTTATAACGTAATACCTTATGGCGTTATACGATATAACGTTATACTATATAACGTCATGCGTTATAACGTAGTGCTACATAACGTTATACGTTATAACGTAATACCATATGACGTTATACGTTATAACGTAGTACCATATGATGTTATACGTCATAAGGAAACGATATAGTACGTTACACGTTATAACGTAATACTATATAACGTTATAAGTTATAACGTAATACCTTATGACGTTATACGTTATAACGTAATACTATGTAACTTTATACGTTATAACGTAATGCTACATAACGTTATACGTTATAACGTAATGCTATATGTCGTTATACGTTATAACGTAATTCCACATAACGCTATACGTCATAACGTAATATTATGTAACGTTAAACGTTATAACGTAATACCATATGACGTTATACGTTATAAAGAAATGCTATTGTGCGTTACACGTTATAACGTAATACTACATAACGTTATACGTTATATCGTCATACCATATGACGTTATACGTTATAAGGAAATGCTATAGTACGTTACACGTTATAACGTAATACTATATAACGTTATCAGTTATAACGTAATACCTTATGACGTTATACGATATAACGTTATACTATATAACGTCATGCGTTATAACGTAGTGCTACATAACGTTATACGTTATAACGTAATACCATATGACGTTATACGTTATAACGTAGTACCATATGATGTTATACGTCATAAGGAAACGATACAGTACGTTACACGTTATAACGTAATACTATATAACGTTATACGTTATAACGTAATACCACATAACGTTATACGTTATAACGTAATACTACATAACGTTATACGTTATAACGTCACACCATATGACGTTATACCTCCTAAGGAAATGCAATAGTACGTTAGACGTTATAACGTAATACCATATAACGTTATACGTTATAACGTAATACTACATAACGTTATACGTTATAACGTAATACCATAAGACATGATACGTTATAAGGAAATGCTATAGTACGTTACACGTTATAACGTAATACCACATAACGTTATACGTTATAACGTAATACTACATAACGTTATACGTTATAACGTCACACCATATGACGTTATACCTCCTAAGGAAATGCAATAGTACGTTAGACGTTATAACGTAATACCATATAACGTTATACGTTATAACGTAATACTATATGACGTTATAAGTTATAACGTAATACCTGATGACGTTATACGTTATAACGTAATACCACACAACGTTATACGTTATAACGCAATACCATATAACGTTATACGTCATAACGTAATACTATATAACGTTACGCGT
Organism: Bombus sonorus; assembly: GCA_029958995.1. Lineage (NCBI taxonomy): Eukaryota > Metazoa > Arthropoda > Insecta > Hymenoptera > Apidae > Bombus > Bombus sonorus. The sequence continues at coordinate 454,434 of JARWAU010000053.1, read as the reverse complement.
CATATCGTAATTATATATAACGTTATACGTTATAACGTATTACCATATGACGTTATACGTTATAGCGTTATACTATATAACGTTATACGTTATAACGTAATACCATATGATGTTATTCGTTATAAAGGAATGCCATAGTACGTTACACGTTATAACGTCATACTGTTTAACGTTATAAGTTATAAATTAATACCTTATGACGTTATACGTTATTACGTAATACTATATAACGTTATACGTTATAATGTAAGGCTACATAACGTTATACGTTATAACGGAATGCTATATATCGTTATACGTTATAACGTAATACCACATAACGTTATACGTCATAACGTAATACCTTATGACGTTATACGTTATAACGTAATACCATATAACGTTCTACGTCATAACGTAATACTATATAACGTTATACGTTATAACGTAATATTATATAACGTTATACGTTAGAACGTAATACCATATGACGTTATACGTTATAAAGAAATGCTATAGTACGTTACACGTTATAACGTAATACTATATAACGTTATAAGTTATAACGTAATACCTTATGACGTTATACGTTATAACGTAATACTATATAACGTCATGCGTTATAACGTAATGCTACATAACGTTATACGTTATAACGTAATACCTTATGACGTTATACGTTATATCGTAATACCATATAACGTTATACGTCATAACGTAATACTATATAACGTTACACGTCATAACGTAATACCATATAACGTTATACGTTATAAAGTAATACTATGTAACTTTATACGTTATAACGTAATGCCACATAACGTTATACGTTATAACGTAACGCTATATATCGTTATACGTTATAACGTAATACCACATAACGTTATACGTTATATCGAAATACCATATGACGTTATACGTTATAAGGAAATGCTATAGTACGTTACACGTTATAACGTAATACTATATAACGTTATAAGTTATAACGTAATACCTTATGACGTTGTACGTTATAACGTTATACTATATAACGTCATGCGTTGTAACGTAGTTCTACATAACGTTATACGTTATAACGTAATACCATATGACGTTATACGTTATAAAGAAATGCTATAGTACGTTACACGTTATAACGTAATACTACATAACGTTATACGTTATATCGTCATACCATATGACGTTATACGTTATAAGGAAATGCTATAGTACGTTACACGTTATAACGTAATGCTATATAACGTTATAAGTTATAACGTAATACCTTATGACGATATACGTTATAACGTAATACTATATAACGTCATGCGTTATAACGTAATACTACATAACGTTACACGTCATAACGTAATACCATATAACGTTATACGTTAGAACGTAATACTATATAACGTTATACGTTATAACGTCATACCATATGACGTTATACGTTATAAAGAAATGCTATAGTACGTTACACGTTATAACGTAATACTATATAACGTTATAAGTTATAACGTAATACCTTAAGACGTTATACGTTATAACGTAATACCACACAACGTTATACGTTATAACGCAATACCATATAACGTTATATATCATAACGTAATACTATATAACGTTACGCGTCATATCGTAATTATATATAACGCTATACGTTATAAAGTAATACTATATAACGTTATACATTATAACGTAATACCATATGATGTTATACGTTATAAGGAAATGCTATATATCGTTATACGTTATAACGTAATACCACATAACGCTATACGTCATAACGTAATATTATGTAACGTTATACGTTATAACGTAATACCATATGACGTTATACGTTATAAAGAATTGCTATAGTACGTTACACGTTATAACGTAATACTACATAACGTTATACGTTATATCGTCATACCATATGACGTTATACGTTATAAGGAAATGCTATAGTACGTTACACGTTATAACGTAATACTATATAACGTTATAAGTTATAACGTAATACCTTATGACGTTATACGTTATAACGTTATACTATATAACGTCATGCGTTATAACGTAGTGCTACATAACGTTATACGTTATAACGTAATACCATATAACGTTATACGTTAGAACGTAATACTATATAACGTTATACGTTATAACGTCATACCATATGACGTTGTACGTTATAAAGAAATGCTATAGTACGTTACACGTTATAACGTAATACTATATAACGTTATAAGTTATAACGTAATACCTTAAGACGTTATACGTTATAACGTAATACCACACAACGTTATACGTTATAACGCAATACCATATAACGTTATATATCATAACGTAATACTATATAACGTTACGCGTCATATCGTAATTATATATAACGTTATACGTTATAACGTAATACTATATAACGTTATACATTATAACGTAATACCATATGATGTTATACGTTATAAGGAAATGCTATAGTATGTTACACGTTATAACGTAATACTGTTTAACGTTATACGTTATAACGTAATGCTACATAACGTTATACGTTATAACGTAATACTATATACCGTGATACGTTATAACGTAATACTGTATATCGTTATACGTTTTAACGTAATACCACATAACGCTATACGTCATAATGTAATATTATGTAACGTTATACGTTATAACGTAATACCATATGACGTTATACGATATAAAGAATTGCTATAGTACGTTACACGTTATAACGTAATACTACATAACGTTATACGTTATATCGTCATACCATATGACGTTATACGTTATAAGGAAATGCTATAGTACGTTACACGTTATAACGTAATACTATATAACGTTATAAGTTATAACGTAATACCTTATGACGTTATACGTTATAGCGTAATACTATATAACGTCATGCGTTATAACGTAATGCTACATAACGTTATACGTTATAACGTAATACCTTATGACGTTATACGTTATAACGTAATACCATATAACGTTATACGTCATAACGTAATACTATATAACGTTACACGTCATAACGTAATACCATATAACGTTATACGTTATAACGTAATACTATGTAACTTTATACGTTATAACGTAATGCTACATAACGTTATACGTTATAACGTAATGCTATATATCGTTATACGTTATAACGTAATACCACATAACGCTATACGTCATAACGTAATATTATGTAACGTTATACGTTATAACGTAATACCATATGACGTTATACGTTATAAAGAATTGCTATAGTACGTTACACGTTATAACGTAATACTACATAACGTTATACGTTATATCGTCATACCATATGACGTTATACGTTATAAGGAAATGCTATAGTACGTTACACGTTATAACGTAATACTATATAACGTTATAAGTTATAACGTAATACCTTATGACGTTATACGTTATAACGTTATACTATATAACGTCATGCGTTATAACGTAGTGCTACATAACGTTATACGTTATAACGTAATACCATATGACGTTATACGTTATAACGTAATACCTTATGACGTTATACGTTATAACGTCATACTATATAACGTTATACGTTATAACGTAATTCTACATAACGTTATACGTTATAACGTAATGCTATATAACGTTATACGTTATAACGTAATACCATATGACGTTATACGTTATAACGTAATACCATTTGATGTTCTACGTTATAAGGAAATGCTATAGTACGTTACAGGTTATAACGTAATGCTATATAACGTTATATGTGATAACGTAATACCACACAACGTTATACGTCATAACGTAATACTATATAACGTGACGCGTCATAACATAATTCTATATAACGTTATACGTTATAACGTAGTACCATATGATGTTATACATCATAAGGAAACGCTATAGTACGTTACACGTTATAACGTAATACTATATAACGTTATAAGTTATATCGTAATATCCTATTGACGTTATACGTTATAACGTAATACTATATAACGTCATGCGTTATAACGTAATGCTACATAACGTTATACGTTATTGCGTAATACCATATGACGTTATACGTTGTAACGTAATACCATTTGATGTTATACGTTATAAGGAAATGCTATAGTACGTTACAGGTTTTAACGTAATGCTATTTAACGTTATACGTGATAACGTAATACCACTCAACGTTATACGTCATAACGTAATACCACATAACGTTATACGTCATAACGTAATATTATATAACGTTATACGTTAGAACGTAATACCATATGACGTTATACGTTATAAAGAAATGCTATAGTACGTTACACGTTATAACGTAATACTATATAACGTTATAAGTTATAACGTAATACCTTATGACGTTATACGTTATAACGTAATACTATGTAACTTTATACGTTATAACGTAATGCTACATAACGTTATACGTTATAACGTAATGCTATATGTCGTTATACGTTATAACGTAATTCCACATAACGCTATACGTCATAACGTAATATTATGTAACGTTAAACGTTATAACGTAATACCATATGACGTTATACGTTATAAAGAAATGCTATTGTGCGTTACACGTTATAACGTAATACTACATAACGTTATACGTTATATCGTCATACCATATGACGTTATACGTTATAAGGAAATGCTATAGTACGTTACACGTTATAACGTAATACTATATAACGTTATCAGTTATAACGTAATACCTTATGACGTTATACGATATAACGTTATACTATATAACGTCATGCGTTATAACGTAGTGCTACATAACGTTATACGTTATAACGTAATACCATATGACGTTATACGTTATAACGTAGTACCATATGATGTTATACGTCATAAGGAAACGATATAGTACGTTACACGTTATAACGTAATACTATATAACGTTATAAGTTATAACGTAATACCTTATGACGTTATACGTTATAACGTAATACTATGTAACTTTATACGTTATAACGTAATGCTACATAACGTTATACGTTATAACGTAATGCTATATGTCGTTATACGTTATAACGTAATTCCACATAACGCTATACGTCATAACGTAATATTATGTAACGTTAAACGTTATAACGTAATACCATATGACGTTATACGTTATAAAGAAATGCTATTGTGCGTTACACGTTATAACGTAATACTACATAACGTTATACGTTATATCGTCATACCATATGACGTTATACGTTATAAGGAAATGCTATAGTACGTTACACGTTATAACGTAATACTATATAACGTTATCAGTTATAACGTAATACCTTATGACGTTATACGATATAACGTTATACTATATAACGTCATGCGTTATAACGTAGTGCTACATAACGTTATACGTTATAACGTAATACCATATGACGTTATACGTTATAACGTAGTACCATATGATGTTATACGTCATAAGGAAACGATATAGTACGTTACACGTTATAACGTAATACTATATAACGTTATACGTTATAACGTAATACCACATAACGTTATACGTTATAACGTAATACTACATAACGTTATACGTTATAACGTCACACCATATGACGTTATACCTCCTAAGGAAATGCAATAGTACGTTAGACGTTATAACGTAATACCATATAACGTTATACGTTATAACGTAATACTACATAACGTTATACGTTATAACGTAATACCATAAGACATGATACGTTATAAGGAAATGCTATAGTACGTTACACGTTATAACGTAATACTACATAACGTTATACGTTATATCGTCATACCATAAGTCGTTATACGTTATAAGGAAATGCTATAGTACGTTACACGTTATAACGTAATACTACATAAGGTTATACGTTATAACGTAATACTATATAACGTTATACGTTATAACGTAATGCTACGTAACGTTATACGTTATAACGTAATGCTATATATCGTTATACGTTATAACGTAATACCATATAACGTTACACGTTATAACGTAATACTATAGAACGTTATAAGTTATAACGTATTACCTTATGACGTTATACGTTATAACGTAATACTATATAACGTTATGCGTTATAACGTAATGCTACATAACGTTATACGTTATAACGTAATGCTATATGTCGTTATACGTTATAACGTAATACCACATAACGCTATACGTCATAACGTAATATTATGTAACGTTATACGTTATAACGTAATACCATATGACGTTATACGTTATAAAGAAATGCTATAGTACGTTACACGTTATAACGTAATACTACATAACGTTATACGTTATATCGTCATACCATATGACGTTATACGCTATAAGGAAATGCTATAGTACGTTACACGTTATAACGTAATACTATATAACGTTATAAGTTATAACGTAATACCTTATGACGTTATACGTTATAACGTAATACCACATAACGTTATACGTTATAACGTAATACTACATAACGTTATACGTTATAACGTCATACCATATGACGTTATACCTTCTAAGGAAATGCAATAGTACGTTAGACGTTATAACGTAATACCATATAACGTTATACGTTATAACGTAATACTACATAACGTTATACGTTATAACGTAATACCATATGACTTTATACGTTATGAGGAAATGCTATAGTACGTTACACGGTATAACGTAATACTATATAACGTTATACGTTATAACGTAATACCATAAGACATGATACGTTATAAGGAAATGCTATAGTACGTTACACGTTATAACGTAATACTATATAACGTTATACGTTTTAGCGTAATACTACATAACGTTATACGTCATAACGTAATACCATATGACGATATACGTTATAACGTAATACCATATGACGTTATTTGTTATAAGGAAACGCTATAGTACGTTACACGTTATAACGTAATTCTATATAACGTTATACGTTATAACGTAATACTATATAACGTTATACGTTATAACGTAATGCTACATAACGTTATACGTTATAACGTAATGCTATATATCGTTATACGTTATAACGTAATTCCATATGACGTTATACGTTATGAGGAAATGCTATAGTACGTTACACGGTATAACGTAATGCTATACAACGTTATACGTCATAACGTAATACCATAAGGCATGATACGTTATAAGGAAATGCTATAGTACGTTACACGTTATAACGTAATACTACATAACGTTATACGTTATATCGTCATACCATATGACGTTATACGTTATAAGGAAATGCTATAGTACGTTACACGTTATAACGTAATACTACATAACGTTATACGTCATACCGTAATACCATATGACGATATACGTTATAACGTAATACCATATGACGTTATACGTTATAAGGAAACGCTATAGTACATTACACGATATAACGTAATTCTATATAACGTTATACGTTATTACGTAATACTATATAAAGTTATAAGTTATAACGTAATGCTACATAACGTTATACGTTATAACGTAATACTATATAAAGTTATACATTATAACCTAATACCTTATGACGTTATACGTTATATCGTCATACCATATGACGTCATACGTTATAAGGAAATGCTATAGTACGTTACACGTTATAACGTAATACTATATAACGTTTTAAGTTATAACGTAATACCTTATGACGTTATACGTTATAACGTAATACCATATGATGTTATACGTTATAAGGAGACGCTATAGTACGTTACACGTTATAACGTAATTCTATATAACGTTATACGTTATAACGTAATACTATTTAACGTTATACGTTATAACGTAATGCTACATAACGTTATACGTTATAACGTAATGCGATATATTGTTATACGTTATAACGTAATACCATATGACTTTATACGTTATGAGGAAATGCTATAGTACGTTACACGGTATAACGTAGTACTATACAACGTTATACGTTATAACGTAATACCATAAGACATGATACGTTATAAGGAAATGCTATAGTACGTTACACGTTATAACGTAATACTACATAACGTTATACGTTATATCGTCATACCATATGTCGTTATACGTTATAAGGAAATGCTATAGTACGTTACACGTTATAACGTAATACTACATAAGGTTATACGTTATAACGTAATACTATATAACGTTATACGTTATAACGTAATGCTACGTAACGTTATACGTTATAACGTAATGCTATATATCGTTATACGTTATAACGTAATACCATATAACGTTACACGTTATAACGTAATACTATAGAACGTTATAAGTTATAACGTATTACCTTATGACGTTATACGTTATAACGTAATACTATATAACGTTATGCGTTATAACGTAATGCTACATAACGTTATACGTTATAACGTAATGCTATATGTCGTTATACGTTATAACGTAATACCACATAACGCTATACGTCATAACGTAATATTATGTAACGTTATACGTTATAACGTAATACCATATGACGTTATACGTTATAAAGAAATGCTATAGTACGTTACACGTTATAACGTAATACTACATAACGTTATACGTTATATCGTCATACCATATGACGTTATACGCTATAAGGAAATGCTATAGTACGTTACACGTTATAACGTAATACTATATAACGTTATAAGTTATAACGTAATACCTTATGACGTCATACGTTATAACGTAATACCACATAACGTTATACGTTATAACGTAATACTACATAACGTTATACGTTATAACGTCATACCATATGACGTTATACCTTCTAAGGAAATGCAATAGTACGTTAGACGTTATAACGTAATACCATATAACGTTATACGTTATAACGTAATACTACATAACGTTATACGTTATAACGTAATACCATATGACTTTATACGTTATGAGGAAATGCTATAGTACGTTACACGGTATAACGTAATACTATATAACGTTATACGTTATAACGTAATACCATAAGACATGATACGTTATAAGGAAATGCTATAGTACGTTACACGTTATAACGTAATACTATATAACGTTATACGTTTTAGCGTAATACTACATAACGTTATACGTCATAACGTAATACCATATGACGATATACGTTATAACGTAATACCATATGACGTTATTTGTTATAAGGAAACGCTATAGTACGTTACACGTTATAACGTAATTCTATATAACGTTATACGTTATAACGTAATACTATATAACGTTATACGTTATAACGTAATGCTACATAACGTTATACGTTATAACGTAATGCTATATATCGTTATACGTTATAACGTAATTCCATATGACGTTATACGTTATGAGGAAATGCTATAGTACGTTACACGGTATAACGTAATGCTATACAACGTTATACGTCATAACGTAATACCATAAGGCATGATACGTTATAAGGAAATGCTATAGTACGTTACACGTTATAACGTAATACTACATAACGTTATACGTTATATCGTCATACCATATGACGTTATACGTTATAAGGAAATGCTATAGTACGTTACACGTTATAACGTAATACTACATAACGTTATACGTCATACCGTAATACCATATGACGATATACGTTATAACGTAATACCATATGACGTTATACGTTATAAGGAAACGCTATAGTACATTACACGATATAACGTAATTCTATATAACGTTATACGTTATTACGTAATACTATATAAAGTTATAAGTTATAACGTAATGCTACATAACGTTATACGTTATAACGTAATACTATATAAAGTTATACATTATAACCTAATACCTTATGACGTTATACGTTATATCGTCATACCATATGACGTCATACGTTATAAGGAAATGCTATAGTACGTTACACGTTATAACGTAATACTATATAACGTTTTAAGTTATAACGTAATACCTTATGACGTTATACGTTATAACGTAATACCATATGATGTTATACGTTATAAGGAGACGCTATAGTACGTTACACGTTATAACGTAATTCTATATAACGTTATACGTTATAACGTAATACTATTTAACGTTATACGTTATAACGTAATGCTACATAACGTTATACGTTATAACGTAATGCGATATATTGTTATACGTTATAACGTAATACCATATGACTTTATACGTTATGAGGAAATGCTATAGTACGTTACACGGTATAACGTAGTACTATACAACGTTATACGTTATAACGTAATACCATAAGACATGATACGTTATAAGGAAATGCTATAGTACGTTACACGTTATAACGTAATACTACATAACGTTATACGTTATATCGTCATACCATATGACGTTATACGTTATAAGGAAATGCTATAGTACGTTACACGTTATAACGTAATACTACATAACGTTATACGTCATACCGTAATACCATATGACGATATACGTTATAACGTAATACCATATGATGTTATACGTTATAAGGAAACGCTATAGTACATTACACGATATAACGTAATTCTATATAACGTTATACGTTATTACGTAATACTATATAACGTTATGCGTTATAACGTAATGCTACATAACGTTATACGTTATAACGTAATACTATATAACGTTATACATTATAACGTAATACCTTATGACGTTATACGTTATATCGTCATACCATATGACGTCATACGTTATAAGGAAATGCTATAGTACGTTACACGTTATAACGTAATACTATATAACGTTTTAAGTTATAACGTAATACCTTATGACGTTATACGTTATAACGTAATACCATATGATGTTATACGTTATAAGGAAACGCTATAGTACGTTACACGTTATAACGCAATTCTATATAACGTTATACGTTATAACGTAATACTATATAACGTTATACTTTATAACGTAATGCTACATAACGTTATACGTTATAACGTAATGCTATATATCGTTATACGTTATAACGTAATACCATATAACGTTACACGTTATAACGTAATACTATAGAACGTTATAAGTTATAACGTAATACCTTATGACGTTATACGTTATAACGTTATACTATATAACGTCATGCGTTATAACGTAGTGCTACATAACGTTATACCTTATAACGTAATACCATATGACGTTATACGTTATAACGTAGTACCATATGATGTTATACGTCATAAGGAAACGATATAGTACGTTACACGTTATAAGGTAATACTATATAACGTTATACGTTATAACGTAATACCACATAACGTTATACGTTATAACGCAAGACTACATAACGTTATACGTTATAACGTAATGCCATATGACTTTATACGTTATGAGGAAATGCTATAGTACGTCACACGGTATAACGTAATACTACATAACGTTATACGACATAACGTAATACCATATGACGATATACGTTATAACGTAATACCATATGACGTTATACGTTATAACGTAATACTACATAACGTTATACGTTATAACGTAATACCATATGACTTTATACGTTATGAGGAAATGCTATAGTACGTCACACGGTATAACGTAATACTACATAACGTTATACGACATAACGTAATACCATATGACGATATACGTTATAACGTAATACCATATGACGTTATACGTTATAAGGAAACGCTATAGTACATTACACGTTATAACGTAATTCTATATAACGTTATACGTTATTACGTAATACTATATAACGTTATACGTTATAACGTAATGCTACATAACGTTATACGTTATAACGTAATACTATATAACGTTATACATTCTAACGTAATACCTTATGACGTTATACGTTATATCGTCATACCATATGACGTCATACTTTATAAGGAAATGCTATAGTACGTTACACGTTATAACGTAATACTATATAACGTTTTAAGTTATAACGTAATACCTTATGACGTTATACGTTATAACATAATACCATATGATGTTATACGTTATAAGGAAACGCTATAGTACGTTACACGTTATAACGTAATTCTATATAACGTTATACGTTATAACGTAATGCTATATATCGTTATACGTTATAACGTAATACCATATAACGTTACACGTTATAATGTAATACTATAGAACATTACAAGTTATAACGTATTACCTTATGACGTTATACGTTATAACGTAATACTATATAACGTTATGCGTTATAACGTAATGCTACATAACGTTATACGTTATAACGTAATGCTATATAACGTTATACGTTACAACGTAATACCACATAACGTTATACGTTATAACGGTATACTATATAACGTTACACGTTACAACGTAATACCATATGACGTTATACGTTATAAAGAAATGCTATAGTACGTTACACGTCATAACGTAATACTACAAAACGTTATACGTTATATCGTCATACCATATGACGTTATACGTTATACGGAAATGCTATAGTACGTTACACGTTATAACGTAATGCAATATAACGTTATAAGTTATAACGTAATACCTTATGACGTTATACGTTATAACGTTATACTATATAACGTCATGCGTTATAACGTAGTGCTACATAACGTTATACGTTATAACGTAATACCATATGACGTTATACGTTATAACGTAGTACCATATGATGTTATACGTCATAAGGAAACGATATAGTACGTTACACGTTATAACGTAATACTATATAACGTTATACGTTATAACGTAATACCACATAACGTTATACGTTATAACGTAATACTACATAACGTTACACGTTATAACGTCATACCATATGACGTTATACCTTCTAAGGAAATGCAATAGTACGTTAGACGTTATAACGTAATACCATATAACGTTATACGTTATAACGTAATACTACATAGCGTTATACGTTATAACGTAATACCAAATGACTTTATACGTTATGAGGAAATGCCATAGTACGTTACACGGTATAACGTAATACTATATAACGTTATACGTTATAACGTAATATCATAAGACATGATACGTTATAAGGAAATGCTATAGTACGTTACACGTTATAACGTAATACTATATAACGTTATACGTTATAACGTAATACTACATAACGTTATACGTCATAACGTAATACCATATGACGATATACGTTATAACGTAATACCATATGACGTTATACGTTATAAGGAAACGCTATAGTACATTACACGATATAACGTAATTCTATATAACGTTATACGTTATTACGTAATACTATATAACGTTATACGTTATAACGTAATGCTACATAACGTTATACGTTATAACGTAATACTATATATAGTTATACATTATAACGTAATACCCTATGACGTTATACGTTATATCGTCATACCATATGACGTCATACGTTATAAGGAAATGCTATAGTACGTTACACGTTATAACGTAATACTATATAACGTTTTAAGTTATAACGTAATACCTTATGACGTTATACGTTATAACGTAATACCATATGATGTTATACGTTATAAGGAAACGCTATAGTACGTTACACGTTATAACGTAATTCTATATAACGTTATACGTTATAACGTAATACTATTTAACGTTATACGTTATAACGTAATGCTACATAACGTTATACGTTATAACGTAATGCGATATATCGTTATACGTTATAACGTAATACCATATGACTTTATACGTTATGAGGAAATGCTATAGTACGTTACACGGTATAACGTAATACTATACAACGTTATACGTTATAACGTAATACCATAAGACATGATACGTTATAAGGAAATGCTATAGTACGTTACACGTTATAACGTAATACTACATAACGTTATACGTTATATCGTCATACCATATGACGTTATACGTTATAAGGAAATGCTATAGTACGTTACACGTTATAACGTAATACTACATAACGTTATACGTCATACCGTAATACCATATGACGATATACGTTATAACGTAATACCATATGATGTTATACGTTATAAGGAAACGCTATAGTACATTACACGATATAACGTAATTCTATATAACGTTATACGTTATATCGTCATACCATATGACGTTATACGTTATAAGGAAATGCTATAGTACGTTACACGTTATAACGTAATACTATATAACGTTATAAGTTATAACGTAATACCTTATGACGTTATACGTTATAGCGTAATACCACATAACGTTATACGTTATAACGTAATACTACATAACGTTATACGATATAACGTCATACCATATGACGTTATACCTTCTAAGGAAATGCAATAGTACGTTAGACGTTATAACGTAATACCATATAACGTTATACGTTATAACGTAATACTACATAACGTTATACGTTATAACGTAATACCATATGACTTTATACGTTATGAGGAAATGCTATAGTACGTTACACGGTATAACGTAATACTATATAACGTTATACGTTATAACGTAATACCATAAGACATGATACGTTATAAGGAAATGCTATAGTACGTTACACGTTATAACGTAATACTATATAACGTTATACGTTATAACGTAATACTACATAACGTTATACGTCATAACGTAATACCATATGACGATATACGTTATAACGTAATACCATATGACGTTATACGTTATAAGGAAACGCTATAGTACGTTACACGTTATAACGTAATTCTATATAACGTTATACGTTATAACGTAATACTATATAACGTTATACGTTATAACGTAATGCTACATAACGTTATACGTTATAACGTAATGCTATATATCGTTATACGTTATAACGTAATACCATATGACGTTATACGTTATGAGGAAATGCTATAGTACGTTACACGGTATAACGTAATACTATACAACGTTATACGTTATAACGTAATACCATAAGGCATGATACGTTATAAGGAAATGCTATAGTACGTTACACGTTATAACGTAATATTACATAACGTTATACGTTATATCGTCATACCATATGACGTTATACGTTATAAGGAAATGCTATAGTACGTTACACGTTATAACGTAATACTACATAACGTTATACGTCATACCGTAATACCATATGACGATATACGTTATAACGTAATACCATATGACGTTATACGTTATAAGGAAACGCTATAGTACATTACACGATATAACGTAATTCTATATAACGTTATACGTTATTACGTAATACTATATAACGTTATACGTTATAACGTAATGCTACATAACGTTATACGTTATAACGTAATACTATATAAAGTTATACATTATAACCTAATACCTTATGACGTTATACGTTATATCGTCATACCATATGACGTCATACGTTATAAGGAAATGCTATAGTACGTTACACGTTATAACGTAATACTATATAACGTTTTAAGTTATAACGTAATACCTTATGACGTTATACGTTATAACGTAATACCATATGATGTTATACGTTATAAGGAAACGCTATAGTACGTTACACGTTATAACGTAATTCTATATAACGTTATACGTTATAACGTAATACTATTTAACGTTATACGTTATAACGTAATGCTACATAACGTTATACGTTATAACGTAATGCGATATATTGTTATACGTTATAACGTAATACCATATGACTTTATACGTTATGAGGAAATGCTATAGTACGTTACACGGTATAACGTAGTACTATAGAACGTTATACGTTATAACGTAATACCATAAGACATGATACGTTATAAGGAAATGCTATAGTACGTTACACGTTATAACGTAATACTACATAACGTTATACGTTATATCGTCATACCATATGACGTTATACGTTATAAGGAAATGCTATAGTACGTTACACGTTATAACGTAATACTACATAACGTTATACGTCATACCGTAATACCATATGACGATATACGTTATAACGTAATACCATATGATGTTATACGTTATAAGGAAACGCTATAGTACATTACACGATATAACGTAATTCTATATAACGTTATACGTTATTACGTAATCCTATATAACGTTATGCGTTATAACGTAATGCTAGATAACGTTATACGTTATAACGTAATACTATATAACGTTATACATTATAACGTAATACCTTATGACGTTATACGTTATATCGTCATACCATATGACGTCATACGTTATAAGGAAATGCTATAGCACGTTACACGTTATAACGTAATACTATATAACGTTTTAAGTTATAACGTAATACCTTATGACGTTATACGTTATAACGTAATACCATATGATGTTATACGTTATAAGGAAACGCTATAGTACGTTACACGTTATAACGTAATTCTATATAACGTTATACGTTATAACGTAATACTATATAACGTTATACGTTATAACGTAATGCTACATAACGTTATACGTTATAACGTAATGCTATATATCGTTATACGTTATAACGTAATACCATATAACGTTACACGTTATAACGTAATACTATAGAACGTTATAAGTTATAACGTATTACCATATGACGTTATACGTTATA
This sequence comes from Bombus sonorus, assembly GCA_029958995.1. Classification (NCBI taxonomy): domain Eukaryota; kingdom Metazoa; phylum Arthropoda; class Insecta; order Hymenoptera; family Apidae; genus Bombus; species Bombus sonorus. The sequence goes on along the minus strand of JARWAU010000053.1, from coordinate 438,229 downwards.
AAGAAATGCTATAGTACGTTACACGTTATAACGTAATACTACATAACGTTATACGTTATATCGTCATACCATATGACGTTATACGTTATATGGGAATGCTATAGTACGTTACACGTTATAACGTAATACTATATAACGTTATAAGTTATAACGTAATACCTTATGACGTTATACGTTATAACGTTATACTATATAACGTCATGCGTTATAACGTAGTGCTACATAACGTTATACGTTATAACGTAATACCATATGACGTTATACGTTATAACGTAGTACCATATGATGTTATACGTCATAAGGAAACGATATAGTACGTTACACGTTATAAGGTAATACTATATAACGTTATACGTTATAACGTAATACCACATAACGTTATACGTTATAACGCAAGACTACATAACGTTATACGTTACAACGTCATACCATATGACGTTATACCTTCTAAGGAAATGCAATAGTACGTTACACGTTATAACGTAATACCATATAACGTTATACGTTATAACGTAATGCTATATATCGTTATACGTTATAACGTAATACCATATAACGTTACACGTTATAATGTAATACTATAGAACGTTACAAGTTATAACGTATTACCTTATGACGTTATACGTTATAACGTAATACTATATAACGTTATGCGTTATAACGTAATGCTACATAACGTTATACGTTTTAACGTAATGCTATATAACGTTATACGTTACAACGTAATACCACATAACGTTATACGTTATAACGGTATACTATATAACGTTATACATTCTAACGTAATACCTTATGACGTTATACGTTATATCGTCATACCATATGACGTCATACTTTATAAGGAAATGCTATAGTACGTTACACGTTATAACGTAATACTATATAACGTTTTAAGTTATAACGTAATACCTTATGACGTTATACGTTATAACGTAATACCGTATGATGTTATACGTTATAAGGAAACGCTATAGTACGTTACACGTTATAACGTAATTCTATATAACGTTATACGTTATAACGTAATGCTATATATCGTTATACGTTATAACGTAATACCATATAACGTTACACGTTATAATGTAATACTATAGAACGTTACAAGTTATAACGTATTACCTTATGACGTTATACGTTATAACGTAATACTATATAACGTTATGCGTTATAACGTAATGCTACATAACGTTATACGTTTTAACGTAATGCTATATAACGTTATACGTTACAACGTAATACCACATAACGTTATACGTTATAACGGTATACTATATAACGTTACACGTTACAACGTAATACCATATGACGTTATACGTTATAAAGAAATGCTATAGTACGTTACACGTTATAACGTAATACTACAAAACGTTATACGTTATATCGTCATACCATATGACGTTATACGTTATAAGGAAATGCTATAGTACGTTACGCGTTATAACGTAATACAATATAACGTTATAAGTTATAACGTAATACTATATAACGTTATACTTTATAACGTAATGCTACATAACGTTATACGTTATAACGTAATGCTATATATCGTTATACGTTATAACGTAATACCATATAACGTTACACGTTATAACGTAATACTATAGAACGTTATAAGTTATAACGTATTACCATATGACGTTATACGTTATAAAGAAATGCTATAGTACGTTACACGTTATAACGTAATACTACATAACGTTATACGTTATATCGTCATACCATATGACGTTATACGTTATAAGGGAATGCTATAGTACGTTACACGTTATAACGTAATACTATATAACGTTATAAGTTATAACGTAATACCTTATGACGTTATACGTTATAACGTTATACTATATAACGTCATGCGTTATAACGTAGTGCTACATAACGTTATACCTTATAACGTAATACCATATGACGTTATACGTTATAACGTAGTACCATATGATGTTATACGTCATAAGGAAACGATATAGTACGTTACACGTTATAAGGTAATACTATATAACGTTATACGTTATAACGTAATACCACATAACGTTATACGTTATAACGCAAGACTACATAACGTTATACGTTATAACGTAATGCCATATGACTTTATACGTTATGAGGAAATGCTATAGTACGTCACACGGTATAACGTAATACTACATAACGTTATACGACATAACGTAATACCATATGACGATATACGTTATAACGTAATACCATATGACGTTATACGTTATAACGTAATACTACATAACGTTATACGTTATAACGTAATACCATATGACTTTATACGTTATGAGGAAATGCTATAGTACGTCACACGGTATAACGTAATACTACATAACGTTATACGACATAACGTAATACCATATGACGATATACGTTATAACGTAATACCATATGACGTTATACGTTATAAGGAAACGCTATAGTACATTACACGTTATAACGTAATTCTATATAACGTTATACGTTATTACGTAATACTATATAACGTTATACGTTATAACGTAATGCTACATAACGTTATACGTTATAACGTAATACTATATAACGTTATACATTCTAACGTAATACCTTATGACGTTATACGTTATATCGTCATACCATATGACGTCATACTTTATAAGGAAATGCTATAGTACGTTACACGTTATAACGTAATACTATATAACGTTTTAAGTTATAACGTAATACCTTATGACGTTATACGTTATAACGTAATACCATATGATGTTATACGTTATAAGGAAACGCTATAGTACGTTACACGTTATAACGTAATTCTATATAACGTTATACGTTATAACGTAATGCTATATATCGTTATACGTTATAACGTAATACCATATAACGTTACACGTTATAATGTAATACTATAGAACATTACAAGTTATAACGTATTACCTTATGACGTTATACGTTATAACGTAATACTATATAACGTTATGCGTTATAACGTAATGCTACATAACGTTATACGTTATAACGTAATGCTATATAACGTTATACGTTACAACGTAATACCACATAACGTTATACGTTATAACGGTATACTATATAACGTTACACGTTACAACGTAATACCATATGACGTTATACGTTATAAAGAAATGCTATAGTACGTTACACGTCATAACGTAATACTACAAAACGTTATACGTTATATCGTCATACCATATGACGTTATACGTTATAAGGAAATGCTATAGTACGTTACACGTTATAACGTAATGCAATATAACGTTATAAGTTATAACGTAATACCTTATGACGTTATACGTTATAACGTTATACTATATAACGTCATGCGTTATAACGTAGTGCTACATAACGTTATACGTTATAACGTAATACCATATGACGTTATACGTTATAACGTAGTACCATATGATGTTATACGTCATAAGGAAACGATATAGTACGTTACACGTTATAACGTAATACTATATAACGTTATACGTTATAACGTAATACCACATAACGTTATACGTTATAACGTAATACTACATAACGTTACACGTTATAACGTCATACCATATGACGTTATACCTTCTAAGGAAATGCAATAGTACGTTAGACGTTATAACGTAATACCATATAACGTTATACGTTATAACGTAATACTACATAGCGTTATACGTTATAACGTAATACCAAATGACTTTATACGTTATGAGGAAATGCCATAGTACGTTACACGGTATAACGTAATACTATACAACGTTATACGTTATAACGTAATACCATAAGACATGATACGTTATAAGGAAATGCTATAGTACGTTACACGTTATAACGTAATACTACATAACGTTATACGTTATATCGTCATACCATATGACGTTATACGTTATAAGGAAATGCTATAGTACGTTACACGTTATAACGTAATACTACATAACGTTATACGTCATACCGTAATACCATATGACGATATACGTTATAACGTAATACCATATGATGTTATACGTTATAAGGAAACGCTATAGTACATTACACGATATAACGTAATTCTATATAACGTTATACGTTATATCGTCATACCATATGACGTTATACGTTATAAGTAAATGCTATAGTACGTTACACGTTATAACGTAATACTATATAACGTTATAAGTTATAACGTAATACCTTATGACGTTATACGTTATAGCGTAATACCACATAACGTTATACGTAATAACGTAATACTACATAACGTTATACGTTATAACGTCATACCATATGACGTTATACCTTCTAAGGAAATGCAATAGTACGTTAGACGTTATAACGTAATACCATATAACGTTATACGTTATAACGTAATACTACATAACGATATACGTTATAACGTAATACCATATGACTTTATACGTTATGAGGAAATGCTATAGTACGTTACACGGTATAACGTAATACTATATAACGTTATACGTTATAACGTAATACCATAAGACATGATACGTTATAAGGAAATGCTATAGTACGTTACACGTTATAACGTAATACTACATAACGTTATACGTTATATCGTCATACCATATGACGTTATACGTTATAAGGAAATGCTATAGTACGTTACACGTTATAACGTAATACTACATAACGTTATACGTCATACCGTAATACCATATGACGATATACGTTATAACGTAATACCATATGATGTTATACGTTATAAGGAAACGCTATAGTACATTACACGATATAACGTAATTCTATATAACGTTATACGTTATATCGTCATACCATATGACGTTATACGTTATAAGTAAATGCTATAGTACGTTACACGTTATAACGTAATACTATATAACGTTATAAGTTATAACGTAATACCTTATGACGTTATACGTTATAGCGTAATACCACATAACGTTAAACGTTATAACGTAATACTACATAACGTTATACGTTATAACGTCATACCATATGACGTTATACCTTCTAAGGAAATGCAATAGTACGTTAGACGTTATAACGTAATACCATATAACGTTATACGTTATAACGTAATACTACATAATGATATACGTTATAACGTAATACCATATGACTTTATACGTTATGAGGAAATGCTATAGTACGTTACACGGTATAACGTAATACTATATAACGTTATACGTTATAACGTAATACCATAAGACATGATACGTTATAAGGAAATGCTATAGTACGTTACACGTTATAACGTAATACTATATAACGTTATACGTTATAACGTAATACTACATAACGTTATACGTCATAACGTAATACCATATGACGATATACGTTATGAGGAAATGCTATAGTACGTTACACGGTATAACGTAATACTATATAACGTTATACGTTATAACGTAATACCATATGACGTCATACGTTATAAGGAAATGCTATAGTACGTTACACGTTATAACGTAATACTATATAACGTTTTAAGTTATAACGTAATACCTTATGACGTTATACGTTATAACGTAATACCATATGATGTTATACGTTATAAGGAAACGCTATAGTACGTTACACGTTATAACGTAATTCTATATAACGTTATACGTTATAACGTAATACTATTTAACGTTATACGTTATAACGTAATGCTACATAACGTTATACGTTATAACGTAATGCGATATATTGTTATACGTTATAACGTAATACCATATGACTTTATACGTTATGAGGAAATGCTATAGTACGTTACACGGTATAACGTAGTACTATAGAACGTTATACGTTATAACGTAATACCATAAGACATGATACGTTATAAGGAAATGCTATAGTACGTTACACGTTATAACGTAATACTACATAACGTTATACGTTATATCGTCATACCATATGACGTTATACGTTATAAGGAAATGCTATAGTACGTTACACGTTATAACGTAATACTACATAACGTTATACGTCATACCGTAATACCATATGACGATATACGTTATAACGTAATACCATATGATGTTATACGTTATAAGGAAACGCTATAGTACATTACACGATATAACGTAATTCTATATAACGTTATACGTTATTACGTAATACTATATAACGTTATGCGTTATAACGTAATGCTAGATAACGTTATACGTTATAACGTAATACTATATAACGTTATACATTATAACGTAATACCTTATGACGTTATACGTTATATCGTCATACCATATGACGTCATACGTTATAAGGAAATGCTATAGCACGTTACACGTTATAACGTAATACTATATAACGTTTTAAGTTATAACGTAATACCTTATGACGTTATACGTTATAACGTAATACCATATGATGTTATACGTTATAAGGAAACGCTATAGCACGTTACACGTTATAACGTAATTCTATATAACGTTATACGTTATAACGTAATACTATATAACGTTATACGTTATAACGTAATGCTACATAACGTTATACGTTATAACGTAATGCTATATATCGTTATACGTTATAACGTAATACCATATAACGTTACACGTTATAACGTAATACTATAGAACGTTATAAGTTATAACGTATTACCATATGACGTTATACGTTATAAAGAAATGCTATAGTACGTTACACGTTATAACGTAATACTACATAACGTTATACGTTATATCGTCATACCATATGACGTTATACGTTATGAGGGAATGCTATAGTACGTTACACGTTATAACGTAATACTATATAACGTTATAAGTTATAACGTAATACCTTATGACGTTATACGTTATAACGTTATACTATATAACGTCATGCGTTATAACGTAGTGCTACATAACGTTATACGTTATAACGTAATACCATATGACGTTATACGTTATAACGTAGTACCATATGATGTTATACGTCATAAGGAAACGATATAGTACGTTACACGTTATAAGGTAATACTATATAACGTTATACGTTATAACGTAATACCACATAACGTTATACGTTATAACGCAAGACTACATAACGTTATACGTTATAACGTCATACCATATGACGTTATACCTTCTAAGGAAATGCAATAGTACGTTACACGTTATAACGTAATACCATATAACGTTATACGTTATAACGTAATACTACATAACGTTATACGTTATAACGTAATACCATATGACTTTATACGTTATGAGGAAATGCTATAGTACGTCACACGGTATAACGTAATATTACATAACGTTATACGACATAACGTAATACCATATGACGATATACGTTATAACGTAATACCATATGACGTTATACGTTATAAGGAAACGCTATAGTACATTACACGTTATAACGTAATTCTATATAACGTTATACGTTATTACGTAATACTATATAACGTTATACGTTATAACGTAATGCTACATAACGTTATTCGTTATAACGTAATACTATATAACGTTATACATTCTAACGTAATACCTTATGACGTTATACGTTATATCGTCATACCATATGACGTCATACTTTATAAGGAAATGCTATAGTACGTTACACGTTATAACGTAATACTATATAACGTTTTAAGTTATAACGTAATACCTTATGACGTTATACGTTATAACGTAATACCATATGATGTTATACGTTATAAGGAAACGCTATAGTACGTTACACGTTATAACGTAATTCTATATAACGTTATACGTTATAACGTAATGCTATATATCGTTATACGTTATAACGTAATACCATATAACGTTACACGTTATAATGTAATACTATAGAACGTTACAAGTTATAACGTATTACCTTATGACGTTATACGTTATAACGTAATACTATATAACGTTATGCGTTATAACGTAATGCTACATAACGTTATACGTTTTAACGTAATGCTATATAACGTTATACGTTACAACGTAATACCACATAACGTTATACGTTATAACGGTATACTATATAACGTTACACGTTACAACGTAATACCATATGACGTTATACGTTATAAAGAAATGCTATAGTACGTTACACGTTATAACGTAATACTACAAAACGTTATACGTTATATAGTCATACCATATGACGTTATACGTTATAAGGAAATGCTATAGTACGTTACGCGTTATAACGTAATACAATATAACGTTATAAGTTATAACGTAATACCTTATGACGTTATACGTTATAACGTTATACTATATAACGTCATGCGTTATAACGTAGTGCTACATAACGTTATACGTTATAACGTAATACCATATGACGTTATACGTTATAACGTAGTACCATATGATGTTATACGTCATAAGGAAACGATATAGTACGTTACACGTTATAACGTAATACTATATAACGTTATACGTTATAACGTAATACCACATAACGTTATACGTTATAACGTAATACTACATAACGTTACACGTTATAACGTCATACCATATGACGTTATACCTTCTAAGGAAATGCAATAGTACGTTAGACGTTATAACGTAATACCATATAACGTTATACGTTATAACGTTATACTATATAACGTCATGCGTTATAACGTAGTGATACATAACGTTATACGTTATAACGTAATACCATATGACGTTATACGTTATAACGTAGTACCATATGATGTTATACGTCATAAGGAAACGATATAGTACGTTACACGTTATAACGTAATACTATATAACGTTATACGTTATAACGTAATACCACATAACGTTATACGTTATAACGTAATACTACATAACGTTACACGTTATAACGTCATACCATATGACGTTATACCTTCTAAGGAAATGCAATAGTACGTTAGACGTTATAACGTTATACTATATAACGTCATGCGTTATAACGTAATACTACATAACGTTATACGTCATAACGTAATACCATATGACGATATACGTTATAACGTAATACCATATGACGTTATACGTTATAAGGAAACGCTATAGTACATTACACGATATAACGTAATTCTATATAACGTTATACGTTATTACGTAATACTATATAACGTTATACGTTATAACGTAATGCTACATAACGTTATACGTTATAACGTAATACTATATAACGTTATACATTAAAACGTAATACCTTATGTCGTTATACGTTATATCGTCATACCATATGACGTCATACGTTATAAGGAAATGCTATAGTACGTTACACGTTATAACGTAATACTATATAACGTTTTAAGTTATAACGTAATACCTTATGACGTTATACGTTATAACGTAATACCATATGATGTTATACGTTATAAGGAAACGCTATAGTACGTTACACGTTATAACGTAATTCTATATAACGTTATACGTTATAACGTAATACTATATAACGTTATACGTTATAACGTAATGCTACATAACGTTATACGTTATAACGTAATGCTATATACCGTTATACGTTATCACGTAATACCATATAACGTTACACGTTATAACGTAATACTATAGAACGTTACAAGTTATAACGTATTACCTTATGACGTTATACGTTATAACGTAATACTATATAACGTTATGCGTTATAACGTAATACCACATGACGTTATACGTTATAAAGAAATGGTATAGTACGTTACACGTTATAACGTAATACTATATAACGTTATACGTTATAACGTAATGCCATATAACGTTATACGTTATGACGTAATACCTTATGACGTTATACGTTATAACGTAATACTATATAACGTTGTACGTTATAACGTAATACTATATAACGTTATACGTTATAACGTAATGCTACATAACGTTATACGTTATAACGTAATGCTATATATCGTTATACGTTATAACGTAATGCTATATAACGTTATACGTTACAACGTAATACCACATAACGTTATACGTTATCACGGTATACTATATAACGTTACACGTTACAACGTAATACCTTCTAACGTTATACGTTATAACGTAATACCACATGACGTTATGCGTTATAAAGAAATGGTATAGTACGTTACACGTTATAACGTAATACTATATAACGTTATACGTTATAACGTAATGCCATATAACGTTATACGTTATGACGTAATACCTTATGACGTTATACGTTATAACGTAATACTATATAACGTTATACGTTATAACGTAATTCTACATCACGTTATACGTTATAACGTAATACCATATAACGTTATACGTCATAACGTAATACTACATAACGTTACAAGTCATAACGTAATACCATATAACGTTATACGTTAGAACCTAATACTATATAACGTTATACGTTATAACGTAATACTATATAACGTTACACGTTAAAACGTAATACCATATAACGTTATACGTTATAACGTAATACTATATAACGTCATACGTTATAACGTAATACCATATGACGTTATACGTTATAACGCAATACCATATAACGTTATACGTCATAACGTAATACCATATAACGTTATACGTCATAACGTAATACTATATAACGTTACGCGTCATATCGTAATTATATATAACGTTATACGTTATAACGTATTACCATATGACGTTATACGTTAGAGCGTTATACTACATAACGTTACACGTTATAATGTAATACTGTTTAACGTTATACGTTATAACGTAATGCTACATAACGTTATACGTTATGCCGTAATACTATATAACGTTATACGTTATAACGTAATACCATATGTCTTTATACGTTATCAGGAAATGCTATTGTACGTTACACGGTATAACGTAATACTATATAACGTTATACGTTATAACGTAATACCATATGACATGATACGTAATAAGGAAATGCTATAGTACGTTACACGTTATAACGTAATACTATATAACGTTATAAGTTATAACGTAATACCTTATAACGTTATACGTTATAACGTAATATCATTTGATGTTATACGTTATAAGGAAATGCTATAGTACGTTACATGTTATAACGTAATGCTATATAACGTTATACGTTATGACGTAATACCACACAACGTTATGCGATATAACGTAATACTATATAACGTTATACGTTATAACGTAATACCTTATGACGTTATAGGTTATAACGTAATACTATCTAACGTTATACATTATAACGTAATTCTACATAACGTTATACGTTATAACGGAATGGTATATAACGTTATACGTTATAACGTAGTAACATATGACGTTATACGTTATAACGTAGTAACATATGACGTTATACGTTATAACGTAATACCATTTGATGTTATACGTTATAAGGAAATGCTATAGTACGTTACACGTTATAACTTAATGCTATATAACGCTATACGTTATAACGTAATACCACACAACGTTATACGTTATAACGTAATACTATATAACGTTATACGTTATAACGTAATACCTTACGACGTTATACGTTATAACGTAATACTATATAACCTTATACGTTATAACGTAATTCTACATAACGTTATACGTTATAACGTAATGCTATATAACGTTATACGTTATAGCGTAATACCATATGACGTTATACGTTATAACGTAATACCATTTGATGTTATACGTTAGAAGGAAATGCTATAGTACGTTACAGGTTATAACGTAATGCTATATAACGTTATACGTTATGACGTAATACCACACAACGTTATACGTCATAACGTAATACTATATAACGTGACGCGTCATAACGTAATACTATATAACGTCATACATTATAACGTAATACCATATGACGTTAGACGTTATAAAGAAATGGTATAGTACGTTACACGTTATAACGTAATACCATATAACGTTACACGTCATAACGTAATACTATATAACGTTATACGTTATAACGTAATACCATTTGATGTTATACGTTATAAGGAAATGCTATAGTACGTTACACGTTATAACGTAATGCTATATAACGTTATACGTTATAACGTAATACCACACAACGTTATACGTTATAACGTAATACTATATAACGTCATACGTTATAACGTGATACCATATGACGTTAGACGTTATAAAGAAATGGTATAGTACGTTACACGTTATAACGTAATACTATATAACGTTATAAGTTATAACGTAATACCTTATGACGTTATACGTCATAACGCAATACCATATAACGTTACACGTCATAACGTAATACTATATAACGTTATACGTTATAACGTAATACCATTTGATGTTATACGTTAGAACGTAATACTATATAACGTTATACGTTATAACGTAATACTATATAACGTTACACGTTACAACGTAATACCATAAAACGTTATACGTTATAACGTAATACTATATAACGTCATACGTTATAACGTGATACCATATGACGTTAGACGTTATAAAGAAATGGTATAGTACGTTACACGTTATAACGTAATACTATATAACGTTATAAGTTATAACGTAATACCTTATGACGTTATACGTTATAACGTAATACCATATAACGTTATACGTCATAACGTAATACTATATAACGTTATACGTTATAACGTAATTCTACTTAAAGTTATACGTTATAACGTAATGCTATATAACGTTATACGTTATAGCGTAATACCATATGACGTTATACGTTATAAAGAAATGATATAGTACGTTACACGTTATAACGTAATACTATATAACGTTATAAGTTATAACGTAATACCATTTGATGTTATACGTTATAACGTAATACTATATAACGTTATACGTTATAACGTAATTCTACATAACGTTATACGTTATAACGTAATGCTATGTAACGTTATACGTTATAGCGTAATACCATATGACGTTATACGTTATAAAGAAATGCTATAGTACGTTACACGTTATAACGTAATACTATATAACGTTATAAGTTATAACGTAATACCTTATGACGTTATACGTTATAACGTAATACCACACAACGTTATACGTTATAACGCAATACCATATAACGTTATACGTCATAACGCAATACTATATAACGTTATACGTTCTAAGGAAATGCAATAGTACGATACACGTTATAACGTAATACCATATAACGTTATACGTTATAACGTAATACCATATAACGTTATACGTTATAACGTAATACTACATAACGTTATACGTTATAACGTAATACCATATGACTTTATACGTTATGAGGAAATGCTATAGTACGTTTCACGGTATAACGTATTACTATACAACGTTATACGTTATAACGTAATGCCATAAGACATGATACGTTATAATGAAATGCTATAGTACGTTACACGTTATAACGTAATACTATATAACGTTATAAGTTATAACGTAATACCTTATGACGTTATACGTTATAACGTTATACTATATAACGTCATGCGTTATAACGTAGTGCTACATAACGTTATACGTTATAACGCAATACCATATGACGTTATACGTTATAACGTAGTACCATATGATGTTATACGTCATAAGGAAACGATATAGTACGTTACACGTTATAACGTAATACTATATAACGTTATACGTTATAACGTAATACCACATACCGTTATACATTATAACGTAATACTACATAACGTTATACGTTATAACGTCATACCATATGACGTTATACCTTCTAAGGAAATGCAATAGTACGTTACACGTTATAACGTAATACCATATAACGTTATACGTTATAACGTAATACTACATAACGTTATACGTTATAACGTAATACCATATGACTTTATACGTTATGAGGAAATGCTATAGTACGTTACACGGTATAACGTAATACTATATAACGTTATACGTTATAACGTAATACCATAAGACATGATACGTTATAAGGAAATGCTATAGTACGTTACACGTTATAACGTAATACTATATAACGTTATACGTTATAACGTAATGCTACATAACGTTATACGTTATAACGTAATGCTATATATCGTTATACGTTATAACGTAATACCATATAACGTTACACGTTATAACGTAATACTATAGAACGTTATACGTTATAACGTAATACCATATAACGTTACACGTTCTAACGTAATACTATAGAACGTTATAAGTTATAACGTATTACCTTATGACGTTATACGTTATAACGTAATACTATAGAACGTTATAAGTTATAACGTAATGCTACATAACGTTATACGTTATAACGTAATGCTATATAACGTTATACGTTACAACGTAATACCACATAACGTTATACGTTATAACGGTATACTATATAACGTTACACGTTACAACGTAATACCTTCTAACGTTATACGTTATAACGTAATACCACATGACGTTATACGTTTTAATGAAATGGTATAGTACGTTACACGTTATAACGTAATACTATATAACGTTATACGTTATAACGTAATGCCATACAACGTTATACGTTATGACGTAATACCTTATGACGTTATACGTTATAACGTAATACTATATAACGTTATACGTTACAACGTAATTCTACATCACGTTATACGTTATAACGTAATACCATATAACGTTATACGTCATAACGTAATACTACATAACGTTACAAGTCATAACGTAATACCATATTACGTTATACGTTATAACGTAATACCATATAACGTTATACGTTATAACGTAATACTACATAACGTTATACGTTATAACGTAATGCTACATAACGTTATACGTTATAACGGTATACTATATAACGTTACACGTTACAACGTAATACCTTCTAACGTTATACGCTATAACGTAATACTACATAACGTTATACGTCATACCGTAATACCATATGACGATATACGTTATAACGTAATACCATATGATGTTATACATTATAAGGAAACGCTATCGTACGTTACACGTTATAACGGAATTCTATATAACGTTATACGTTATAACGTAATACTATATAACGTTATACGTTATAACGTAATGCTACATAACGTTATACGTTATAACGTAATGCTACATAACGTTATACGTTATAACGGTATACTATATAACGTTACACGTTACAACGTAATACCTTCTAACGTTATACGTTATAACGTAATACCACATGACGTTATACGTTATAATGAAATGGTATAGTACGTTACACGTTATAACGTAATACTATATAACGTTATACGTTATAACGTAATGCCATACAACGTTATACGTTATGACGTAATACTTTATGACGTTATACGTTATAACGTAATACTATATAACGTTATACGTTACAACGTAATTCTACATCACGTTATACGTTATAACGTAATACCATATAACGTTATACGTCATAGCGTAATACTACATAACGTTACAAGTCATAACGTAATACCATATAACGTTATACGTTAGAACGTAATACTATATAACGTTATACGTTATAACGTAATACCATATGATGTTATACGTTATAAGGAAATGCTATAGTACGTTACACGTTATAACGTAATACTGTTTAACGTTATACGTTATAACATAATGCTACATAACGTTATACGTTATAACGTAATACTATATAACGTTATACGTTATAACGTAATACTATATAACGTTATACGTTATAACGTAATACTATATAACGTTATACGTTATAACGTAATACCATATGACTTTATACGTTATGAGGAAATGCTATTGTACGTTACACGGTATAACGTAATACTATATAACGTTATACGTTATAACGTAATACCATATGACATGATACGTTATAAGGAAATGCTATAGTACGTTACACGTTATAACGTAATACTATATAACGTTATAAGTTATAATGTAATACCTTATGACGTTATACGTTATAACGTAATACTATATAACGTCATGCGTTATAACGTAATGCTACATAACGTTATTCGTTATAACGTAATACTTTACGACGTTATACGTTATAACGTAATAACATATGACGTTATACGTTATAACGTAATATCATTTGATGTTATACGTTATAAGGAAATGCTATAGTACGTTACATGTTATAACGTAATGCTATATAACGTTATACGTTATAACGTAGGAACATATGACGTTATACGTTATAACGTAATACCATTTGATGTTATACGTTATAAGGAAATACTATAGTACGTTACACGTTATAACTTAATGCCATATAACGCTATACGTTATAACGTAATACCACACAACGTTATACGTTATAACGTAATACTATATAACGTTATACGTTATAACGTAATACTATATAACGTTATACGTTATAACGTAATACCTTATGACGTTATACGTTATAACGTAATACTATATAACGTTATACGTTATAACGTAATTCTACATAACGTTATACGTTATAACGTAATGCTATATAAGGTTATACGTTATAGCGTAATACCATATGACGTTATACGTTATAACGTAATGCTATATAACGTTATACGTTACAACGTAATACCACATAACGTTATACGTTATAACGGTATACTATATAACGTTACACGTTACAACGTAATACCTTCTAACGTTATACGTTATAACGTAATACCACATGACGTTATACGTTATAATGAAATGGTATAGTACGTTACACGTTCTAACGTAATACTATAGAACGTTATAAGTTATAACGTATTACCTTATGACGTTATACGTTATAACGTAATACTATAGAACGTTATAAGTTATAACGTAATGCTACATAACGTTATACGTTATAACGTAATGCCATATAACGTTATACGTTATGACGTAATACCTTATGACGTTATACGTTATAACGTAATACTATATAACGTTATACGTTACAACGTAATTCTACATCACGTTATACGTTATAACGTAATACCATATAACGTTATACGTTATAACGTAATAACATATGACGTTATACGTTATAACGCAATACCATATAAAGTTATACGTCATAACGTAATACCATATAACGTTATACGTCATAACGTAATACTATATAACGTTACGCATCATATCGTAATTATATATAATGTTATACGTTATAACGTATTACCATATGACGTTATACGTTAGAGCGTTATACTACATAACGTAATACGTTATAACGTAATACTGTTTAACGTTAGACGTTATAACGTAATGCTACATAACGTTATACGTTATATCGTAATACTATATAACGTTATACGTTATAACGTAGTACCATATGATGTTATACGTTATAAGGAAATGCTATAGTACGTTACACGTTATAACGTAATACTGTTTAACGTTATACGTTATAACATAATGCTACATAACGTTATACGTTATAACGTAATACTATATAACGTTATACGTTATAACATAATACTATATAACGTTATACGTTATAACGTAATACCATATGACATGATACGTTATAAGGAAATGCTATAGTACGTTACACGTTATAACGTAATACTATATAACGTTATAAGTTATAACGTAATACCTTATGACGTTATACGTTATAACGTAATACTATATAACGTCATGCGTTATAACGTAATGCTACATAACGTTATTCTTTATAACGTAATACTTTATGACGTTATACGTTAGAACGTAATACTATATAACGTTATACGTAATAACGTAATACTATATAACGTTGCACGTTATAACGTAATACCATATAACGTTATACGTTATAACGTAATACTATATAACGTCATACGTTATAACGTAATAACATATGACGTTATACGTTATAACGCAATACCATATAAAGTTATACGTCATAACGTAATACCATATAACGTTATACGTCATAACGTAATACTATATAACGTTACGCATCATATCGTAATTATATATAATGTTATACGTTATAACGTATTACCATATGACGTTATACGTTAGAGCGTTATACTACATAACGTAATACGTTATAAGGTAATACTGTTTAACGTTATACGTTATAACGTAATGCTACATAACGTTATACGTTATATCGTAATACTATATAACGTTATACGTTATAACGTAGTACCATATGATGTTATACGTTATAAGGAAATGCTATAGTACGTTACACGTTATAACGTAATACTGTTTAACGTTATACGTTATAACGTAATACCACACAACGTTATACGTCATAACGTAATACTATATGACTTTATACGTTATGAGGAAATGCTATTGTACGTTACACGGTATAACGTAATACTATATAACGTTATACGTTATAACGTAATACCATATGACATGATACGTTACAAGGAAATGCTATAGTACGTTACACGTTATAACGTAATACTATATAACGTTATAAGCTATAACGTAATACCTTATGACGTTATACGTTATAACGTAATACTATATAACGTCATGCGTTATAACGTAATGCTACATAACGTTATTCGTTATAACGTAATACTTTATGACGTTATACGTTATAACGTAATAACATATGACGTTATACGTTATAACGTAATATCATTTGATGTTATACGTTATAAGGAAATGCTATAGTACGTTACATGTGATAACGTAATGCTATATAACGTTATACGTTATGACGTAATACCACACAACGTTGTGCGATATAACGTAATACTATATAACGTTATACGTTATAACGTAATACCTTATGACGTTATACGTTATAACGTAATACTATATAACGTTATACATTATAACGTAATTCTACATAACGTTATACGTTATAACGTAATGCTATATAACGTTATACGTTATAACGTAATACCATTTGATGTTATACGTTATAAGGAAATGCCATAGTACGTTACACGTTATAACTTAATGCTATATAACGCTATACGTTATAACGTAATACCACACAACGTTATACGTTATAACGTAATACTATATAAGGTTATACGTTATAACGTAATACCTTATGACGTTATACGTTATAACGTAATACTATATAACGTTATACGTTATAGCGTAATACCATATGACGTTACACGTTATAACGTAATACCATTTGATGTTATACGTTATAAGGAAATGCTATAGTACGTTACAGGTTATAACGTAATGCTATATAACGTTATACGTTATAACGTAATACCACACAACGTTATACGTCATAACGTAATACTATATAACGTGACGCGTCATAACGTAATTCTATATAACGTTATACGTTATAACGTTATACGTTATAACGTAATTCTACATAACGTTATACGTTATAACGTAATACCATATAACGTTATACGTCATAACGTAATACTACATAACGTTACACTTCATAACGTAACACCTTATAACGTGATACGTTAGAACGTAATACCATATAACGTTATACGTTATAACGTAATGCTATATAACGTTATACGTTATAACGTAATACCATATGACTTTATACGAGATGAGGAAATGCTATTGTACGTTACACGGTATAACGTAATACTATATAACGTTATACGTTATAACGTAATACCATATGACATGATACGTTATAAGGAAATGCTATAGTACGTTACACGTTATAACGTAATACTATATAACGTTATAAGTTATAACGTAATACCTTATGACGTTATACGTTATAACGTAATACTATATAACGTCATGCGTTATAACGTAATGCTACATAACGTTATTCGTTATAACGTAATACTTTATGACGATATACGTTATAACGTAATAACATATGACGTTATACGTTATAACGTAATATCATTTGATGTTATACGTTATAAGGAAATGCTATAGTACGTTACATGTTATAACGTAATGCTATATAACGTTATACGTTATAACGTAGTAACATATGACGTTATACGTTATAACGTAATACCATTTGATGTTATACGTTATAAGGAAATGCTATAGTACGTTACACGTTATAACTTAATGCTATATAACGCTATACGTTATAACGTAATACCACACAACGTTATACGTTATAACGTAATGCTATATAACGTTATACGTTATAACGTAATAGCATATGACGTTATACGTTATAACGTAATACTATATAACGTTATACGTTATAACGTAATTCTACATAACGTTATACGTTATAACGTAATGCTGTATAACGTTATACGTTATAGCGTAATACCATATGACGTTATACGTTATAACGTAATACCATTTGATGTTATACGATATAAGGAAATGCTATAGTACGTTACAGGTTATAACGTAATGCTATATAACGTTATACGTTATAACGTAATACCACACAACGTTATACGTCATAACGTAATACTATATGACTTTATACGTTATGAGGAAATGCTATTGTACGTTACACGGTATAACGTAATACTATATAACGTTATACGTTATAACGTAATACCATATGACATGATACGTTACAAGGAAATGCTATAGTACGTTATTCGTTATAACGTAACACCTTATAACGTGATACGTTAGAACGTAATACTATATAACGTTATACGTTATAACGTAATACTATATAACGTTATACGTTAAAGCGTTATACTACATAACGTTACACGTTATGACGTAATACCTTATGCCGTTATACGTTATAACGTAATACTATATAACGTTACACGTTAGAACGTAATTCTACATAACGTTATACGTTATAACGTTATACGTTATAACGTTATACGTTATAACGTAATTCTACATAACGTTATACGTTATAACGTAATACCATATAACGTTATACGTCATAACGTAATACTACATAAAGTTACACGTCATAACGTAACACCTTATAACGTGATACGTTAGAACGTAATACTATATAACGTTATACGTTATAACGTAATACTATATAACGTTACACGTTACAACGTAATACCATATAACGTTATACGTTATAACGTAATACTATATAACGGCATACGTTATAACGTGATACCATATGACGTTAGACGTTATAAAGAAATGGTATAGTACGTTACACGTTATAACGTAATACTATATAACGTTATAAGTTATATCGTAATACCTTATGACGTTATACGTTATAACGTAATACCATATAACGTTATACGTCATAACGTAATACTATATAACGTTACAGGTCATAACGTAATACTATATAACGTTATACGTTATAACGTAATACCATATGACGTTATACGTTATAGCGCAATACCATATAACGTTATACGTCATAACGTTATACTACATAACGTTATACGTTATAACGTAATACCATATGACTTTATACGTTATGAGGAAATGCTATAGTACGTTACACGGTATAACGTATTACTATACAACGTTATACGTTATAACGTAATGCCATAAGACATGATACGTTATAAGGAAATGCTATAGTACGTTACACGTTATAACGTAATACTATATAACGTTATACGCTATAACGTAATACTATATAACGTTATACGTTATAACGTAATACTATATAACGTTATACGTTATAACGTAATACCATATGACTTTATACGTTATGAGGAAATGCTATTGTACGTTACACGTTATAACGGAATTCTATATAACGTTATACGTTATAACGTAATACTATATAACGTTATACGTTATAACGTAATGCTACATAACGTTATACGTTATAACGTAAAGCTACATAACGTTATACGTTATAACGGTATACTATATAACGTTACACGTTACAACGTAATACCTTCTAACGTTATACGTTATAACGTAATACCACATGACGTTATACGTTATTATGAAATGGTATAGTACGTTACACGTTATAACGTAATACTATATAACGTTATACGTTATAACGTAATGCCATACAACGTTATACGTTATGACGTAATACTTTATGACGTTATACGTTATAACGTAATACTATATAACGTTATACGTTACAACGTAATTCTACATCACGTTATACGTTATAACGTAATACCATATAACGTTATACGTCATAGCGTAATACTACATAACGTTACAAGTCATAACGTAATACCATATAACGTTATACGTTAGAACGTAATACTATATAACGTTATACGTTATAACGTAATACCATATGATGTTATACGTTATAAGGAAATGCTATAGTACGTTACACGTTATAACGTAATACTGTTTAACGTTATACGTTATAACATAATGCTACATAACGTTATACGTTATAACGTAATACTATATAACGTTATACGTTATAACGTAATACTATATAACGTTATACGTTATAACGTAATACCATATGACTTTATACGTTATGAGGAAATGCTATTGTACGTTACACGGTATAACGTAATACTATATAACGTTATACGTTATAACGTAATACCATATGACATGATACGTTATAAGGAAATGCTATAGTACGTTACACGTTATAACGTAATACTATATAACGTTATAAGTTATAATGTAATACCTTATGACGTTATACGTTATAACGTAATACTATATAACGTCATGCGTTATAACGTAATGCTACATAACGTTATTCGTTATAACGTAATACTTTATGACGTTATACGTTATAACGTAATAACATATGACGTTATACGTTATAACGTAATATCATTTGATGTTATACGTTATAAGGAAATGCTATAGTACGTTACATGTTATAACGTAATGCTATATAACGTTATACGTTATAACGTAGGAACATATGACGTTATACGTTATAACGTAATACCATTTGATGTTATACGTTATAAGGAAATACTATAGTACGTTACACGTTATAACTTAATGCCATATAACGCTATACGTTATAACGTAATACCACACAACGTTATACGTTATAACGTAATACTATATAACGTTATACGTTATAACGTAATACCTTATGACGTTATACGTTATAACGTAATACTATATAACGTTATACGTTATAACGTAATTCTACATAACGTTATACGTTATAACGTAATGCTATATAAGGTTATACGTTATAGCGTAATACCATATAACGTTATACGTTATAACGTAATACTACATAACGTTATACGTTATAACGTAATACCATATGACTTTATACGTTATGAGGAAATGCTATAGTACGTTACACGGTATAACGTATTACTATACAACGTTATACGTTATAACGTAATGCCATAAGACATGATACGTTATAAGGAAATGCTATAGTACGTTACACGTTATAACGTAATACTATATAACGTTATACGCTATAACGTAATACTACATAACGTTATACGTCATACCGTAATACCATATGACGATATACGTTATAACGTAATACCATATGATGTTATACGTTATAAGGAAACGCTATAGTACGTTACACGTTATAACGGAATTCTATATAACGTTATACGTTATAACGTAATACTATATAACGTTATACGTTATAACGTAATGCTACATAACGTTATACGTTATAACGTAATGCTACATAACGTTATACGTTATAACGGTATACTATATAACGTTACACGTTACAACGTAATACCTTCTAACGTTATACGTTATAACGTAATACCACATGACGTTATACGTTATAATGAAATGGTATAGTACGTTACACGTTATAACGTAATACTATATAACGTTATACGTTATAACGTAATGCCATACAACGTTATACGTTATGACGTAATACTTTATGACGTTATACGTTATAACGTAATTCTACATAACGTTATACGTTATAACGTAATGCTATATAACGTTATACGTTATAACGTAATACCATTTGATGTTATACGTTATAAGGAAATGCCATAGTACGTTAC
Source organism: Bombus sonorus (assembly GCA_029958995.1). NCBI lineage: Eukaryota > Metazoa > Arthropoda > Insecta > Hymenoptera > Apidae > Bombus > Bombus sonorus. The sequence continues at coordinate 414,882 of JARWAU010000053.1, read as the reverse complement.
ACGTTATAACTTAATGCTATATAACGCTATACGTTATAACGTAATACCACACAACGTTATACGTTATAACGTAATACTATATAAGGTTATACGTTATGACGTAATACCTTATGACGTTATACGTTATAACGTAATACTATATAACGTTATACGTTATAGCGTAATACCATATGACGTTACACGTTATAACGTAATACCATTTGATGTTATACGTTATAAGGAAATGCTATAGTACGTTACAGGTTATAACGTAATGCTATATAACGTTATACGTTATAACGTATTACCACACAACGTTATACGTCATAACGTAATACTATATAACGTGACGCGTCATAACGTAATTCTATATAACGTTATACGTTATAACGTTATACGTTATAACGTAATTCTACATAACGTTATACGTTATAACGTAATACCATATAATGTTATACGTCATAACGTAATACTACATAACGTTACACTTCATAACGTAACACCTTATAACGTGATACGTTAGAACGTAATACTATATAACGTTATACGTTATAACGTAATACTATATAACGTTACACGTTACAACGTAATACCATATAACGTTATACGTTATAACGTAATACTATATAACGGCATACGTTATAACGTGATACCATATGACGTTAGACGTTATAAAGAAATGGTATAGTACGTTACACGTTATAACGTAATACTATATAACGTTATAAGTTATATCGTAATACCTTATGACGTTATACGTTATAACGTAATACCATATAACGTTATACGTCATAACGTAATACTATATAACGTTACAGGTCATAACGTAATACTATATAACGTTATACGTTATAACGTAATACCATATGACGTTATACGTTATAGCGCAATACCATATAACGTTATACGTCATAACGTAATACTACATAACGTTATACGTTATAACGTAATACCATATGACTTTATACGTTATGAGGAAATGCTATAGTACGTTACACGGTATAACGTATTACTATACAACGTTATACGTTATAACGTAATGCCATAAGACATGATACGTTATAAGGAAATGCTATAGTACGTTACACGTTATAACGTAATACTATATAACGTTATACGCTATAACGTAATACTATATAACGTTATACGTTATAACGTAATACTATATAACGTTATACGTTATAACGTAATACCATATGACTTTATACGTTATGAGGAAATGCTATTGTACGTTACACGTTATAACGGAATTCTATATAACGTTATACGTTATAACGTAATACTATATAACGTTATACGTTATAACGTAATGCTACATAACGTTATACGTTATAACGTAAAGCTACATAACGTTATACGTTATAACGGTATACTATATAACGTTACACGTTACAACGTAATACCTTCTAACGTTATACGTTATAACGTAATACCACATGACGTTATACGTTATAATGAAATGGTATAGTACGTTACACGTTATAACGTAATACTATATAACGTTATACGCTATAACGTAATACTATATAACGTTATACGTTATAACGTAATACTATATAACGTTATACGTTATAACGTAATACCATATGACTTTATACGTTATGAGGAAATGCTATTGTACGTTACACGTTATAACGGAATTCTATATAACGTAATACGTTATAACGTAATACTATATAACGTTATACGTTATAACGTAATGCTACATGACGTTATACGTTATAACGTAATGCTACATAACGTTATACGTTATAACGGTATACTATATAACGTTACACGTTACAACGTAATACCTTCTAACGTTATACGTTATAACGTAATACCACATGACGTTATACGTTATAATGAAATGGTATAGTACGTTACACGTTATAACGTAATACTATATAACGTTATACGTTATAACGTAATGCCATACAACGTTATACGTTATGACGTAATACTTTATGACGTTATACGTTATAACGTAATACTATATAACGTTATACGTTACAACGTAATTCTACATCACGTTATACGTTATAACGTAATACCATATAACGTTATACGTCATTGCGTAATACTACATAACGTTACAAGTCATAACGTAATACCATATAACGTTATACGTTAGAACGTAATACTATATAACGTTATACGTTATAACGTAATACCATATGATGTTATACGTTATAAGGAAATGCTATAGTACGTTACACGTTATAACGTAATACTGTTTAAAGTTATACGTTATAACGTAATGCTACATAACGTTATACGTTATATCGTAATACTATATAACGTTATACGTTATAACGTAATACCATATGATGTTATACGTTATAAGGAAATGCTATAGTACGTTACACGTTATAACGTAATACTGTTTAACGTTATACGTTATAACATAATGCTACATAACGTTATACGTTATAACGTAATACTATATAACGTTATACGTTATAACGTAATACTATATAACGTTATACGTTATAACGTAATACCATATGACTTTATACGTTATGAGGAAATGCTATTGTACGTTACACGGTATAACGTAATACTATATAACGTTATACGTTATAACGTAATACCATATGACATGATACGTTATAAGGAAATGCTATAGTACGTTACACGTTATAACGTAATACTATATAACGTTATAAGTTATAATGTAATACCTTATGACGTTATACGTTATAACGTAATACTATATAACGTCATGCGTTATAACGTAATGCTACATAACGTTATTCGTTATAACGTAATACTTTATGACGTTATACGTTATAACGTAATAACATATGACGTTATACGTTATAACGTAATATCATTTGATGTTATACGTTATAAGGAAGTGCTATAGTACGTTACATGTTATAACTTAATGCTATATAACGTTATACGTTATAACGTAGTAACATATGACGTTATACGTTATAACGTAATACCATTTGATGTTATACGTTATAAGGAAATGCTATAGTACGTTACACGTTATAACTTAATGCCATATAACGCTATACGTTATAACGTAATACCACACAACGTTATACGTTATAACGTAATACTATATAACGTTATACGTTATAACGTAATACCTTATGACGTTATACGTTATAACGTAATACTATATAACGTTATACGTTATAACGTAATTCTACATAACGTTATACGTTATAACGTAATGCTATATAACGTTATACGTTATAGCGTAATACCATATGACGTTATACGTTATAACGTAATGCTATATAACGTTATACGTTACAACGTAATACCACATAACGTTATACGTTATAACGGTATACTATATAACGTTACACGTTACAACGTAATACCTTCTAACGTTATACGTTATAACGTAATACCACATGACGTTATACGTTATAATGAAATGGTATAGTACGTTACACGTTATAACGTAATACTATATAACGTTATACGTTATAACGTAATGCCATATAACGTTATACGTTATGACGTAATACCTTATGACGTTATACGTTATAACGTAATACTATATAACGTTATACGTTACAACGTAATTCTACATCACGTTATACGTTATAACGTAATACCATATAACGTTATACGTCATAACGTAATACTACATAACGTTACAAGTCATAACGTAATACCATATAACGTTATACGTTAGAACGTAATACTATATAACGTTATACGTAATAACGTAATACTATATAACGTTACACGTTATAACGTAATACCATATAACGTTATACGTTATAACGTAATACTATATAACGTCATACGTTATAACGTAATAACATATGACGTTATACGTTATAACGCAATACCATATAAAGTTATACGTCATAACGTAATACCATATAACGTTATACGTCATAACGTAATACTATATAACGTTACGCATCATATCGTAATTATGTATAATGTTATACGTTATAACGTATTACCATATGACGTTATACGTTAGAGCGTTATACTACATAACGTAATACGTTATAACGTAATACTGTTTAACGTTATACGTTATAACGTAATGCTACATAACGTTATACGTTATATCGTAATACTATATAACGTTATACGTTATAACGTAGTACCATATGATGTTATACGTTATAAGGAAATGCTATAGTACGTTACACGTTATAACGTAATACTGTTTAACGTTATACGTTATAACATAATGCTACATAACGTTATACGTTATAACGTAATACTATATAACGTTATACGTTATAACATAATACTATATAACGTTATACGTTATAACGTAATACCATATGACTTTATACGTTATGAGGAAATGCTATTGTACGTTACACGGTATAACGTAATACTATATAACGTTATACGTTATAACGTAATACCATATGACATGATACGTTATAAGGAACTGCTATAGTACGTTTCACGTTATAACGTAATACTATATAACGTTATAAGTTATAACGTAATACCTTATGACGTTATACGTTATAACGTAATACTATATAACGTCATGCGTTATAGCGTAATGCTACATAACGTTATTCTTTATAACGTAATACTTTATGACGTTATACGTTATAACGTAATAACATATGACGTTATACGTTATAACGTAATATCATTTGATGTTATACGTTATAAGGAAATGCTATAGTACGTTACATGTTATAACGTAATGCTATATAACGTTATACGTTATAACGTAGTAACATATGACGTTATACGTTATAACGTAATACCATTTGATGTTATACGTTATAAGGAAATGCTATAGTACGTTACACGTTATAACTTAATGCTATATAACGCTATACGTTATAACGTAATACCACACAACGTTATACGTTATAACGTAATACTATATAACGTTATACGTTATAACGTAATAGCTTATGACGATATACGTTATAACGTAATACTATATAACGTTATACGTTATAACGTAATTCTACATAACGTTATACGTTATAACGTAATGCTGTATAACGTTATACGTTATAGCGTAATACCATATGACGTTATACGTTATAACGTAATACCATTTGATGTTATACGTTATAAGGAAATGCAATAGTACGTTACAGGTTATAACGTAATGCTATATAACGTTATACGTTATAACGTAATACCACACAACGTTATACGTCATAACGTAATACTATATGACTTTATACGTTATGAGGAAATGCTATTGTACGTTACACGGTATAACGTAATACTATATAACGTTATACGTTCTAACGTAATACCATATGACATGATACGTTACAAGGAAATGCTATAGTACGTTACACGTTATAACGTAATACTATATAACGTTATAAGTTATAACGTAATACCTTATGACGTTATACGTTATAACGTAATACTATATAACGTCATGCGTTATAACGTAATGCTACATAACGTTATTCGTTATAACGTAATACTTTATGACGTTATACGTTATAACGTAATAACATATGACGTTATACGTTATAACGTAATATCATTTGATGTTATACGTTATAAGGAAATGCTATAGTACGTTACATGTGATAACGTAATGCTATATAACGTTATACGTTATGACGTAATACCAGACAACGTTATGCGATATAACGTAATACTATATAACGTTATACGTTACAACGTAATACCATATAACGTTATACGTTATAACGTAATACTATATAACGTCATACGTTATAACGTGATACCATATGACGTTAGACGTTATAAAGAAATGGTATAGTACGTTACACGTTATAACGTAATACTATATAACGTTATAAGTTATAACGTAATACCTTATGACGTTATACGTTATAACGTAATACCATATAACGTTATACGTCATAACGTAATACTATATAACGTTATACGTTATAACGTAATTCTACATAAAGTTATACGTTATAACGTAATACCATATGATGTTATACGTTATAAGGAAATGCTATAGTACGTTACACGTTATAACGTAATACTGTTTAACGTTATACGTTATAACGTAATGCTACATAACGTTATACGTTATAACGTAATACGATATAACGTTATACGTTATAACGTAATACCATATGATGTTATACGTTATAAGGAAATGCTATAGTACGATACACGTTATCACGTAATACTGTTTAACGTTATACGTTATAACGTAATGCTACATAACGTTATACGTTATAACGTATTACCATATGACGTTATACGTTATAGCGTTATACTATATAACGTTATACGTTATAACGTAATACCATATGATGTTATACGTTATAAGGAAATGCTATAGTACGTTACACGTTATAACGTAATACTGTTTAACGTTATACGTTATAACGTAATGCTACATAACGTTATACGTTATAACGCAATACTATATAACGTTATACGTTATAACGTAATACCATATGATGTTATACGTTATAAGGAAATGCTATAGTACGTTACACGTTATAACGTAATACTGTTTCACGTTATACGTTAGAACGTAATACTATATAACGTTATACGTTATAACGTAATACTATATAACGTTACACGTTAAAACGTAATACCATATAACGTTATACGTTATAACGTAATACTATATAACGTCATACGTTATAACGTAATACCATATGACGTTATACGTTATAACGCAATACCATATAAAGTTATACGTCATAACGTAATACCATATAACGTTATACGTCATAACGTAATACTATATAACGTTACGCGTCATATCGTAATTATATATAATCTTATACGTTATAACGTATTACCATATGACGTTATACGTTAGAGCGTTATACTACATAACGTTATACGTTATAACGTAATACTGTTTAACGTTATACGTTATAACGTAATGCTACATAACGTTATACGTTATACCGTAATACTATATAACGTTATACGTTATAACGTAATACCATATGATGTTATACGTTATAAGGAAATGCTATAGTACGTTACACGTTATAACGTAATACTGTTTAACGTTATACGTTATAACATAATGCTACATAACGTTATACGTTATAACGTAATACTATATAACGTTATACGTTATAACGTAATACTATATAACGTTATACGTTATAACGTAATACCATATGACTTTATACGTTATGAGGAAATGCTATTGTACGTTACACGGTATAACGTAATACTATATAACGTTATACGTTATAACGTAATACCATATGACATGATACGTTATAAGGAAATGCTATAGTACGTTACACGTTATAACGTAATACTATATAACGTTATAAGTTATAACGTAATACCTTATGACGTTATACGTTATAACGTAATACTATATAACGTCATGCGTTATAACGTAATGCTACATAACGTTATTCTTTATAACGTAATACTTTATGACGTTATACGTTATAACGAAATAACATATGACGTTATACGTTATAACGTAATATCATTTGATGTTATACGTTATAAGGAAATGCTATAGTACGTTACATGTTATAACGTAATGCTATATAACGTTATACGTTATAACGTAGTAACATATGACGTTATACGTTATAACGTAATACCATTTGATGTTATACGTTATAAGGAAATGCTATAGTACGTTACACGTTATAACTTAATGCTATATAACGCTATACGTTATAACGTAATACCACACAACGTTATACGTTATAACGTAATACTATATAACGTTATACGTTATAACGTAATAGCTTATGACGTTATACGTTATAACGTAATACTATATAACGTTATACGTTATAACGTAATTCTACATAACATTATACGTTATAACGTAATGCTATATAACGTTATACGTTATAGCGTAACACCATATGACGTTATACGTTATAACGTAATACCATTTGATGTTATACGTTATAAGGAAATGCTATAGTACGTTACAGGTTATAACGTAATGCTATATAACGTTATACGTTATAACGTAATACCACACAACGTTATACGTCATAACGTAATACTATATGTCTTTATACGTTATGAGGAAATGCTTTTGTACGTTACACGGTATAACGTAATACTATATAACGTTATACGTTATAACGTAATACCATATGACATGATACGTTACAAGGAAATGCTATAGTACGTTACACGTTATAACGTAATACTATATAACGTTATAAGTTATAACGTAATACCTTATGACGTTATACGTTATAACGTAATACTATATAACGTCATGCGTTATAACGTAATGCTACATAACGTTATTCGTTATAACGTAATACTTTATGACGTTATACGTTATAACGTAATAACATATGACGTTATACGTTATAACGTAATATCATTTGATGTTATACGTTATAAGGAAATGCTATAGTACGTTACATGTGAAAACGTAATGCTATATAACGTTATACGTTATGACGTAATACCACACAACGTTATGCGATATAACGTAATACTATATAACGTTATACGTTATAACGTAATAGCTTATGACGTTATACGTTATAACGTAATACTATATAACGTTATACGTTATAACGTAATACTATATAAGGTTATACGTTATAACGTAATACCTTATGACGTTATACGTTATAACGTAATACTATATAACGTTATACGTTATAGCGTAATAAAATATGACGTTACGCGTTATAACGTAATACCATTTGATGTTACACGTTATAAGGAAATGCTATAGTACGTTACAGGTTATAACGTAATGCTATATAACGTTATACGTTATAACGTAATACCACACAACGTTATACGTCATAACGTAATACTATATAACGTGACGCGTCATAACGTAATTCTATATAACGTTATACGTTATAACGTATTACCATATGACGTTATACGTTAAAGCGTTATACTACATAACGTTACACGTTATGACGTAATACCTTATGCCGTTATACGTTATAACGTAATACTCTATAACGTTATACGTTAGAACGTAATTCTACATAACGTTATACGTTATAACGTTATACGTTATAACGTAATTCTACATAACGTTATACGTTATAACGTAATACCATATAACGTTATACGTCATAACGTAATACTACATAACGTTACACTTCATAACGTAACACCTTATAACGTGATACGTTAGAACGTAATACTATATAACGTTATACGTTATAACGTAATACTATATAACGTTATACGTTATAACGTAATACCATATGACTTTATACGTTATGAGGAAATGCTATTGTACGTTACACGGTATAACGTAATACTATATAACGTTATACGTTATAACGTAATACCATATGACATGATACGTTATAAGGAAATGCTATAGTACGTTACACGTTATAACGTAATACTATATAACGTTATAAGTTATAACGTAATACCTTATGACGTTATACGTTATAACGTAATACTATATAACGTCATGCGTTATAACGTAATGCTACATAACGTTATTCGTTATAACGTAATACTTTATGACGTTATACGTTATAACGTAATAACATATGACGTTATACGTTATAACGTAATATCATTTGATGTTATACGTTATAAGGAAATGCTATAGTACGTTACATGTTATAACGTAATGCTATATAACGTTATACGTTATGACGTAGTAACATATGACGTTATACGTTATAACGTAATACCATTTGATGTTATACGTTATAAGGAAATGCTATAGTACGTTACACGTTATAACTTAATGCTATATAACGCTATACGTTATAACGTAATACCACACAACGTTATACGTTATAACGTAATACTATATAACGTTATACGTTATAACGTAATAGCTTATGACGTTATACGTTATAACGTAATACTATATAACGTTATACGTTATAACGTAATTCTACATAACGTTATACGTTATAACGTAATGCTATATAACGTTATACGTTATAGCGTAATACCATATGACGTTATACGTTATAACGTAATACCATATGACATGATACGTTACAAGGAAATGCTATATTACGTTACACGTTATAACGTAATACTATATAACGTTATAAGTTATAACGTAATACCTTATGACGTTATACGTTATAACGTAATACTATATAACGTTATACGTCATAACGTAATACTACATAACGTTACACGTCATAACGTAACACCTTATAACGTGATACGTTAGAACGTAATTCTACATAACGTTATACGTTATAACGTAATACCATATAACGTTATACGTCATAACGTAATACTACATAACGTTACACGTCATAACGTAACACCTTATAACGTGATACGTTAGAACGTAATACTATATAACGTTATACGTTATAACGTAATTCTACATAACGTTATACGTTATAACGTAATGCTATATAACGTTATACGTTATAGCGTAATACCATATGACGTTATACGTTATAACGTAATACCATATGACATGATACGTTACAAGGAAATGCTATATTACGTTACACGTTATAACGTAATACTATATAACGTTATAAGTTATAACGTAATACCTTATGACGTTATACGTTATAACGTAATGCTATATAACGTTATACGTTATAGCGTAATACCATATGACGTTATACGTTATAACGTAATACCATATGACATGATACGTTACAAGGAAATGCTATATTACGTTACACGTTATAACGTAATACTATATAACGTTATACGTTATAGCGTAATACCATATGACGTTATACGTTATAACGTAATACCATATAACGTTATACGTCATAACGTAATACTATATAACGTTACAGGTCATAACGTAATACTATATAACGTTATACGTTATAACGTAATACCATATGACGTTATACGTTATAACGCAATACCATATAACGTTATACGACATAACGTAATACCATATAACGTTACACGTCATAACGTAATACTATATAACGTTATACGTTATAACGTAATACCATTTGATGTTATACGTTATAAGGAAATGCTATAGTACGTTACACGTTATAACGTAATGCTATATAACGTTATACGTTATAACGTAATACCACACAACGTTATACGTTATAACGTAATACTATATAACGTCATACGTTATAACGTGATACCATATGACGTTATACGTTATAAAGAAATGGTATAGTACGTTACACGTTATAACGTAATACTATATAACGTTATAAGTTATAACGTAATACCTTATGACGTTATACGTCATAACGTAATACCATATAACGTTACACGTCATAACGTTATACTATATAACGTTATACGTTATAACGTAATACCATTTGATGTTATACGTTAGAACGTAATACTATATAACGTTATACGTTATAACGTAATACTATATAACGTTACACGTTACAACGTAATACCATATAACGTTATACGTTATAACGTAATACTATATAACGTCATACGTTATAACGTGCTACCATATGACGTTAGACGTTATAAAGAAATGGTATAGTACGTTACACGTTATAACGTAATACTATATAACGTTATAAGTTATAACGTAATACATTATGACGTTATACGTTATAACGTAATACCATATAACGTTATACGTCATAACGTAATACTATATAACGTTATACGTTATAACGTAATTCTACATAAAGTTATACGTTATAACGTAATACCATATGATGTTATACGTTATAAGGAAATGCTATAGTACGTTACACGTTATAACGTAATACTGTTTAACGTTATACGTTATAACGTAATGCTACATAACGTTATACGTTATAACGTAATACCATATAACGTTATACGTTATAACGTAATACCATATGATATTATACGTTATAAGGAAATGCTATAGTACGATACACGTTATAACGTAATACTGTTTAACGTTATACGTTATAACGTAATGCTACATAACGTTATACGTTATAACGTATTACCATATGACGTTATACGTTATAGCGTTATACTATATAACGTTATACGTTATAACGTAATACCATATGATGTTATACGTTATAAGGAAATGCTATAGTACGTTACACGTTATAACGTAATACTGTTTAACGTTATACGTTATAAGGTAATGCTACATAACGTTATACGTTATAACGTAATACTATATAACGTTATACGTTATAACGTAATACCATATGATGTTATACGTTATAAGGAAATGCTATAGTACGTTACACGTTATAACGTAATACTGTTTAACGTTATACGTTATAACGTAATGCTACATAACGTTATACGTTATAACGTAATACTATATAACGTTATACGTTATAACGTAATACTATATAACGTTATACGTTATAACGTAATACTATATAACGTTATACGTTATAACGTAATACCATATGACTTTATACGTTATGAGGAAATGCTATAGTACGTTACACGGTATAACGTAATACTATATAACGTTATACGTTATAACGTAATACCATATGACATGATACGTTATAAGGAAATGCTATAGTACGTTACACGTTATAACGTAATACTATATAACGTTATAAGTTATAACGTAATACCTTATGACGTTATACGTTATAACGTAATACTATATAACGTCATGCGTTATAACGTAATGCTACATAACGTTATACGTTATAACGTAATACCTTATGACGTTATACGTTATAACGTAATACCACACAACGTTATCCGTTAAAACGGAATGCTATATATCGTTATACGTTATAACGTAATACCACGTAACGTTATACGTCATAACGTAATACGTTATGACGTTATACGTTATAACGTAACACCATATAACGTTATATGTTATAACGTAATAATATATAACGTTATACGTTATAACGTAATACCGTATGACGTTATACGTTATAACGTAATACCATATGATGTTATACGTTGTAAGGAAACGCTATAGTACATTACACGTTATAACGTGATACTGTATAACGTTTTACGTTATAACGTAATACTATATAACGTTATACGTTATAACCTAAATACCATATGACGTTATACGTTATAAAGAAATGCTACATAACGATATACGTTATAACGTAATGCTATATAACGTTATACGTTATAGCGTAATAAAATATGACGTTACGCGTTATAACGTAATACCATTTGATGTTACACGTTATAAGGAAATGCTATAGTACGTTACAGGTTATAACGTAATGCTATATAACGTTATACGTTATAACGTAATACCACACAACGTTATACGTCTTAACGTAATACTATATAACGTGACGCGTCATAACGTAATTCTATATAACGTTATACGTTATAACGTATTACCATATGACGTTATACGTTAAAGCGTTATACTACATAACGTTACACGTTATGACGTAATACCTTATGCCGTTATACGTTATAACGTAATACTCTATAACGTTATACCTTAGAACGTAATTCTACATAACGTTATACGTTATAACGTTATACGTTATAACGTAATTCTACATAACGTTATACGTTATAACGTAATACCATATAACGTTATACGTCATAACGTAATACTACATAACGTTACACTTCATAACGTAACACCTTATAACGTGATACGTTAGAACGTAATACTATATAACGTTATACGTTATAACGTAATACTGTATAACGTTATACGTTATAACGTAATACCATATGACTTTATACGTTATGAGGAAATGCTATTGTACGTTACACGGTATAACGTAATACTATATAACGTTATACGTTATAACGTAATACCATATGACATGATACGTTATAAGGAAATGCTATAGTACGTTACACGTTATAACGTAATACTATATAACGTTATAAGTTATAACGTAATACCTTATGACGTTATACGTTATAACGTAATACTATATAACGTCATGCGTTATAACGTAATGCTACATAACGTTATTCGTTATAACGTAATACTTTATGACGTTATACGTTATAACGTAATAACATATGACGTTATACGTTATAACGTAATATCATTTGATGTTATACGTTATAAGGAAATGCTATAGTACGTTACATGTTATAACGTAATGCTATATAACGTTATACGTTATGACGTAGTAACATATGACGTTATACGTTATAACGTAATACCATTTGATGTTATACGTTATAAGGAAATGCTATAGTACGTTACACGTTATAACTTAATGCTATATAACGCTATACGTTATAACGTAATACCACACAACGTTATACGTTATAACGTAATACTATATAACGTTATACGTTATAACGTAATAGCTTATGACGTTATACGTTATAACGTAATACTATATAACGTTATACGTTATAACGTAATTCTACATAACGTTACACGTTATAACGTAATGCTATATAACGTTATACGTTATAGCGTAATACCATATGACGTTATACGTTATAACGTAATACCATATGACATGATACGTTACAAGGAAATGCTATAGTACGTTACACGTTATAACGTAATACTATATAACGTTATAAGTTATAACGTAATACCTTATGACGTTATACGTTATAACGTAATACTATATAACGTTATACGTCATAACGTAATACTACATAACGTTACACGTCATAACGTAACACCTTATAACGTGATACGTTAGAACGTAATTCTACATAACGTTATACGTTATAACGTAATACCATATAACGTTATACGTCATAACGTAATACTACATAACGTTACACGTCATAACGTAACACCTTATAACGTGATACGTTAGAACGTAATACTATATAACGTTATACGTTAGAACGTAATTCTACATAACGTTATACGTTATAACGTCATACGTTATAACGTGATACCATATGACGTTAGACGTTATAAAGAAATGGTATAGTACGTTACACGTTATAACGTAATACTATATAACGTTATAAGTTATAACGTAATACCTTATGACGTTATACGTTATCACGTAATACCATATAACGTTATACGTCATAACGTAATACTATATAACGTTACAGGTCATAACGTAATACTATATAACGTTATACGTTATAACGTAATACCATATGACGTTATACGTTATAACGCAATACCATATAACGTTATACGACATAACGTAATACCATATAACGTTACACGTCATAACGTAATACTATATAACGTTATACGTTATAACGTAATACCATTTGATGTTATACGTTATAAGGAAATGCTATAGTACGTTACACGTTATAACGTAATGCTATATAACGTTATACGTTATAACGTAATACCACACAACGTTATACGTTATAACGTAATACTATATAACGTCATACGTTATAACGTGATACCATATGACGTTATACGTTATAAAGAAATGGTATAGTACGTTACACGTTATAACGTAATACTATATAACGTTATAAGTTATAACGTAATACCTTATGACGTTATACGTCATAACGTAATACCATATAACGTTACACGTCATAACGTTATACTATATAACGTTATACGTTATAACGTAATACCATTTGATGTTATACGTTAGAACGTAATACTATATAACGTTATACGTTATAACGTAATACTATATAACGTTACACGTTACAACGTAATACCATATAACGTTATACGTTATAACGTAATACTATATAACGTCATACGTTATAACGTGCTACCATATGACGTTAGACGTTATAAAGAAATGGTATAGTACGTTACACGTTATAACGTAATACTATATAACGTTATAAGTTATAACGTAATACATTATGACGTTATACGTTATAACGTAATACCATATAACGTTATACGTCATAACGTAATACTATATAACGTTATACGTTATAACGTAATTCTACATATAGTTATACGTTATAACGTAATACCATATGATGTTATACGTTATAAGGAAATGCTATAGTACGTTACACGTTATAACGTAATACTGTTTAACGTTATACGTTATAACGTAATGCTACATAACGTTATACGTTATAACGTAATACCATATAACGTTATTCGTTATAACGTAATACCATATGATATTATACGTTATAAGGAAATGCTATAGTACGATACACGTTATAACGTAATACTGTTTAACGTTATACGTTATAACGTAATGCTACATAACGTTATACGTTATAACGTATTACCATATGACGTTATACGTTATAGCGTTATACTATATAACGTTATACGTTATAACGTAATACCATATGATGTTATACGTTGTAAGGAAATGCTATAGTACGTTACACGTTATAACGTAATACTGTTTAACGTTATACGTTATAACGTAATGCTACATAACGTTATACGTTATAACGTAATACTATATAACGTTATACGTTATAACGTAATACCATATGATGTTATACGTTATAAGGAAATGCTATAGTACGTTACACGTTATAACGTAATACTGTTTAACGTTATACGTTATAACGTAATGCTACATAACGTTATACGTTATAACGTAATACTATATAACGTTATACGTTATAACGTAATACTATATAACGTTATACGTTATAACGTAATACTATATAACGTTATACGTTATAACGTAATACCATATGACTTTATACGTTATGAGGAAATGCTATAGTACGTTACACGGTATTACGTAATACTATATAACGTTATACGTTATAACGTAATACCATATGACATGATACGTTATAAGGAAATGCTACAGTACGTTACACGTTATAACGTAATACTATATAACGTTATAAGTTATAACGTAATACCTTATGACGTTATACGTTATAACGTAATACTATATAACGTCATGCGTTATAACGTAATGCTACATAACGTTATACGTTATAACGTAATACCTTATGACGTTATACGTTATAACGTAATACCACACAACGTTATCCGTTAAAACGGAATGCTATATATCGTTATACGTTATAACGTAATACCACGTAACGTTATACGTCATAACGTAATACGTTATGACGTTATACGTTATAACGTAACACCATATAACGTTATATGTTATAACGTAATAATATATAACGTTATACGTTATAACGTAATACCGTATGACGTTATACGTTATAACGTAATACCATATGATGTTATACGTTGTAAGGAAACGCTATAGTACATTACACGTTATAACGTGATACTGTATAACGTTTTACGTTATAACGTAATACTATATAACGTTATACGTTATAACCTAAATACCATATGACGTTATACGTTATAAAGAAATGCTACATAACGATATACGTTATAACGTAATGCTATATAACGTTATTCGTTATAACGTAATACCACATAACGTTATACGTTATAACGTAATACTATATAACGTTATACGTAATAACGTAATACCATATGACGTTATACGTTATAAGGAAATGCTATAGTACGTTACACGTTATAACGTAGTACTACATAACGTTATACGTTATATCGTCATACCATATGACGTTATACGTTATAAGGAAATGCTATAGTACTTTACACGTTATATCGTAATACTATATAACGTTATAAGTTATAGCGTAATACCTTATGACGTTATACGTTATAACGTAATACTATATAACGTCATGCGTTATAACGTAATGCTACATAACGTTACACGTTATAACGTAATACTATATAACGTTATAAGTTCTAACGTAATACCTTATGACGCTATACGTTATAACGTAATACCATATAACGTTATACGTTATAACGTAATACTACATAACGTTATACGTTATAACGTAATACCATATGACTTTATACGTTATGAGGAAATGCTATAGTACGTAACACGGTATAACGTAATACTATATAACGTTATACGTTATAACGTAATACCATGTGACATGATACGTTATAAGGAAATGCTATAGTACGTTACACGTTATAACGTAACACTATATAACGTTATGAGTTATAACGTAATACCTTATGACGTTATACGTTATAACGTAATACTATATAACGTTATAAGTTATAACGTAATACTTTATGACGTTATACGTTATAACGTAATACCTTATGACGTTATACGTTATAACGTAATACCATATAACGTTATACGTCATAACGTAATACCATATAACGTTATACGTTATAACGTAATGCTACATAACGTTATACGTTATAACGTAATACCATATAACGTTATACGTTACAACGTAATACTATATAACGTTATACGTTATAACGTAATACCGTATGACGTTATACGTTATAACGTAATACCATATCATGTTATACGTTGTAAGGAAACGCTATAGTACATTACACGTTATAACGTGATACTAAATAACGTTTTACGTTATAACGTAATACTATATAACGTTATACGTTATAACCTAAATACCATATGACGTTATACGTTATAAAGAAATGCTACATAACGTTATACGTTATAACGTAATGCTATATAACGTTATACGTTATAACGTAATACCACATAACGTTATACGTTATAACGTAATACTATATAACGTTATACGTTATAACGTAATACCATATGACGTTATACGTTATAAGGAAATGCTATAGTACGTTACACGTTATAACGTAATACTACATAACGTTATACGTTATATCGTCATACCATATGACGTTATACGTTATAAGGAAATGCTATAGTACGTTACACGTTATAACGTAATACTGTATAACGTTATAAGTTATAACGTAATACCTTATGACGTTATACGTTATAACGTAATACCATATGATGTTATACGTTGTAAGGAAACGCTATAGTACATTACACGTTATAACGTGATACTATATAACGTTTTACGTTATAACGTAATACTATATAACGTTATACGTTATAACCTAAATACCATATGACGTTATACGTTATAAAGAAATGCTACACAACGTTATACGTTATAACGTAATTCTACATAACGTTATACGTTATAACGTAATACCATATAACGTTATACGTCATAACGTAATACTACATAACGTTACACGTCATAACGTAATGCTATATATCGTTATACGTTATAACGTAATACCACATAACGTTATACGTCATAGCGTAATTCTATATAACGTTATACGTTATAACGTATTACCATATGACGTTAAACGTTAAAGCGTTATACTACATAACGTTACACGTTATGACGTAATACCTTATGCCGTTATACGTTATAACGTAATGCTATATAACGTTATACGTTATAACGTAATTCTACATAACGTTATACGTTATAACGTAATACCATATAACGTTATACGTCATAACGTAATACTACATAACGTTACACGTCATAACGTAACACCTTATAACGTTATACGTTAGAACGTAATACTATATAACGTTATACGTTATAACGCAATACCATATAACGTTATACGTCATAACGTAATACCATATAACGTTATACGTCATAACGTAATACTACATAACGTTACACGTCATAACGTAACACCTTATAACGTTATACGTTAGAACGTAATACTATATAACGTTATACGTTATAACGCAATACCATATAACGTTATACGTCATAACGTAATACCATATAACGTTACACGTCATAACGTAATACTATATAACATTATACGTTATAACGTAATACCATATGGCGTTATACGTTATAAAGAAACGCTACATAACGTTATACGCTATAACGTAATGCTATATAACGTTATACGTTATAACGTAATACCACGTAACGTTATACGTTATAACGTAATACTATATAACGTTATACGTTATAACGTAATACCATATGACGTTATACGTTATAAGGAAATGCTATAGTACGTTACACGTTATAACGTAACACTGTTTAACGTTATACGTTATAACGTAATGCTACATAACGTTATACGTTATAACGTAATACTATATAACGTTATACGTTATAACGTAATACCATATGATGTTATACGTTATAAGGAATTGCTATAGTACGTTACACGTTATAACGTAATACTGTTTAACGTTATACGTTATAACGTAATGCTACATAACGTTATACGTTATAACGTAATACTATATAACGTTATACGTTATAACGTAATACTATATAACGTTATACGTTATAACGTAATACCATATGACTTTATACGTTATGAGGAAATGCTATAGTACGTAACACGGTATAACGTAATACTATATAACGTTTTACGTTATAACGTAATACTATATAACGTTATACGTTATAACCTAAATACCATATGACGTTATACGTTATAAAGAAATGCTACATAACGTTATACGTTATAACGTAATGCTATATAACGTTATACGTTATAACGTAATACCACATAACGTTATACGTTATAACGTAATACTATATAACGTTATACGTTATAACGTAATACCATATGACGTTATACGTTATAAGGAAATGCTATAGTACGTTACACGTTATAACGTAATACTACATAACGTTATACGTTATATCGTCATACCATATGACGTTATACGTTATAAGGAAATGCTATAGTACGTTACACGTTATAACGTAATACTATATAACGTTATAAGTTATAACGTAATACCTTATGACGTTATACGTTATAACGTAATACCATATGATGTTATACGTTGTAAGGAAACGCTATAGTACATTACACGTTATAACGTGATACTATATAACGTTTTACGTTATAACGTAATACTATATAACGTTATACGTTATAACCTAAATACCATATGACGTTATACGTTATAAAGAAATGCTACATAACGTTATACGTTATAACGTAATTCTACATAACGTTATACGTTATAACGTATTACCATATGACGTTATACGTTAAAGCGTTATACTACATAACGTTACACGTTATGACATAATACCTTATGCCGTTATACGTTATAACGTAATACTATATAACGTTATACGTTATAACGTAATTCTACATAACGTTATACGTTATAACGTAATACCATATAACGTTATACGTCATAACGTAATACTACATAACGTTACACGTCATAACGTAACACCATATAACATTATACGTTAGAACGTAATACTATATAACGTTATACGTTATAACGCAATACCATATAACGTTATTCGTCATAACGTAGTACCATATAACGTTATACGTCATAACGTAATACTACATAACGTTACACGTCATAACGTAACACCTTATAACGTTATACGTTAGAACGTAATACTATATAACGTTATACGTTATAACGCAATACCATATAACGTTATACGTCATAACGTAATACCATATAACGTTACACGTCATAACGTAATACTATATAACATTATACGTTATAACGTAATACCATATGACGTTATACGTTATAAAGAAACGCTACATAACGTTATACGCTATAACGTAATGCTATATAACGTTATACGTTATAACGTAATACCACATAACGTTATACGTTATAACGTAATACTATATAACGTTATACGTTATAATGTAATACCATATGACGTTATACGTTATAAGGAAATGCTATAGTACGTTACACGTTATAACGTAATACTGTTTAACGTTATACGTTATAACGTAATGCTACATAACGTTATACGTTATAACGTAATACTATATAACGTTATACGTTATAACGTAATACCATATGATGTTATACGTTATAAGGAATTGCTATAGTACGTAACACGTTATAACGTAATACTGTTTAACGTTATACGTTATAACGTAATGCTACATAACGTTATACGTTATAACGTAATACTATATAACGTTATACGTTATAACGTAATACCATATGATGTTATACGTTATAAGGAATTGCTATAGTACGTAACACGTTATAACGTAATACTGTTTAACGTTATACGTTATAATGTAATGCTACATAACGTTATCCGTTATAACGGAATGCTATATATCGTTGTACGTTATAACGTAATACCACGTAACGTTATACGTCATAACGTAATACCTTATGACGTTATACGTTATAACGTAATACCACGTAACGTTATACGTCATAACGTAATACCTTATGACGTTATACGTTATAACGTAATACCATATAACGTTATACGTTACAACGTAATACTATATAACGTTATACGTTATAACGTAATACCGTATGACGTTATACGTTATAACGTAATACCATATCATGTTATACGTTGTAAGGAAACGCTATAGTACATTACACGTTATAACGTGATACTAAATAACGTTTTACGTTATAACGTAATACTATATAACGTTATACGTTATAACCTAAATACCATATGACGTTATACGTTATAAAGAAATGCTACATAACGTTATACGTTATAACGTAATGCTATATAACGTTATACGTTATAACGTAATACCACATAACGTTATACGTTATAACGTAATACTATATAACGTTATACGTTATAACGTAATACCATATGACGTTATACGTTATAAGGAAATGCTATAGTACGTTACACGTTATAACGTAATACTACATAACGTTATACGTTATATCGTCATACCATATGACGTTATACGTTATAAGGAAATGCTATAGTACGTTACACGTTATAACGTAATACTATATAACGTTATAAGTTATAACGTAATACCTTATGACGTTATACGTTATAACGTAATACCATATGATGTTATACGTTGTAAGGAAACGCTATTGTACATTACACGTTATAACGTGATACTATATAACGTTTTACGTTATAACGTAATACTGTATAACGTTATACGTTATAACCTAAATACCATATGACGTTATACGTTATAAAGAAATGCTACATAACGTTATACGTTATAACGTAATACTATATAACGTTATACATTCTAACGTAATACCATATGACGTTATACGTTATAACGCAATACCACATAACGTTATACGTTATATCGTAATACCATATAACGTTATACGTTATAACGTAATACCATATGACATGATACGTTATAAGGAAATGCTATAGTACGTTATACGTTATCACGTAATACTATCTAACGATATGAGTTATAATATAATACCTTATGACGTTATACGTTATAACGTAATACTATATAACGTTATAAGTTATAACGTAATACCTTATGACGTTATACGTTATAACGTAATACTATATAGCGTCATGCGTTATAACGTAATGCTACATATAGTTATACGTTATAACGTAATGCTATATATCGTTGTACGTTATAACGTAATACCACATAACGTCATACGTCATATAGTAATACGATATAATGTTACACGTCATAACGTAATACCATGTAACGTTACACGTTATAACGTAATACTATATAACGTTATAAATTATAACGTAATACCTTATGACGTTATACGCTATAACGTAATACTACATAACGTCATGCGTTAGAACGTAATGCTACATAACGTTATTCGTTATAACGTAATACTTTATGACGTTATACGTTAGAACGTAATACCATATGACGTTATACGTTATAAAGAAATGCTATATTACGTTACACGTTATAACGTAATACTATATAACGTTATAAGTTATAACGTAATACCTTATGACGCTATACGTTATAACGTAATACTATATAACGTCATGCGTTAGAACGTAATACTACATAACGTTATAAGTTATAACGTAATACCTTATGACGTTATACGTTATAACGTAATACTATATAACGTTATAAGTTATAACGTAATACCTTATGACGTTATACGTTATAACGTAATACTATATAACGTCATGCGTTATAACGTAATGCTACATAACGTTATACGTTATAACGTATTACCTTATGACGTTATACGTTATAAGGTAATACCATATAACGTTATACGTCATATAGTAATACGATATAATGTTACACGTCATAACGTAATACCATGTAACGTTACACGTTATAACGTAATACTATATAACGTTATAAGTTATAACGTAATACCTTATGACGTTATACGTTATAACGTAATACTATATAACGTTATACGGTATAACGTAATTCTACATAACGTTATACGTTATAACGTAATGCTATATAACGTTATACGTTATAGCGTAATACCTTATGACGTTATACGTTATAACGTAATACCATATAACGTTATACGTCATAACGTAATACTATATAACGTTATACGTTATAACGTATTACCATATGACGTTATACGTTATAACGCAATACCACATAACGTTATACGTTATAACGTAATACTATATAACGTTATACGTTATAACGTAATACCATATGACGTTATACGTTATAAGGGAATGCTATAGTACGTTACACGTTATAACGTAATACTATATAACGTTATAAGTTCTAACGTAATACCTTATGACGCTATACGTTATAACGTAATACCATATAACGTTATACGTTTTAACGTAATACTACATAACGTTATACGTTATATCGTAATACCATATGACTTTATATGTAATGAGGAAATGCTATAGTACATAACACGGTATAACGTAATACTATATAACGTTATACGTTATAACGTAATTCTACATAACGTTATACGTTATAACGTAATACCATATAACGTTATACGTCATAACGTAATACTACATAACGTTACACGTCATAACGTAACACCTTATAACATTATACGTTAGAACGTAATACTATATAACGTTATACGTTATAACGCAATACCATATAACGTTATTCGTCATAACGTAGTACCATATAACGTTATACGTCATAACGTAATACTACATAACGTTACACGTCATAACGTAACACCTTATAACGTTATACGTTAGAACGTAATACTATATAACGTTATACGTTATAACGCAATACCATATAACGTTATACGTCATAACGTAATACCATATAACGTTACACGTCATAACGTAATACTATATAACATTATACGTTATAACGTAATACCATATGACGTTATACGTTATAAAGAAACGCTACATAACGTTATACGCTATAACGTAATGCTATATAACGTTATACGTTATAACGTAATACCACATAACGTTATACGTTATAACGTAATACTATATAACGTTATACGTTATAATGTAATACCATATGACGTTATACGTTATAAGGAAATGCTATAGTACGTTACACGTTATAACGTAATACTGTTTAACGTTATACGTTATAACGTAATGCTACATAACGTTATACGTTATAACGTAATACTATATAACGTTATACGTTATAACGTAATACCATATGATGTTATACGTTATAAGGAATTGCTATAGTACGTAACACGTTATAACGTAATACTGTTTAACGTTATACGTTATAACGTAATGCTACATAACGTTATACGTTATAACGTAATACTATATAACGTTATACGTTATAACGTAATACCATATGATGTTATACGTTATAAGGAATTGCTATAGTACGTAACACGTTATAACGTAATACTGTTTAACGTTATACGTTATAATGTAATGCTACATAACGTTATCCGTTATAACGGAATGCTATATATCGTTGTACGTTATAACGTAATACCACGTAACGTTATACGTCATAACGTAATACCTTATGACGTTATACGTTATAACGTAATACCATATAACGTTATACGTTACAACGTAATACTATATAACGTTATACGTTATAACGTAATACCGTATGACGTTATACGTTATAACGTAATACCATATCATGTTATACGTTGTAAGGAAACGCTATAGTACATTACACGTTATAACGTGATACTAAATAACGTTTTACGTTATAACGTAATACTATATAACGTTATACGTTATAACCTAAATACCATATGACGTTATACGTTATAAAGAAATGCTACATAACGTTATACGTTATAACGTAATGCTATATAACGTTATACGTTATAACGTAATACCACATAACGTTATACGTTATAACGTAATACTATATAACGTTATACGTTATAACGTAATACCATATGACGTTATACGTTATAAGGAAATGCTATAGTACGTTACACGTTATAACGTAATACTACATAACGTTATACGTTATATCGTCATACCATATGACGTTATACGTTATAAGGAAATGCTATAGTACGTTACACGTTATAACGTAATACTATATAACGTTATAAGTTATAACGTAATACCTTATGACGTTATACGTTATAACGTAATACCATATGATGTTATACGTTGTAAGGAAACGCTATAGTACATTACACGTTATAACGTGATACTATATAACGTTTTACGTTATAACGTAATACTATATAACGTTATACGTTATAACCTAAATACCATATGACGTTATACGCTATAAAGAAATGCTACATAACGTTATACGTTATAACGTAATACTATATAACGTTATACATTCTAACGTAATACCATATGACGTTATACGTTATAACGCAATACCACATAACGTTATACGTTATAACGTAATACTATATAACGTTATACGTTATAACCTAAATACCATATGACGTTATACGTTATAAAGAAATGCTACATAATGTTATACGTTATAACGTAATGCTATATAACGTTATACGTTATAACGTAATACCACATAACGTTATACGTTATAACGTAATACTATATAACGTTATACGTTATAACGTAATACCATATGACGTTATACGTTATAAGGAAATGCTATAGTACGTTACACGTTATAACGTAATACTACATAACGTTATACGTTATATCGTCATACCATATGACGTTATACGTTATAAGGAAATGCTATAGTACGTTACACGTTATAACGTAATACTATATAACGTTATAAGTTATAACGTAATACCTTATGACGTTATACGTTATAACGTAATACCATATGATGTTATACGTTGTAAGGAAACGCTATAGTACATTACACGTTATAACGTGATACTATATAACGTTTTACGTTATAACGTAATACTATATAACGTTATACGTTATAACCTAAATACCATATGACGTTATACGTTATAAAGAAATGCTACATAACGTTATACGTTATAACGTAATTCTACATAACGTTATACGTTATAACGTATTACCATATGACGTTATACGTTAAAGCGTTATACTACATAACGTTACACGTTATGACATAATACCTTATGCCGTTATACGTTATAACGTAATACTATATAACGTTATACGTTATAACGTAATTCTACATAACGTTATACGTTATAACGTAATACCATATAACGTTATACGTCATAACGTAATACTACATAACGTTACACGTCATAACGTAACACCATATAACATTATACGTTAGAACGTAATACTATATAACGTTATACGTTATAACGCAATACCATATAACGTTATTCGTCATAACGTAGTACCATATAACGTTATACGTCATAACGTAATACTACATAACGTTACACGTCATAACGTAACACCTTATAACGTTATACGTTAGAACGTAATACTATATAACGTTATACGTTATAACGCAATACCATATAACGTTATACGTCATAACGTAATACCATATAACGTTACACGTCATAACGTAATACTATATAACATTATACGTTATAACGTAATACCATATGACGTTATACGTTATAAAGAAACGCTACATAACGTTATACGCTATAACGTAATGCTATATAACGTTATACGTTATAACGTAATACCACATAACGTTATACGTTATAACGTAATACTATATAACGTTATACGTTATAATGTAATACCATATGACGTTATACGTTATAAGGAAATGCTATAGTACGTTACACGTTATAACGTAATACTGTTTAACGTTATACGTTATAACGTAATGCTACATAACGTTATACGTTATAACGTAATACTATATAACGTTATACGTTATAACGTAATACCATATGATGTTATACGTTATAAGGAATTGCTATAGTACGTAACACGTTATAACGTAATACTGTTTAACGTTATACGTTATAACGTAATGCTACATAACGTTATACGTTATAACGTAATACTATATAACGTTATACGTTATAACGTAATACCATATGATGTTATACGTTATAAGGAATTGCTATAGTACGTAACACGTTATAACGTAATACTGTTTAACGTTATACGTTATAATGTAATGCTACATAACGTTATCCGTTATAACGGAATGCTATATATCGTTGTACGTTATAACGTAATACCACGTAACGTTATACGTCATAACGTAATACCTTATGACGTTATACGTTATAACGTAATACCATATAACGTTATACGTTACAACGTAATACTATATAACGTTATACGTTATAACGTAATACCGTATGACGTTATACGTTATAACGTAATACCATATCATGTTATACGTTGTAAGGAAACGCTATAGTACATTACACGTTATAACGTGATACTAAATAACGTTTTACGTTATAACGTAATACTATATAACGTTATACGTTATAACCTAAATACCATATGACGTTATACGTTATAAAGAAATGCTACATAACGTTATACGTTATAACGTAATGCTATATAACGTTATACGTTATAACGTAATACCACATAACGTTATACGTTATAACGTAATACTATATAACGTTATACGTTATAACGTAATACCATATGACGTTATACGTTATAAGGAAATGCTATAGTACGTTACACGTTATAACGTAATACTACATAACGTTATACGTTATATCGTCATACCATATGACGTTATACGTTATAAGGAAATGCTATAGTACGTTACACGTTATAACGTAATACTATATAACGTTATAAGTTATAACGTAATACCTTATGACGTTATACGTTATAACGTAATACCATATGATGTTATACGTTGTAAGGAAACGCTATAGTACATTACACGTTATAACGTGATACTATATAACGTTTTACGTTATAACGTAATACTATATAACGTTATACGTTATAACCTAAATACCATATGACGTTATACGTTATAAAGAAATGCTACATAACGTTATACGTTATAACGTAATACTATATAACGTTATACATTCTAACGTAATACCATATGACGTTATACGTTATAACGCAATACCACATAACGTTATACGTTATATCGTAATACCATATAACGTTATACGTTATAACGTAATACCATATGACATGATACGTTATAAGGAAATGCTATAGTACGTTATACGTTATCACGTAATACTATCTAACGTTATGAGTTATAATATAATACCTTATGACGTTATACGTTATAACGTAATACTATATAACGTTATAAGTTATAACGTAATACCTTATGACGTTATACGTTATAACGTAATACTATATAGCGTCATGCGTTATAACGTAATGCTACATATAGTTATACGTTATAACGTAATGCTATATATCGTTGTACGTTATAACGTAATACCACATAACGTCATACGTCATATAGTAATACGATATAATGTTACACGTCATAACGTAATACCATGTAACGTTACACGTTATAACGTAATACTATATAACGTTATAAATTATAACGTAATACCTTATGACGTTATACGCTATAACGTAATACTACATAACGTCATGCGTTAGAACGTAATGCTACATAACGTTATTCGTTATAACGTAATACTTTATGACGTTATACGTTAGAACGTAATACCATATGACGTTATACGTTATAAAGAAATGCTATATTACGTTACACGTTATAACGTAATACTATATAACGTTATAAGTTATAACGTAATACCTTATGACGCTATACGTTATAACGTAATACTATATAACGTCATGCGTTAGAACGTAATACTACATAACGTTATAAGTTATAACGTAATACCTTATGACGTTATACGTTATAACGTAATACTATATAACGTTATAAGTTATAACGTAATACCTTATGACGTTATACGTTATAACGTAATACTATATAACGTCATGCGTTATAACGTAATGCTACATAACGTTATACGTTATAACGTATTACCTTATGACGTTATACGTTATAAGGTAATACCATATAACGTTATACGTCATATAGTAATACGATATAATGTTACACGTCATAACGTAATACCATGTAACGTTACACGTTATAACGTAATACTATATAACGTTATAAGTTATAACGTAATACCTTATGACGTTATACGTTATAACGTAATACCATATAACGTTATACGTCATAACGTAATACTATATAACGTTATACGTTATAACGTATTACCATATGACGTTATACGTTATAACGCAATACCACATAACGTTATACGTTATAACGTAATACTATATAACGTTATACGTTATAACGTAATACCATATGACGTTATACGTTATAAGGGAATGCTATAGTACGTTACACGTTATAACGTAATACTATATAACGTTATAAGTTCTAACGTAATACCTTATGACGCTATACGTTATAACGTAATACCATATAACGTTATACGTTTTAACGTAATACTACATAACGTTATACGTTATATCGTAATACCATATGACTTTATATGTAATGAGGAAATGCTATAGTACATAACACGGTATAACGTAATACTATATAACGTTATACGTTATAACGTAATTCTACATAACGTTATACGTTATAACGTAATACCATATAACGTTATACGTCATAACGTAATACTACATAACGTTACACGTCATAACGTAACACCTTATAACGTTATACGTTAGAACGTAATACTATATAACGTTATACGTTATAACGCAATACCATATAACGTTATACGTCATAACGTAATACCATATAACGTTACACGTCATAACGTAATACTATATAACATTATACGTTATAACGTAATACCATATGACGTTATACGTTATAAAGAAACGCTACATAACGTTATACGCTATAACGTAATGCTATATAACGTTATACGTTATAACGTAATACCACATAACGTTATACGTTATAACGTAATACTATATAACGTTATACGTTATAATGTAATACCATATGACGTTATACGTTATAAGGAAATGCTATAGTACGTTACACGTTATAACGTAATACTGTTTAACGTTATACGTTATAACGTAATGCTACATAACGTTATACGTTATAACGTAATACTATATAACGTTATACGTTATAACGTAATACCATATGATGTTATACGTTATAAGGAATTGCTATAGTACGTAACACGTTATAACGTAATACTGTTTAACGTTATACGTTATAACGTAATGCTACATAACGTTATACGTTATAACGTAATACTATATAACGTTATACGTTATAGCGTAATACCATATGATGTTATACGTTATAAGGAATTGCTATAGTACGTAACACGTTATAACGTAATACTGTTTGACGTTATACGTTATAATGTAATGCTACATAACGTTATCCGTTATAACGGAATGCTATATATCGTTGTACGTTATAACGTAATACCACGTAACGTTATACGTCATAACGTAATACCTTATGACGTTATACGTTATAACGTAATACCATATAACGTTATACGTTACAACGTAATACTATATAACGTTATACGTTATAACGTAATACCGTATGACGTTATACGTTATAACGTAATACCATATCATGTTATACGTTGTAAGGAAACGCTATAGTACATTACACGTTATAACGTGATACTAAATAACGTTTTACGTTATAACGTAATACTATATAACGTTATACGTTATAACCTAAATACCATATGACGTTATACGTTATAAAGAAATGCTACATAACGTTATACGTTATAACGTAATGCTATATAACGTTATACGTTATAACGTAATACCACATAACGTTATACGTTATAACGTAATACTATATAACGTTATACGTTATAACGTAATACCATATGACGTTATACGTTATAAGGAAATGCTATAGTACGTTACACGTTATAACGTAATACTACATAACGTTATACGTTATATCGTCATACCATATGACGTTATACGTTATAAGGAAATGCTATATTACGTTACACGTTATAACGTAATACTATATAACGTTATAAGTTCTAACGTAATACCTTATGACGCTATACGTTATAACGTAATACCATATAACGTTATACGTTTTAACGTAATACTACATAACGTTATACGTTATATCGTAATACCATATGACTTTATACGTAATGAGGAAATGCTATAGTACATAACACGGTATAACGTAATACTATATAACGTTATACGTTATAACGTAATACCATATGACATGATACGTTATAAGGAAATGCTATAGTACGTTATACGTTATCACGTAATACTATCTAACGTTATGAGTTATAATATAATACCTTATGACGTTATACGTTATAACGTAATACTATATAACGTTATAAGTTATAACGTAATACCTTATGACGTTATACGTTATAACGTAATACTATATAGCGTCATGCGTTATAACGTAATGCTACATATAGTTATACGTTATAACGTAATGCTATATATCGTTGTACGTTATAACGTAATACCACA
The DNA here is from genome assembly GCA_029958995.1 of Bombus sonorus. NCBI lineage: Eukaryota > Metazoa > Arthropoda > Insecta > Hymenoptera > Apidae > Bombus > Bombus sonorus. Next base: position 382,866 of record JARWAU010000053.1, on the reverse strand, counting down.
TAACGTCATACGTCATATAGTAATACGATATAATGTTACACGTCATAACGTAATACCATGTAACGTTACACGTTATAACGTAATACTATATAACGTTATAAATTATAACGTAATACCTTATGACGTTATACGTTATAACGTAATACTACATAACGTCATGCGTTAGAACGTAATGCTACATAACGTTATTCGTTATAACGTAATACTTTATGACGTTATACGTTAGAACGTAATACCATATGACGTTATACGTTATAAAGAAATGCTATATTACGTTACACGTTATAACGTAATACTATATAACGTTATAAGTTATAACGTAATACCTTATGACGCTATACGTTATAACGTAATACTATATAACGTCATGCGTTAGAACGTAATACTACATAACGTTATAAGTTATAACGTAATACCTTATGACGTTATACGTTATAACGTAATACTATATAACGTTATAAGTTATAACGTAATACCTTATGACGTTATACGTTATAACGTAATACTATATAACGTCATGCGTTATAACGTAATGCTACATAACGTTATACGTTATAACGTATTACCTTATGACGTTATACGTTATAAGGTAATACCATATAACGTTATACGTCATATAGTAATACGATATAATGTTACACGTCATAACGTAATACCATGTAACGTTACACGTTATAACGTAATACTATATAACGTTATAAGTTATAACGTAATACCTTATGACGTTATACGTTATAACGTAATACTATATAACGTTATACTGTATAACGTAATTCTACATAACGTTATACGTTATAACGTAATGCTATATAACGTTATACGTTATAGCGTAATACCTTATGACGCTATACGTTATAACGTAATACTATATAACGTCATGCGTTAGAACGTAATACTACATAACGTTATAAGTTATAACGTAATACCTTATGACGTTATACGTTATAACGTAATACCATATAACGTTATACGTTACAACGTAATACTATATAACGTTATACGTTATAACGTAATACCGTATGACGTTATACGTTATAACGTAATACCATATCATGTTATACGTTGTAAGGAAACGCTATAGTACATTACACGTTATAACGTGATACTAAATAACGTTTTACGTTATAACGTAATACTATATAACGTTATACGTTATAACCTAAATACCATATGACGTTATACGTTATAAAGAAATGCTACATAACGTTATACGTTATAACGTAATGCTATATAACGTTATACGTTATAACGTAATACCACATAACGTTATACGTTATAACGTAATACTATATAACGTTATACGTTATAACGTAATACCATATGACGTTATACGTTATAAGGAAATGCTATAGTACGTTACACGTTATAACGTAATACTACATAACGTTATACGTTATATCGTCATACCATATGACGTTATACGTTATAAGGAAATGCTATAGTACGTTACACGTTATAACGTAATACTATATAACGTTATAAGTTATAACGTAATACCTTATGACGTTATACGTTATAACGTAATACCATATGATGTTATACGTTGTAAGGAAACGCTATAGTACATTACACGTTATAACGTGATACTATATAACGTTTTACGTTATAACGTAATACTATATAACGTTATACGTTATAACCTAAATACCATATGACGTTATACGTTATAAAGAAATGCTACATAACGTTATACGTTATAACGTAATACTATATAACGTTATACATTCTAACGTAATACCATATGACGTTATACGTTATAACGCAATACCACATAACGTTATACGTTATATCGTAATACCATATAACGTTATACGTTATAACGTAATACCATATGACATGATACGTTATAAGGAAATGCTATAGTACGTTATACGTTATCACGTAATACTATCTAACGTTATGAGTTATAATATAATACCTTATGACGTTATACGTTATAACGTAATACTATATAACGTTATAAGTTATAACGTAATACCTTATGACGTTATACGTTATAACGTAATACTATATAGCGTCATGCGTTATAACGTAATGCTACATATAGTTATACGTTATAACGTAATGCTATATATCGTTGTACGTTATAACGTAATACCACATAACGTCATACGTCATATAGTAATACGATATAATGTTACACGTCATAACGTAATACCATGTAACGTTACACGTTATAACGTAATACTATATAACGTTATAAATTATAACGTAATACCTTATGACGTTATACGCTATAACGTAATACTACATAACGTCATGCGTTAGAACGTAATGCTACATAACGTTATTCGTTATAACGTAATACTTTATGACGTTATACGTTAGAACGTAATACCATATGACGTTATACGTTATAAAGAAATGCTATATTACGTTACACGTTATAACGTAATACTATATAACGTTATAAGTTATAACGTAATACCTTATGACGCTATACGTTATAACGTAATACTATATAACGTCATGCGTTAGAACGTAATACTACATAACGTTATAAGTTATAACGTAATACCTTATGACGTTATACGTTATAACGTAATACTATATAACGTTATAAGTTATAACGTAATACCTTATGACGTTATACGTTATAACGTAATACTATATAACGTCATGCGTTATAACGTAATGCTACATAACGTTATACGTTATAACGTATTACCTTATGACGTTATACGTTATAAGGTAATACCATATAACGTTATACGTCATATAGTAATACGATATAATGTTACACGTCATAACGTAATACCATGTAACGTTACACGTTATAACGTAATACTATATAACGTTATAAGTTATAACGTAATACCTTATGACGTTATACGTTATAACGTAATACCATATAACGTTATACGTCATAACGTAATACTATATAACGTTATACGTTATAACGTATTACCATATGACGTTATACGTTATAACGCAATACCACATAACGTTATACGTTATAACGTAATACTATATAACGTTATACGTTATAACGTAATACCATATGACGTTATACGTTATAAGGGAATGCTATAGTACGTTACACGTTATAACGTAATACTATATAACGTTATAAGTTCTAACGTAATACCTTATGACGCTATACGTTATAACGTAATACCATATAACGTTATACGTTTTAACGTAATACTACATAACGTTATACGTTATATCGTAATACCATATGACTTTATATGTAATGAGGAAATGCTATAGTACATAACACGGTATAACGTAATACTATATAACGTTATACGTTATAACGTAATTCTACATAACGTTATACGTTATAACGTAATACCATATAACGTTATACGTCATAACGTAATACTACATAACGTTACACGTCATAACGTAACACCTTATAACGTTATACGTTAGAACGTAATACTATATAACGTTATACGTTATAACGCAATACCATATAACGTTATACGTCATAACGTAATACCATATAACGTTACACGTCATAACGTAATACTATATAACATTATACGTTATAACGTAATACCATATGACGTTATACGTTATAAAGAAACGCTACATAACGTTATACGCTATAACGTAATGCTATATAACGTTATACGTTATAACGTAATACCACATAACGTTATACGTTATAACGTAATACTATATAACGTTATACGTTATAATGTAATACCATATGACGTTATACGTTATAAGGAAATGCTATAGTACGTTACACGTTATAACGTAATACTGTTTAACGTTATACGTTATAACGTAATGCTACATAACGTTATACGTTATAACGTAATACTATATAACGTTATACGTTATAACGTAATACCATATGATGTTATACGTTATAAGGAATTGCTATAGTACGTAACACGTTATAACGTAATACTGTTTAACGTTATACGTTATAACGTAATGCTACATAACGTTATACGTTATAACGTAATACTATATAACGTTATACGTTATAGCGTAATACCATATGATGTTATACGTTATAAGGAATTGCTATAGTACGTAACACGTTATAACGTAATACTGTTTGACGTTATACGTTATAATGTAATGCTACATAACGTTATCCGTTATAACGGAATGCTATATATCGTTGTACGTTATAACGTAATACCACGTAACGTTATACGTCATAACGTAATACCTTATGACGTTATACGTTATAACGTAATACCATATAACGTTATACGTTACAACGTAATACTATATAACGTTATACGTTATAACGTAATACCGTATGACGTTATACGTTATAACGTAATACCATATCATGTTATACGTTGTAAGGAAACGCTATAGTACATTACACGTTATAACGTGATACTAAATAACGTTTTACGTTATAACGTAATACTATATAACGTTATACGTTATAACCTAAATACCATATGACGTTATACGTTATAAAGAAATGCTACATAACGTTATACGTTATAACGTAATGCTATATAACGTTATACGTTATAACGTAATACCACATAACGTTATACGTTATAACGTAATACTATATAACGTTATACGTTATAACGTAATACCATATGACGTTATACGTTATAAGGAAATGCTATAGTACGTTACACGTTATAACGTAATACTACATAACGTTATACGTTATATCGTCATACCATATGACGTTATACGTTATAAGGAAATGCTATAGTACGTTACACGTTATAACGTAATACTATATAACGTTATAAGTTATAACGTAATACCTTATGACGTTATACGTTATAACGTAATACCATATGATGTTATACGTTGTAAGGAAACGCTATAGTACATTACACGTTATAACGTGATACTATATAACGTTTTACGTTATAACGTAATACTATATAACGTTATACGTTATAACCTAAATACCATATGACGTTATACGCTATAAAGAAATGCTACATAACGTTATACGTTATAACGTAATACTATATAACGTTATACATTCTAACGTAATACCATATGACGTTATACGTTATAACGCAATACCACATAACGTTATACGTTATAACGTAATACTATATAACGTTATACGTTATAACGTAATACCATATGACGTTATACGTTATAAGGAAATGCTATATTACGTTACACGTTATAACGTAATACTATATAACGTTATAAGTTCTAACGTAATACCTTATGACGCTATACGTTATAACGTAATACCATATAACGTTATACGTTTTAACGTAATACTACATAACGTTATACGTTATATCGTAATACCATATGACTTTATACGTAATGAGGAAATGCTATAGTACATAACACGGTATAACGTAATACTATATAACGTTATACGTTATAACGTAATACCATATGACATGATACGTTATAAGGAAATGCTATAGTACGTTATACGTTATCACGTAATACTATCTAACGTTATGAGTTATAATATAATACCTTATGACGTTATACGTTATAACGTAATACTATATAACGTTATAAGTTATAACGTAATACCTTATGACGTTATACGTTATAACGTAATACTATATAGCGTCATGCGTTATAACGTAATGCTACATATAGTTATACGTTATAACGTAATGCTATATATCGTTGTACGTTATAACGTAATACCACATAACGTCATACGTCATATAGTAATACGATATAATGTTACACGTCATAACGTAATACCATGTAACGTTACACGTTATAACGTAATACTATATAACGTTATAAATTATAACGTAATACCTTATGACGTTATACGTTATAACGTAATACTACATAACGTCATGCGTTAGAACGTAATGCTACATAACGTTATTCGTTATAACGTAATACTTTATGACGTTATACGTTAGAACGTAATACCATATGACGTTATACGTTATAAAGAAATGCTATATTACGTTACACGTTATAACGTAATACTATATAACGTTATAAGTTATAACGTAATACCTTATGACGCTATACGTTATAACGTAATACTATATAACGTCATGCGTTAGAACGTAATACTACATAACGTTATAAGTTATAACGTAATACCTTATGACGTTATACGTTATAACGTAATACTATATAACGTTATAAGTTATAACGTAATACCTTATGACGTTATACGTTATAACGTAATACTATATAACGTCATGCGTTATAACGTAATGCTACATAACGTTATACGTTATAACGTATTACCTTATGACGTTATACGTTATAAGGTAATACCATATAACGTTATACGTCATATAGTAATACGATATAATGTTACACGTCATAACGTAATACCATGTAACGTTACACGTTATAACGTAATACTATATAACGTTATAAGTTATAACGTAATACCTTATGACGTTATACGTTATAACGTAATACTATATAACGTTATACTGTATAACGTAATTCTACATAACGTTATACGTTATAACGTAATGCTATATAACGTTATACGTTATAGCGTAATACCTTATGACGCTATACGTTATAACGTAATACTATATAACGTCATGCGTTAGAACGTAATACTACATAACGTTATAAGTTATAACGTAATACCTTATGACGTTATACGTTATAACGTAATACCATATAACGTTATACGTCATAACGTAATACTATATAACGTTATACGTTATAACGTATTACCATATGACGTTATACGTTATAACGCAATACCACATAACGTTATACGTTATAACGTAATACTATATAACGTTATACGTTATAACGTAATACCATATGACGTTATACGTTATAAGGGAATGCTATAGTACGTTACACGTTATAACGTAATACTATATAACGTTATAAGTTCTAACGTAATACCTTATGACGCTATACGTTATAACGTAATACCATATAACGTTATACGTTTTAACGTAATACTACATAACGTTATACGTTATATCGTAATACCATATGACTTTATACGTAATGAAGAAGTGCTATAGTACATAACACGGTATAACGTAATACTATATAACGTTATACGTTATAACGTAATACCATATGACATGATACGTTATAAGGAAATGCTATAGTACGTTACACGTTATAACGTAATACTATCTAACGTTATGAGTTATAACATAATACCTTATGACGTTATACGTTATAACGTAATACTATATAACGTTATAAGTTATAACGTAATACCTTATGACGTTATACGTTATAACGTAATACTATATAACGTCATGCGTTATAACGTAATGCTACATATAGTTATACGTTATAACGTAATGCTATATATCGTTGTACGTTATAACGTAATACCACATAACGTTATACGTCATATAGTAATACGATATAATGTTACACGTCATAACGTAATACCATGTAACGTTACACGTTATAACGTAATACTATATAACGTTATAAATTATAACGTAATACCTTATGACGTTATACGTTATAACGTAATACTACATAACGTCATGCGTTATAACGTAATGCTACATAACGTTATTCGTTATAACGTAATACTTTATGACGTTATACGTTAGAACGTAATACCATATGACGTTATACGTTATAAAGAAATGCTATAGTACGTTACACGTTATAACGTAATACTATATAACGTCATGCGTTATAACGTAATGCTACATAACGTTATACGTTATAACGTATTACCTTATGACGTTATACGTTATAAGGTAATACCATATAACGTTATACGTCATATAGTAATACGATATAATGTTACACGTCACAACGTAATACCATGTAACGTTACACGTTATAACGTAATACTATATAACGTTATAAGTTATAACGTAATACCTTATGACGTTATACGTTATAACGTAATACTATATAACGTTATACGGTATAACGTAATTCTACATAACGTTATACGTTATAACGTAATGCTATATAACGTTATACGTTATAGCGTAATACCTTATGACGTTATACGTTATAACGTAATACCATATAACGTTATACGTCATAACGTAATTCTATATAACGTTATACGTTATAACGTATTACCATATGACGTTATACGTTAAAGCGTTATACTAAATAACGTTTTACGCTATAACGTAATACTATATAACGTTATACGTTATAACCTAAATACCATATGACGTTATACGTTATAAAGAAATGCTACGTAACGTTATACGTTATAACGTAATGCTATATAACGTTATATGTTATAACGTAATACCACATAACGTTATACGTTATAACGTAATACTATATAACGTTATACGTTATAACGTAATACCATATGACGTTATACGTTATAAGGAAATGCTATAGTACGTTACACGTTATAACGTAATACTACATAACGTTATACGTTATATCGTCATACCATATGACGTTATACGTTATAAGGAAATGCTATAGTACGTTACACGTTATAACGTAATACTATATAACGTTATAAGTTATAACGTAATACCTTATGACGTTATACGTTATAACGTAATACCATATGATGTTATACATTGTAAGGAAACGCTATAGTACATTACACGTTATAACGTGATACTATATAACGTTTTACGTTATAACGTAATACTATATAACGTTATACGTTATAACCTAAATACCATATGACGTTATACGTTATAAAGAAATGCTACATAACGTTATACGTTATAACGTAATACTATATAACGTTATACATTCTAACGTAATACCATATGACGTTATACGTTATAACGCAATACCACATAACGTTATACGTTATAACGTAATACTATATAACGTTATACGTTATAACGTAATACCATATGACGTTATACGTTATAAGGAAATGCTATAGTACGTTACACGTTATAACGTAATACTATATAACGTTATAAGTTCTAACGTAATACCTTATGACGCTATACGTTATAACGTAATACCATATAACGTTATACGTTTTAACGTAATACTACATAACGTTATGCGTTATATCGTAATACCATATGACTTTATACGTTATGAGGAAATGCTATAGTACATAACACGGTATAACGTAATACTATATAACGTTATACGTTATAACGTAATACCATATGACATGATACGTTATAAGGAAATGCTATAGTACGTTACACGTTATAACGTAATACTATCTAACGTTATGAGTTATAACGTAATACCTTATGACGTTATACGTTATAACGTAATACTATATAACGTTATAAGTTATAACGTAATACCCTATGACGTGATACGTTATAACGTAATACTATATAACGTCATGCGTTATAACGTAATGCTACATAACGTTATACGTTATAACGTAATACCTTATGTCGTTATACGTTATAACGTAATACCATATAACGTTATGCGTCATAACGTAATACCATATAACGTTATACGTTATAACGTAATGCTACATATAGTTATACGTTATAACGTAATACTATATAGCGTTATAAGTTATAACGTAATACCTTATGACGCTATACATTATAACGTAATACTATATAACGTCATGCGTTATAACGTAATACTACATAACGTTATAAGTTATAACGTAATACCTTATGACGTTATACGTTATAACGTAATACTATATAACGTTATAAGTTATATCGTAATACCTTATGACGTTATACGTTATAACGTAATACTATATAACGTCATGCGTTATAACGTAATGCTACATAACGTTATACGTTATAACGTATTACCTTATGACGTTATACGTTATAAGGTAATACCATATAACGTTATACGTCATATAGTAATACGATATAATGTTACACGTCATAACGTAATACCATGTAACGTTACACGTTATAACGTAATACTATATAACGTTATAAGTTATAACGTAATACCTTATGACGTTATACGTTATAACGTAATACTATATAACGTCATGCGTTATAACGTAATGCTACATAACGTTATTCGTTATAACGTAATACTTTATGACGTTATACGTTATAACGTAATAACATATGACGTTATACGTTATAACGTAATACCATTTGATGTTATACGTTATAAGGAAATGCTATAGTACGTTACACGTTATAACGTAATGCTATATAACGTTATACGTTATAACGTAATACCACACAACGTTATACGTTATAACGTAATACTATATAACGTTATACGTTATAACGTAATACCTTATGACGTTATACGTTATAACGTAATACTATATAACGTTATACGTTATAACGTAATTCTACATAACGTTATACGTTATAACGTAATGCTATATAACGTTATACGTTATAGCGTAATACCTTATGACGTTATACGTTATAACGTAATACCATATAACGTTATACGTCATTACGTAATACCATATAACGTTATACGTTATAACGTAATGCTACATAGCGTTATACGTTATAACGTAATACTATATAACGTTATACGTTATAACGTAATACCACATGACATTATACGTTATGAGGAAATGCTATAGTACGTTACACGGTATAACGTAATACTATATAACGTTATACGTTATAACGTAATACCATATGACATGATACGTTATATGGAAATGCTATAGTACGTTACACGTTATAACGTAATACTATATAACGTTATACGTTATAACGTAATACTATATAACGTTATACGTTATAACGTAATGCTATATAACGTGATACGTTATAATGTAATGCTACATAACGTTATCCGTTATAACGGAATGCTATATATCGTTGTACATTATAACGTAATACCACGTAACGTTATACGTCATAACGTAATACCTTATGACGTTATACGTTATAACGTAATACCATATAACGTTATACGTTATAACGTAATACTATATAACGTTATACGTTATAACGTAATACCTTATGACGTTATACGTTATAACGTAATACCATATGATGTTATACGTTGTAAGGAAACGCTATAGTACATTACATGTTATAACGTGATACTAAATAACGTTTTACGTTATAACGTAATACTATATAACGTTATACGTTATAACCTAAATACCATATGACGTTATACGTTATAAAGAAATGCTACATAACGTTATACGTTATAACGTAATGCTATATAACGTTATACGTTATAACGTAATACCACATAACGTTATACGTTATAACGTAATACTATATAACGTTATACGTTATAACGTAATACCATATGACGTTATACGTTATAAGGAAATGCTATAGTACGTTACACGTTATAACGTAATACTACATAACGTTATACGATATATCGTCATAGCATATGACGTTATACGTTATAAGGAAATGCTATAGTACGTTACACGTTATAACGTAATACTATATAACGTTATAAGTTATAACGTAATACCTTATGACGTTATACGTTGTAACGTAATACCATATGATGTTATACGTTGTAAGGAAACGCTATAGTACATTACACGTTATAACGTGATACTATATAACGTTTTACGTTACAACGTAATAATATATAACGTTATACGTTATAACCTAAATACCATATGACGTTATACGTTATAAAGAAATGCTACATAACGTTATACGTTATAACGTAATGCTATATAACGTTATACGTTATAACGTAATACCACATAACGTTATACGTTATAACGTAATGCTATATAACGTCATGCGTTATAACGTAATGCTACATAACGTTATATGTTATAACGTAATGCTATATAACGTTATACGTTATAACGTAATACCACATAACGTTATACGTTATAACGTAATACCACATAACGTTATACGTTATAACGTAATACTATATAACGTTATACGTTCTAACGTAATACCATATAACGTAATACTATATAACGTTATACGTTCTAACGTAATACCATATGACGTTATACGTTATAACGTAATACCACATAACGTTATACGTTATAACGTAATACTATATAACGTTATACGTTATAACGTAATAGCATATGACGTTATACGTTATAAGGAAATGCTATAGTACGTAACACGGTATAACGTAATACTATATAACGTTATACGTTATAACGTAATACCATATGACATGATACGTTATAAGGAAATGCTATAGTACGTTACACGTTATAACGTAATACTATATAACGTTATGAGTTATAACGTAATACTACATAACGTTATACGTTATATCGTAATACCATATGACTTTATACGTTATGAGGAAATGCTGTAGTACGTAACACGGTATAACGTAATACTATATAACGTTATACGTTATAACGTAATACCATATGACATGATACGTTATAAGGAAATGCTATAGTACGTTACACGTTATAACGTAATACTATATAACGTTATGAGTTATAACGTAATACCTTATGACGTTATACGTTATAACGTAATACCATATAACGTTATGCGTCATAACGTAATACCATATAACCTTATACGTTATAACGTAATGCTACATATAGTTATACGTTATAACGTAATGCTATATATCGTTGTACGTTATAACGTAATACCACATAACGTTATACGTCATATAGTAATACGATATAATGTTACACGTCATAACGTAATACCATGTAACGTTACACGTTATAACGTAATACTATATAACGTTATAAATTATAACGTAATACCTTATGACCTTATACGTTATAACGTAATACTACATAACGTCATGCGTTATAACGTAATGCTACATAACGTTATTCGTTATAACGTAATACTTTATGACGTTATACGTTAGAACGTAATACCATATGACGTTATACGTTATAAAGAAATGCTATAGTACGTTACACGTTATAACGTAATACTATATAACGTTATAAGTTATAACGTAATACCTTATGACGCTATACGTTATAACGTAATACTATATAACGTCATGCGTTATAACGTAATACTACATAACGTTATAAGTTATAACGTAATGCCTTATAACGTTATACGTTATAACGTAATACTATATAACGTTATAAGTTATAACGTAATACCTTATGACGTTATACGTCATAACGTAATACCATGTAACGTTACACGTTATAACGTAATATTATATAACGTTATAAGTTATAACGTAATACCTTATGACGTTATACGTTATAACGTAATACTATATAACGTCATGCGTTATAACGTAATGCTACATAACGTTATTCGTTATAACGTAATACTTTATGACGTTATACGTTATAACGTAATAACATATGACGTTATACGTTATAACGTAATACCATTTGATGTTATACGTTATAAGGAAATGCTATAGTACGTTACACGTTATAACGTAATGCTATATAACGTTATACGTTATAACGTAATACCACACAACGTTATACGTTATAACGTAATACTATATAACGTTATACGTTATAACGTAATACCTTATGACGTTATACGTTATAACGTAATACTATATAACGTTATACGGTATAACGTAATTCTACATAACGTTATACGTTATAACGTAATGCTATATAACGTTATACGTTATAGCGTAATACCTTATTACGTTATACGTTATAACGTAATACCATATAACGTTATACGTCATAACGTAATTCTATATAACGTTATACGTTATAACGTATTACCATATGACGTTATACGTTAAAGCGTTATACTAAATAACGTTTTAGGTTATAACGTAATACTATATAACGTTATACGTTATAACCTAAATACCATATGACGTTATACGTTATAAAGAAATGCTACATAACGTTATACGTTATAACGTAATGCTATATAACGTTATATGTTATAACGTAATACCACATAACGTTATACGTTATAAGGAAATGCTATAGTACGTTACACGTTATAACGTAATACTACATAACGTTATACGTTATATCGTCATACCATATGACGTTATACGTTATAAGGAAATGCTATAGTACGTTACACGTTATAACGTAATACCACATAACGTTATACGTTATAAGGAAATGCTATAGTACGTTACACGTCATAACGTAATTCTATATAACGTTATACGTTATAACGTATTACCATATGACGTTATACGTTAAAGCGTTATACTAAATAACGTTTTACGTTATAACGTAATACTATATAACGTTATACGTTATAACCTAAATACCATATGACGTTATACGTTATAAAGAAATGCTACATAACGTTATACGTTATCACGTAATACCATATGACGTTATACGTTATAACGTAATACCACATAACGTTATACGTTATAACGTAATACTATATAACGTCATGCGTTAGAACGTAATACTACATAACGTTATAAGTTATAACGTAATACCTTATGACGTTATACGTTATAACGTAATACCATATAACGTTATACGTCATAACGTAATACTATATAACGTTATACGTTATAACGTATTACCATATGACGTTATACGTTATAACGCAATACCACATAACGTTATACGTTATAACGTAATACTATATAACGTTATACGTTATAACGTAATACCATATGACGTTATACGTTATAAGGGAATGCTATAGTACGTTACACGTTATAACGTAATACTATATAACGTTATAAGTTCTAACGTAATACCTTATGACGCTATACGTTATAACGTAATACCATATAACGTTATACGTTTTAACGTAATACTACATAACGTTATACGTTATATCGTAATACCATATGACTTTATACGTAATGAAGAAATGCTATAGTACATAACACGGTATAACGTAATACTATATAACGTTATACGTTATAACGTAATACCATATGACATGATACGTTATAAGGAAATGCTATAGTACGTTACACGTTATAACGTAATACTATCTAACGTTATGAGTTATAACATAATACCTTATGACGTTATACGTTATAACGTAATACTATATAACGTTATAAGTTATAACGTAATACCTTATGACGTTATACGTTATAACGTAATACTATATAACGTCATGCGTTATAACGTAATGCTACATATAGTTATACGTTATAACGTAATGCTATATATCGTTGTACGTTATAACGTAATACCACATAACGTTATACGTCATATAGTAATACGATATAATGTTACACGTCATAACGTAATACCATGTAACGTTACACGTTATAACGTAATACTATATAACGTTATAAATTATAACGTAATACCTTATGACGTTATACGTTATAACGTAATACTACATAACGTCATGCGTTATAACGTAATGCTACATAACGTTATTCGTTATAACGTAATACTTTATGACGTTATACGTTAGAACGTAATACCATATGACGTTATACGTTATAAAGAAATGCTATAGTACGTTACACGTTATAACGTAATACTATATAACGTCATGCGTTATAACGTAATGCTACATAACGTTATACGTTATAACGTATTACCTTATGACGTTATACGTTATAAGGTAATACCATATAACGTTATACGTCATATAGTAATACGATATAATGTTACACGTCACAACGTAATACCATGTAACGTTACACGTTATAACGTAATACTATATAACGTTATAAGTTATAACGTAATACCTTATGACGTTATACGTTATAACGTAATACTATATAACGTTATACGGTATAACGTAATTCTACATAACGTTATACGTTATAACGTAATGCTATATAACGTTATACGTTATAGCGTAATACCTTATGACGTTATACGTTATAACGTAATACCATATAACGTTATACGTCATAACGTAATTCTATATAACGTTATACGTTATAACGTATTACCATATGACGTTATACGTTAAAGCGTTATACTAAATAACGTTTTACGCTATAACGTAATACTATATAACGTTATACGTTATAACCTAAATACCATATGACGTTATACGTTATAAAGAAATGCTACGTAACGTTATACGTTATAACGTAATGCTATATAACGTTATATGTTATAACGTAATACCACATAACGTTATACGTTATAACGTAATACTATATAACGTTATACGTTATAACGTAATACCATATGACGTTATACGTTATAAGGAAATGCTATAGTACGTTACACGTTATAACGTAATACTACATAACGTTATACGTTATATCGTCATACCATATGACGTTATACGTTATAAGGAAATGCTATAGTACGTTACACGTTATAACGTAATACTATATAACGTTATAAGTTATAACGTAATACCTTATGACGTTATACGTTATAACGTAATACCATATGATGTTATACATTGTAAGGAAACGCTATAGTACATTACACGTTATAACGTGATACTATATAACGTTTTACGTTATAACGTAATACTATATAACGTTATACGTTATAACCTAAATACCATATGACGTTATACGTTATAAAGAAATGCTACATAACGTTATACGTTATAACGTAATACTATATAACGTTATACATTCTAACGTAATACCATATGACGTTATACGTTATAACGCAATACCACATAACGTTATACGTTATAACGTAATACTATATAACGTTATACGTTATAACGTAATACCATATGACGTTATACGTTATAAGGAAATGCTATAGTACGTTACACGTTATAACGTAATACTATATAACGTTATAAGTTCTAACGTAATACCTTATGACGCTATACGTTATAACGTAATACCATATAACGTTATACGTTTTAACGTAATACTACATAACGTTATGCGTTATATCGTAATACCATATGACTTTATACGTTATGAGGAAATGCTATAGTACATAACACGGTATAACGTAATACTATATAACGTTATACGTTATAACGTAATACCATATGACATGCTACGTTATAAGGAAATGCTATAGTACGTTACACGTTATAACGTAATACTATCTAACGTTATGAGTTATAACGTAATACCATATGACATGCTACGTTATAAGGAAATGCTATAGTACGTTACACGTTATAACGTAATACTATCTAACGTTATGAGTTATAACGTAATACCTTATGACGTTATACGTTATAAGGTAATACCATATAACGTTATACGTCATATAGTAATACGATATAATGTTACACGTCATAACGTAATACCATATAACGTTATACGTTATAACGTAATGCTACATATAGTTATACGTTATAACGTAATACTATATAGCGTTATAAGTTATAACGTAATACCTTATGACGCTATACGTTATAACGTAATACTATATAACGTCATGCGTTATAACGTAATACTACATAACGTTATAAGTTATAACGTAATACCTTATGACGTTATACGTTATAACGTAATACTATATAACGTTATAAGTTATATCGTAATACCTTATGACGTTATACGTTATAACGTAATACTATATAACGTCATGCGTTATAACGTAATGCTACATAACGTTATACGTTATAACGTATTACCTTATGACGTTATACGTTATAAGGTAATACCATATAACGTTATACGTCATATAGTAATACGATATAATGTTACACGTCATAACGTAATACCATGTAACGTTACACGTTATAACGTAATACTATATAACGTTATAAGTTATAACGTAATACCTTATGACGTTATACGTTATAACGTAATACTATATAACGTCATGCGTTATAACGTAATGCTACATAACGTTATTCGTTATAACGTAATACTTTATGACGTTATACGTTATAACGTAATAACATATGACGTTATACGTTATAACGTAATACCATTTGATGTTATACGTTATAAGGAAATGCTATAGTACGTTACACGTTATAACGTAATGCTATATAACGTTATACGTTATAACGTAATACCACACAACGTTATACGTTATAACGTAATACTATATAACGTTATACGTTATAACGTAATACCTTATGACGTTATACGTTATAACGTAATACTATATAACGTTATACGTTATAACGTAATTCTACATAACGTTATACGTTATAACGTAATGCTATATAACGTTATACGTTATAGCGTAATACCTTATGACGTTATACGTTATAACGTAATACCATATAACGTTATACGTCATTACGTAATACCATATAACGTTATACGTTATAACGTAATGCTACATAGCGTTATACGTTATAACGTAATACTATATAACGTTATACGTTATAACGTAATACCATATGACATTATACGTTATGAGGAAATGCTATAGTACGTTACACGGTATAACGTAATACTATATAACGTTATACGTTATAACGTAATACCATATGACATGATACGTTATATGGAAATGCTATAGTACGTTACACGTTATAACGTAATACTATATAACGTTATACGTTATAACGTAATACTATATAACGTTATACGTTATAACGTAATGCTATATAACGTGATACGTTATAATGTAATGCTACATAACGTTATCCGTTATAACGGAATGCTATATATCGTTGTACATTATAACGTAATACCACGTAACGTTATACGTCATAACGTAATACCTTATGACGTTATACGTTATAACGTAATACCATATAACGTTATACGTTATAACGTAATACTATATAACGTTATACGTTATAACGTAATACCTTATGACGTTATACGTTATAACGTAATACCATATGATGTTATACGTTGTAAGGAAACGCTATAGTACATTACATGTTATAACGTGATACTAAATAACGTTTTACGTTATAACGTAATACTATATAACGTTATACGTTATAACCTAAATACCATATGACGTTATACGTTATAAAGAAATGCTACATAACGTTATACGTTATAACGTAATGCTATATAACGTTATACGTTATAACGTAATACCACATAACGTTATACGTTATAACGTAATACTATATAACGTTATACGTTATAACGTAATACCATATGACGTTATACGTTATAAGGAAATGCTATAGTACGTTACACGTTATAACGTAATACTACATAACGTTATACGATATATCGTCATAGCATATGACGTTATACGTTATAAGGAAATGCTATAGTACGTTACACGTTATAACGTAATACTATATAACGTTAAAAGTTATAACGTAATACCTTATGACGTTATACGTTATAACGTAATACCATATGATGTTATACGTTGTAAGGAAACGCTATAGTACATTACACGTTATAACGTGATACTATATAACGTTTTACGTTACAACGTAATACTATATAACGTTATACGTTATAACCTAAATACCATATGACGTTATACGTTATAAAGAAATGCTACATAACGTTATACGTTATAACGTAATGCTATATAACGTTATACGTTATAACGTAATACCACATAACGTTATACGTTATAACGTAATGCTATATAACGTCATGCGTTATAACGTAATGCTACATAACGTTATATGTTATAACGTAATGCTATATAACGTTATACGTTATAACGTAATACCACATAACGTTATACGTTATAACGTAATACCACATAACGTTATACGTTATAACGTAATACTATATAACGTTATACGTTCTAACGTAATACCATATAACGTAATACTATATAACGTTATACGTTCTAACGTAATACCATATGACGTTATACGTTATAACGTAATACCACATAACGTTATACGTTATAACGTAATACTATATAACGTTATACGTTATAACGTAATAGCATATGACGTTATACGTTATAAGGAAATGCTATAGTACGTAACACGGTATAACGTAATACTATATAACGTTATACGTTATAACGTAATACCATATGACATGATACGTTATAAGGAAATGCTATAGTACGTTACACGTTATAACGTAATACTATATAACGTTATGAGTTATAACGTAATACTACATAACGTTATACGTTATATCGTAATACCATATGACTTTATACGTTATGAGGAAATGCTGTAGTACGTAACACGGTATAACGTAATACTATATAACGTTATACGTTATAACGTAATACCATATGACATGATACGTTATAAGGAAATGCTATAGTACGTTACACGTTATAACGTAATACTATATAACGTTATGAGTTATAACGTAATACCTTATGACGTTATACGTTATAACGTAATACCATATAACGTTATGCGTCATAACGTAATACCATATAACCTTATACGTTATAACGTAATGCTACATATAGTTATACGTTATAACGTAATGCTATATATCGTTGTACGTTATAACGTAATACCACATAACGTTATACGTCATATAGTAATACGATATAATGTTACACGTCATAACGTAATACCATGTAACGTTACACGTTATAACGTAATACTATATAACGTTATAAATTATAACGTAATACCTTATGACCTTATACGTTATAACGTAATACTACATAACGTCATGCGTTATAACGTAATGCTACATAACGTTATTCGTTATAACGTAATACTTTATGACGTTATACGTTAGAACGTAATACCATATGACGTTATACGTTATAAAGAAATGCTATAGTACGTTACACGTTATAACGTAATACTATATAACGTTATAAGTTATAACGTAATACCTTATGACGCTATACGTTATAACGTAATACTATATAACGTCATGCGTTATAACGTAATACTACATAACGTTATAAGTTATAACGTAATGCCTTATAACGTTATACGTTATAACGTAATACTATATAACGTTATAAGTTATAACGTAATACCTTATGACGTTATACGCCATAACGTAATACCATGTAACGTTACACGTTATAACGTAATATTATATAACGTTATAAGTTATAACGTAATACCTTATGACGTTATACGTTATAACGTAATACTATATAACGTCATGCGTTATAACGTAATGCTACATAACGTTATTCGTTATAACGTAATACTTTATGACGTTATACGTTATAACGTAATAACATATGACGTTATACGTTATAACGTAATGCTATATAACGTTATACGTTATAACGTAATACCACACAACGTTATACGTTATAACGTAATACTATATTACGTTATACGTTATAACGTAATACCTTATGACGTTATACGTTATAACGTAATACTATATAACGTTATACGGTATAACGTAATTCTACATAACGTTATACGTTATAACGTAATGCTATATAACGTTATACGTTATAGCGTAATACCTTATTACGTTATACGTTATAACGTAATACCATATAACGTTATACGTCATAACGTAATTCTATATAACGTTATACGTTATAACGTATTACCATATGACGTTATACGTTAAAGCGTTATACTAAATAACGTTTTAGGTTATAACGTAATACTATATAACGTTATACGTTATAACCTAAATACCATATGACGTTATACGTTATAAAGAAATGCTACATAACGTTATACGTTATAACGTAATGCTATATAACGTTATATGTTATAACGTAATACCACATAACGTTATACGTTATAAGGAAATGCTATAGTACGTTACACGTTATAACGTAATACTACATAACGTTATACGTTATATCGTCATACCATATGACGTTATACGTTATAAGGAAATGCTATAGTACGTTACACGTTATAACGTAATACCACATAACGTTATACGTTATAAGGAAATGCTATAGTACGTTACACGTCATAACGTAATTCTATATAACGTTATACGTTATAACGTATTACCATATGACGTTATACGTTAAAGCGTTATACTAAATAACGTTTTACGTTATAACGTAATACTATATAACGTTATACGTTATAACCTAAATACCATATGACGTTATACGTTATAAAGAAATGCTACATAACGTTATACGTTATCACGTAATACCATATGACGTTATACGTTATAACGTAATACCACATAACGTTATACGTTATAACGTAATACTATATAACGTTATACGTTATAACGTAATAGCATATGACGTTATACGTTATAAGGAAATGCTATAGTACGTTACACGTTATAACGTAATACTATATAACGTTATAAGTTCTAACGTAATACCTTATGACGCGATACGTTATAACGTAATACCATATAACGTTATACGTTATAACGTAATACTACATAACGTTATATGTTATATCGTAATACCATATGACTTTATACGTTATGAGGAAATGCTATAGTACGTAACACGATATAACGTAGTACTATATAACGTTATACGTTATAACGTAATACCATATGACATGATACGTTATAAGGAAATGCTATAGTACGTTACACGTTATAACGTAATACTATATAACGTTATGAGTTATAACGTAATACCTTATGACGTTATACGTTATAACGTAATACCATATAACGTTATGCGTCATAACGTAATACCATATAACGTTATACGTTATAACGTAATGCTACATATAGTTATACGTTATAACGTAATGCTATATATCGTTGTACGTTATAACGTAATACCACATAACGTTATACGTCATATAGTAATACGATATAATGTTACACGTCATAACGTAATACCATGTAACGTTACACGTTATAACGTAATACTATATAACGTTATAAATTATAACGTAATACCTTATGACCTTATACGTTATAACGTAATACTACATAACGTCATGCGTTATAACGTAATGCTACATAACGTTATTCGTTATAACGTAATACTTTATGACGTTATACGTTAGAACGTAATACCATATGACGTTATACGTTATAAAGAAATGCTATAGTACGTTACACGTTATAACGTAATACTATATAACGTTATAAGTTATAACGTAATACCTTATGACGCTATACGTTATAACGTAATACTATATAACGTCATGCGTTATAACGTAATACTACACAACGTTATAAGTTATAACGTAATACCTTATAACGTTATACGTTATAACGTAATACTATATAACGTTATAAGTTATAACGTAATACCTTATGACGTTATACGTCATAACGTAATACCATGTAACGTTACACGTTATAACGTAATACTATATAACGTTATAAGTTATAACGTAATACCTTATGACGTTATACGTTATAACGTAATACTATATAACGTCATGCGTTATAACGCAATGCTACATAACGTTATTCGTTATAACGTAATACTTTATGACGTTATACGTTATAAAGTAATAACATATGACGTTATACGTTATAACGTAATACCATTTGATGTTATACGTTATAAGGAAATGCTATAGTACGTTACACGTTATAACGTAATGCTATATAACGTTATACGTTATAACGTAATACCACACAACGTTATACGTTATAACGTAATACTATATAACGTTATACGTTATAACGTAATACCTTATGACGTTATACGTTATAACGTAATACTATATAACGTTATACGGTATAACGTAATTCTACATAACGTTATACGTTATAAGGTAATGCTATATAACGTTATACGTTATAGCGTAATACCTTATGACGTTATACGTTATAACGTAATACCATATAACGTTATACGTCATAACGTAATTCTATATAACGTTATACGTTATAACGTATTACCATATGACGTTATACGTTATATAGAAATGCTACATAACGTTATACGTTATAACGTAATGCTATATAACATTATATGTTATAACGTAATACCACATAACGTTATACGTTATAAGGAAATGCTATAGTACGTTACACGTTATAACGTAATACTACATAACGTTATACGTTATATCGTCATACCATATGACGTTATACGTTATAAGGAAATGCTATAGTACGTTACACGTTATAACGTAATACTATATAACGTTATAAGTTATAACGTAATACCTTATGACGTTATACGTTATAACGTAATACCATATGATGTTATACGTTGTAAGGAAACGCTATAGTACATTACACATTATAACGTGATACTATATAACGTTTTACGTTATAACGTAATACTATATAACGTTATACGTTATAACCTAAATACCATATGACGTTATACGTTATAAAGAAATGCTACATAACGTTATACGTTATAACGTAATACTATATAACGTTATACATTCTAACGTAATACCATATGACGTTATACGTTATAACGCAATACCACATAACGTTATACGTTATAACGTAATACTATATAACGTTATACGTTATAACGTAATACCATATGACGTTATACGTTATAAGGAAATGCTATAGTACGTTACACGTTATAACGTAATACTATATAACGTTATAAGTTCTAACGTAATACCTTATGACGCTATACGTTATAACGTAATACCATATAACGTTATACATTTTAACGTAATACTACATAACGTTATGCGTTATATCGTAATACCATATGACTTTATACGTTATGAGGAAATGCTATAGTACATAACACGGTATAACGTAATACTATATAACGTTATACGTTATAACGTAATACCATATGACATGATACGTTATAAGGAAATGCTATAGTACGTTACACGTTATAACGTAATACTATCTAACGTTATGAGTTATAACGTAATACCTTATGACGTTATACGTTATAACGTAATACTATATAACGTTATAAGTTATAACGTAATACCTTATGACGTTATACGTTATAACGTAATACCTTATGACGTTATACGTTATAACGTAATACTACATAACGTCATGCGTTATAACGTAATGCTACATAACGTTATTCGTTATAACGTAATGCTATATATCGTTGTACGTTATAACGTAATACCACATAACGTTATACGTCATATAGTAATACGATATAATGTTACACGTCATAACGTAATACCATGTAACGTTACACGTTATAA
Source organism: Bombus sonorus (assembly GCA_029958995.1). Classification (NCBI taxonomy): domain Eukaryota; kingdom Metazoa; phylum Arthropoda; class Insecta; order Hymenoptera; family Apidae; genus Bombus; species Bombus sonorus. The sequence goes on along the minus strand of JARWAU010000053.1, from coordinate 358,411 downwards.
CGTAATACTATATAACGTTATAAATTATAACGTAATACCTTATGACGTTATACGTTATAACGTAATACTACATAACGTCATGCGTTATAACGTAATGCTACATAACGTTATTCGTTATAACGTAATACTTTATGACGTTATACGTTAGAACGTAATACCATATGACGTTATACGTGATAAAGAAATGCTATAGTACGTTACACGTTATAACGTAATACTATATAGCGTTATAAGTTATAACGTAATACCTTATGACGCTATACGTTATAACGTAATACTATATAACGTCATGCGTTATAGCGTAATACTACATAACGTTATAAGTTGTAACGTAATACCTTATGACGTTATACGTTATAACGTAATACTATATAACGTTATAAGTTATATCGTAATACCTTATGACGTTATACGTTATAACGTAATACTATATAACGTCATCCGTTATAACGTAATGCTACATAACGTTATACGTTATAACGTATTACCTTATGACGTTATACGTTATAAGGTAATACCATATAACGTTATACGTCATATAGTAATACGATATAATGTTACACGTCATAACGTAATACCATGTAACGTTACACGTTATAACGTAATACTATATAACGTTATACGTTATAACGTAATACCATATGACGTTATACGTTATAAGGAAATGCTATAGTACGTTACACGTTATAACGTAATACTATATAACGTTATAAGTTCTAACGTAATACCTTATGACGTTATACGTTATAACGTAATACCATATAACGTTATACGTTATAACGTAATACTATATAACGTTATACGTTATAACGTAATACCATATGACGTTATACGTTATAAGGAAATGCTATAGTACGTTACACGTTATAACGTAATACTATATAACGTTATAAGTTCTAACGTAATACCTTATGACGCTATACGTTATAACGTAATACCATATAACGTTATACATTTTAACGTAATACTACATAACGTTATTCGTTATAACGTAATACTTTATGACGTTATACGTTAGAACGTAATACCATATGACGTTATACGTGATAAAGAAATGCTATAGTACGTTACACGTTATAACGTAATACCGTATGACGCTATACGTTATAACGTAATACTATATAACGTCATGCGTTATAGCGTAATACTACATAACGTTATAAGTTATAACGTAATACCTTATGACGTTATACGTTATAACGTAATACTATATAACGTTATAAGTTATATCGTAATACCATATGACATGATACGTTATAAGGAAATGCTATAGTACGTTACACGTTATAACGTAATACTATCTAACGTTATGAGTTATAACGTAATACCTTATGACGTTATACGTTATAACGTAATACTACATAACGTCATGCGTTATAACGTAATGCTACATAACGTTATTCGTTATAACGTAATACTTTATGACGTTATACGTTAGAACGTAATACCATATGACGTTATACGTGATAAAGAAATGCTATAGTACGTTACACGTTATAACGTAATACCGTATGACGCTATACGTTATAACGTAATACTATATAACGTCATGCGTTATAGCGTAATACTACATAACGTTATAAGTTATAACGTAATACCTTATGACGTTATACGTTATAACGTAATACTATATAACGTTATAAGTTATATCGTAATACCTTATGACGTTATACGTTATAACGTAATACTATATAACGTCATGCGTTATAACGTAATGCTACATAACGTTATACGTTATAACGTATTACCTTATGACGTTATACGTTATAAGGTAATACCATATAACGTTATACGTCATATAGTAATACGATATAATGTTACACGTCATAACGTAATACCATGTAACGTTACACGTTATAACGTAATACTATATAACGTTATAAGTTATAACGTAATACCTTATGACGTTATACGTTATAACGTAATACTATATAACGTCATGCGTTATAACGTAATGCTACATAACGTTATTCGTTATAACGTAATACTTTATGACGTTATACGTTATAACGTAATAACATATGACGTTATACGTTATAACGTAATACCATTTGATGTTATACGTTATAAGGAAATGCTATAGTACGTTACACGTTATAACGTAATGCTATATAACGTTATACGTTATAACGTAATACCACACAACGTTATACGTTATAACGTAATACTATATAACGTTATACGTTATAACGTAATACCTTATGACGTTATACGTTATAACGTAATACTATATAACGTTATACGTTATAACGTAATTCTACATAACGTTATACGTTATAACGTAATGCTATATAACGTTATACGTTATAGCGTAATACCTTATGACGTTATACGTTATAACGTAATACCATATAACGTTATACGTCATTACGTAATACCATATAACGTTATACGTTATAACGTAATGCTACATAACGTTATACGTTATAACGTAATACTATATAACGTTATACGTTATAACGTAATACCATATGACTTTATACGTTATGAGGAAATGCTATAGTACGTTACACGGTATAACGTAATACTATATAACGTTATACGTTATAACGTAATACCATATGACATGATACGTTATATGGAAATGCTATAGTACGTTACACGTTATAACGTAATACCACGTAACGTTATACGTCATAACGTAATACCTTATGACGTTATACGTTATAACGTAATACCATATAACGTTATACGTTATAACGTAATACTATATAACGTTATACGTTATAACGTAATACCTTATGACGTTATACGTTATAACGTAATACCATATGATGTTATACGTTGTAAGGAAACGCTATAGTACATTACACGTTATAACGTGATACTAAATAACGTTTTACGTTATAACGTAATACTATATAACGTTATACGTTATAACCTAAATACCATATGACGTTATACGTTATAAAGAAATGCTACATAACGTTATACGTTATAACGTAATGCTATATAACGTTATACGTTATAACGTAATACCACATAACGTTATACGTTATAACGTAATACTGTATAACGTTATACGTTATAACGTAATACCATATGACGTTATACGTTATAAGGAAATGCTATAGTACGTTACACGTTATAAGGTAATACTACATAACGTTATACGTTATAACGTCATAGCATATGACGTTATACGTTATATGGAAATGCTATAGTACGTTACACGTTATAACGTAATACTATATAACGTTATAAGTTATAACGTAATACCTTATGACGTTATACGTTATAACGTAATACCATATGATGTTATACGTTGTAAGGAAACGCTATAGTACATTACACGTTATAACGTGATACTATATAACGTTTTACGTTACAACGTGATACTGTATAACGTTTTACGTTACAACGTAATACTATATAACGTTATACGTTATAACCTAAATACCATATGACGTTATACGTTATAAAGAAATGCTACATAACGTTATACGTTATAACGTAATGCTATATAACGTTATACGTTATAACGTAATACCACATAACGTTATACGTTATAACGTAATGCTATATAACGTCATGCGTTATAACGTAATGCTACATAACGTTATATGTTATAACGTAATGCTATATAACGTTATACGTTATAACGTAATACCACATAACGTTATACGTTATAACGTAATACCACATAACGTTATACGTTATAACGTAATACTATATAACGTTATACGTTCTAACGTAATACCATATAACGTAATACTATATAACGTTATACGTTCTAACGTAATACCATATGACGTTATACGTTATAACGTAATACCACATAACGTTATACGTTATAACGTAATACTATATAACGTTATACGTTATAACGTAATAGCATATGACGTTATACGTTATAAGGAAATGCTATAGTACGTTACACGTTATAACGTAATACTATATAACGTTATAAGTTATAACGTAATACCTTATGACGTTATACGTTATAACGTAATACTATATAACGTCATGCGTTATAACGTAATGCTACATAACGTTATTCGTTATAACGTAATACTTTATGACGTTATACGTTATAACGTAATAACATATGACGTTATACGTTATAACGTAATACCATTTGATGTTATACGTTATAAGGAAATGCTATAGTACGTTACACGTTATGACGTAATGCTATATAACGTTATACGTTATAACGTAATACCACACAACGTTATACGTTATAACGTAATACTATATAACGTTATACGTTATAACGTAATACCTTATGACGTTATACGTTATAACGTAATACCATATAACGTTATACGTCATTACGTAATACCATATAACGTTATACGTTATAACGTAATGCTACATAACGTTATACGTTATAACGTAATACTATATAACGTTATACGTTATAACGTAATACCATATGACTTTATACGTTATGAGGAAATGCTATAGTACGTTACACGGTATAACGTAATACTATATAACGTTATACGTTATAACGTAATACCATATGACATGATACGTTATATGGAAATGCTATAGTACGTTACACGTTATAACGTAATACCACGTAACGTTATACGTCATAACGTAATACCTTATGACGTTATACGTTATAACGTAATACCATATAACGTTATACGTTATAACGTAATACTATATAACGTTATACGTTATAACGTAATACCTTATGACGTTATACGTTATAACGTAATACCATATGATGTTATACGTTGTAAGGAAACGCTATAGTACATTACACGTTATAACGTGATACTAAATAACGTTTTACGTTATAACGTAATACTATATAACGTTATACGTTATAACCTAAATACCATATGACGTTATACGTCATATAGTAATACGATATAATGTTACACGTCATAACGTAATACCATGTAACGTTACACGTTATAACGTAATACTATATAACGTTATAAGTTATAACGTAATACCTTATGACGTTATACGTTATAACGTAATACTATATAACGTCATGCGTTATAACGTAATGCTACATAACGTTATTCGTTATAACGTAATACTTTATGACGTTATACGTTAGAACGTAATACCATATGACGTTATACGTTATAAAGAAATGCTATAGTACGTTACACGTTATAACGTAATACTATATAACGTAATAAGTTATAACGTAATACCTTATGACGCTATACGTTATAACGTAATACTATATAACGTCATGCGTTATAACGTAATACTACATAACGTTATAAGTTATAACGTAATACCTTATGACGTTATACGTTATAACGTAATACTATATAATGTTATAAGTTATAACGTAATACCTTACGACGTTATACGTTATAACGTAATACTATATAATGTCATGCGTTATAACGTAATGCTACATAACGTTATACGTTATAACGTATTACCTTATGACGTTATACGTTATAACGTAATACCATATAACGTTATACGTCATATAGTAATACGATATAATGTTACACGTCATAACGTAATACCATGTAACGTTACACGTTATAACGTAATACTATATAACGTTATAAGTTATAACGTAATACCTTATGACGTTATACGTTATAACGTAATACTATATAACGTCATGCGCTATAACGTAATGCTACATAACGTTATTCGTTATAACGTAATACTTTATGACGTTATACGTTATAACGTAATAACATATGACGTTATACGTTATAACGTAATACCATTTGATGTTATACGTTATAAGGAAATGCTATAGTACGTTACACGTTATAACGTAATGCTATATAACGTTATACGTTATGACGTAATACCATATAACGTTATACGTCATATCGTAATACTACATAACGTTACACGTCATAACGTAACACCTTATGACGTTATACGTTAGAACGTAATACTATATAACGTTATACGTTATAACGTAATACTATATAACGTTACACGTTACAACGTAATACCATATAACGTAATACGTTATAACGTAATACTATATAACGTCATACGTTATAACGTGATACCATATGACGTTAGACGTTATAAAGAAATGGTATAGTACGTTACACGTCATAACGTAATACTACATAACGTTATACGTTATATCGTCATACCAAATGACGTTATACGTTATAAGGAAATGCTATAGTACGTTACACGTTATAACGTAATACTATATAACGTTATAAGTTATAACGTAATACCTTATGACGTTATACGTTATAACGTAATACCATATGACGCTATACGTTGTAAGGAAACGCTATAGTACATTACACGTTATAACGTGATACTTTATAACGTTTTACGTTATAACGTAATACTATATAACGTTATACGTTATAACCTAAATACCATATGACGTTATACGTTATAAAGAAATGCTACATAACGTTATACGTTATAACGTAATGCTATATAACGTTATACGTTATAACGTAATACCACATAATGTTATACGTTATAACGTAATGCTATATAACGTCATGCGTTATAACGTAATGCTACATAACGTTATACGTTATAACGTAATGCTATATAACGTTATACGTTATAACGTAATACCACATAACGTTATACGTTATAACGTAATAACACATAACGTTATACGTTATAACGTAATACTATATAACGTTATACGTTATAACGTAATACCATATGACATGATACGTTATATGGAAATGCTATAGTACGTTACACGTTATAACGTAATACCACGTAACGTTATACGTCATAACGTAATACCTTATGACGTTATACGTTATAACGTAATACCATATAACGTTATACGTTATAACGTAATACTATATAACGTTATACGTTATAACGTAATACCTTATGACGTTATACGTTATAACGTAATACCATATGATGTTATACGTTGTAAGGAAACGCTATAGTACATTACACGTTATAACGTGATACTAAATAACGTTTTACGTTATAACGTAATACTATATAACGTTATACGTTATAACCTAAATACCATATGACGTTATACGTCATATAGTAATACGATATAATGTTACACGTCATAACGTAATACCATGTAACGTTACACGTTATAACGTAATACTATATAACGTTATAAGTTATAACGTAATACCTTATGACGTTATACGTTATAACGTAATACTATATAACGTCATGCGTTATAACGTAATGCTACATAACGTTATTCGTTATAACGTAATACTTTATGACGTTATACGTTAGAACGTAATACCATATGACGTTATACGTTATAAAGAAATGCTATAGTACGTTACACGTTATAACGTAATACTATATAACGTAATAAGTTATAACGTAATACCTTATGACGCTATACGTTATAACGTAATACTATATAACGTCATGCGTTATAACGTAATACTACATAACGTTATAAGTTATAACGTAATACCTTATGACGTTATACGTTATAACGTAATACTATATAATGTTATAAGTTATAACGTAATACCTTACGACGTTATACGTTATAACGTAATACTATATAATGTCATGCGTTATAACGTAATGCTACATAACGTTATACGTTATAACGTATTACCTTATGACGTTATACGTTATAACGTAATACCATATAACGTTATACGTCATATAGTAATACGATATAATGTTACACGTCATAACGTAATACCATGTAACGTTACACGTTATAACGTAATACTATATAACGTTATAAGTTATAACGTAATACCTTATGACGTTATACGTTATAACGTAATACTATATAACGTCATGCGCTATAACGTAATGCTACATAACGTTATTCGTTATAACGTAATACTTTATGACGTTATACGTTATAACGTAATAACATATGACGTTATACGTTATAACGTAATACCATTTGATGTTATACGTTATAAGGAAATGCTATAGTACGTTACACGTTATAACGTAATGCTATATAACGTTATACGTTATGACGTAATACCATATAACGTTATACGTCATATCGTAATACTACATAACGTTACACGTCATAACGTAACACCTTATGACGTTATACGTTAGAACGTAATACTATATAACGTTATACGTTATAACGTAATACTATATAACGTTACACGTTACAACGTAATACCATATAACGTAATACGTTATAACGTAATACTATATAACGTCATACGTTATAACGTGATACCATATGACGTTAGACGTTATAAAGAAATGGTATAGTACGTTACACGTCATAACGTAATACTACATAACGTTATACGTTATATCGTCATACCAAATGACGTTATACGTTATAAGGAAATGCTATAGTACGTTACACGTTATAACGTAATACTATATAACGTTATAAGTTATAACGTAATACCTTATGACGTTATACGTTATAACGTAATACCATATGACGCTATACGTTGTAAGGAAACGCTATAGTACATTACACGTTATAACGTGATACTTTATAACGTTTTACGTTATAACGTAATACTATATAACGTTATACGTTATAACCTAAATACCATATGACGTTATACGTTATAAAGAAATGCTACATAACGTTATACGTTATAACGTAATGCTATATAACGTTATACGTTATAACGTAATACCACATAATGTTATACGTTATAACGTAATGCTATATAACGTCATGCGTTATAACGTAATGCTACATAATGTTATACGTTATAACGTAATGCTATATAACGTTATACGTTATAACGTAATACCACATAACGTTATACGTTATAACGTAATAACACATAACGTTATACGTTATAACGTAATACTATATAACGTTATACGTTCTAACGTAACACCATATAACGTAATACTATATAACGTTATACGTTCTAACGTAATACCATATGACGTTATACGTTATAACGTAATACCACATAACGTTATACGTTATAACGTAATACTATATAACGTTATACGTTATAACGTAATACCATATGACGTTATACGTTATAAGGAAATGCTATAGTACGTTACACGTTATAACGTAATACTATATAACGTTATAAGTTATAACGTAATACCTTATGACGTTATACGTTATAACGTAATACTACATAACGTCATGCGTTATAACGTAATGCTACATAACGTTATACGTTATAACGTAATACCTTATGACGTTATACGTTATAACGTAATACCATATAACGTTATACGTCATAACGTAATACCATATAACGTTATACGTTATAACGTAATGCTACATAACGTTATACGTTATAACGTAATGCGATATATCGTTATACGTTATAACGTAATACCACATAACGTTATACGTCATATAGTAATACGATATAATGTTACACGTCATAACGTAATACCATGTAACGTTACACGTTATAACGTAATACTATATAACGTTATAAGTTATAACGTAATACCTTATGACGTTATACGTTATAACGTAATACTATATAACGTCATGCGTTATAACGTAATGCTACATAACGTTATTCGTTATAACGTAATACTTTATGACGTTATACGTTAGAACGTAATACCATATGACGTTATACGTTATATAGAAATGCTATAGTACGTTACACGTTATAACGTAATACTATATAACGTAATAAGTTATAACGTAATACCTTATGACGCTATACGTTATAACGTAATACTATATAACGTCATGCGTTATAACGTAATACTACATAAGGTTATAAGTTATAACGTAATACCTTATGACGTTATACGTTATAACGTAATACTATATAATGTTATAAGTTATAACGTAATACCTTACGACGTTATACGTTATAACGTAATACTATATAATGTCATGCGTTAAAACGTAATGCTACATAACGTTATACGTTATAACGAATTACCTTATGACGTTATACGTTATAACGTAATACCATATAACGTTATACGTCATATAGTAATACGATATAATGTTACACGTCATAACGTAATACCATGTAACGTTACACGTTATAACGTAATACTATATAACGTTATAAGTTATAACGTAATACCTTATGACGTTATACGTTATAACGTAATACTATATAACGTCATGCGCTATAACGTAATGCTACATAACGTTATTCGTTATAACGTAATACTTTATGACGTTATACGTTATAACGTAATAACATATGACGTTATACGTTATAACGTAATACCATTTGATGTTATACGTTATAAGGAAATGCTATAGTACGTTACACGTTATAACGTAATGCTATATAACGTTATACGTTATGACGTAATACCATATAACGTTATACGTCATAACGTAATACTACATAACGTTACACGTCATAACGTAACACCTTATGACGTTATACGTTAGAACGTAATACTATATAACGTTATACGTTATAACGTAATACTATATAACGTTACACGTTACAACGTAATACCATATAACGTAATACGTTATAACGTAATACTATAGAACGTCATACGTTATAACGTGATACCATATGACGTTAGACGTTATAAAGAAATGGTATAGTACGTTACACGTCATAACGTAATACTATATAATGTTATACGTTATAACGTAATACCATATGACGTTATACGTTATAAAGAAACGCTACATAACGTTATACGTTATAATGTAATGCTATATAACGTTATACGTTATAACGTAATACCACATAACGTTATACGTTATAACGTAATACTACATATATCGTTATACGTTATAACGTAATACCATATGACATTATACGTTATAAGGAAATGCTATAGTACTTTACACGTTCTAACGTAATACTACATAACGTGATACGTTATATCGTGATACCATATGACGTTATACGTTATAAGGAAATGCTATAGTACGTTACACGTTATAACGTAATACTATATAACGTTATAAGTTATAACGTAATACCTTATGACGTTATACGTTATAACGTAATACTATATAACGTCATGCGTTATAACGTAATGCTACATAACGTTATACGTTATAACGTAATGCTATATAACGTTATACGTCATAACGTAATACCATATAACGTTATACGTTATAACGTAATGCTACATAACGTTATACGTTATAACGTAATGCTATATATCGTTATACGTTATAACGTAATACCTTATGACGTTATACGTTATAACGTAATACCATATAACGTTATACGTCATAACGTAATACCATATGACGTTATACGTCATAACGTAATACTACATAACGTGACACGTCATAACGTAACACCTTATAACGTTATACGTTAGAACGTAATACTATATAACGTCATACGTTATAACGTGATACCATATGACGTTAGACGTTATAAAGAAATGGTATAGTACGTTACACGTCATAACGTAATACTATATAATGTTATACGTTATAACGTAATACCACATGATGTTATACGTTATAAAGAAACGCTACATGACGTTATACGTTATAACGTAATGCTATATAACGTTATACGTTATAACGTAATACCACATAACGTTATACGTTATAACGTAATACTATATAACGTTATAAGTTATAACGTAATACCATATAACGTTATACGTCATAACGTAATACTACATAACGTTACACGTCATAACGTAAAACCTTATAACGTTATACGTTAGAACGTAATACTATATAACGTTATACGTTATAACGTAATACTATATAACGTTACACGTTACAACGTAATACTATATAACGTTATACGTTATAACGTAGTACCATATGACGTTATACGTTATAACGTAATGCTATATAACGTTATACGTTATAACGTAATGCTATATATCGTTATACGTTATAACGTAATACCACATAACGTTATACGTCATAACGTAATATTATATCATGTTATACGTTAGAACGTAATACCATATGACGTTATACGTTATAAAGTAATGCTATAGTACGTTACAAGTTATAACGTAATACTATATAACGTTATAAGTTATATCGTAATACCTTATGACGCTATACGTTATAACGTAATACTATATAACGTCATGCGTTATAACGTAATACTACATAACGTTATAAGTTATAACGTAATACCTTATGACGTTATACGTTATAACGTAATACTATATAACGTTATAAGTTATAATGTAATACCTTATGACGTTATACGTTATAACGTAATACTATATAACGTCATGCGTTGTAACGTAATGCTACATAACGTTATACGTCATAACGTATTACCTTATGACGTTATACGTTATAACGTAATACCATATAACGTCATACGTCATATAGTAATACGATATAATGTTACACGTCATAACGTAATACCATGTAACGTTATACGTTATAACGTAATACCATATAACGTTATACGTTATAACGTAATGCTACATAACGTTATACGTTATAACGTATTACTATATATCGTTATACGTTATAACGTAATACCACATAACGTTATACGTCATAACTTAATATTATATAACGTTATACGTTATAACGTAATGCTACATAACGTGATACGTTATAACGTAATACCATATGATGTTATACGTTATAAGGAAATGCAATAGTACGTTACACGTTATAACGTAATACTGTTTAACGTTATACGTTATAACATAATGCTACATAACGTTATACGTTATAACGTAATACTATATAACGTTATACGTTATAACGTAATACTATATAACGTTATTCGTTATAACGTAATAGCATATAACGTTATACGTTATAACGTAATGCTACATAACGTTATACGTTATAACGTATTACTATATATCGTTATACGTTATAACGTAATACCACATAACGTTATACGTTATAACGTAATACCATATAACGTTATACGTCATATAGTAATACGATATAATGTTACACGTCATAACGTAATACCATGTAACGTTATACGTTATAACGTAATACCATATTACGTTATACGTTATAACGTAATGCTACATAACGTTATACGTTATAACGTATTACTATATATCGTTATACGTTATAACGTAATACCACATAACGTTATACGTCATAACTTAATATTATATAACGTTATACGTTATAACGTAATGCTACATAACGTGATACGTTATAACGTAATACCATATGATGTTATACGTTATAAGGAAATGCAATAGTACGTTACACGTTATAACGTAATACTGTTTAACGTTATACGTTATAACATAATGCTACATAACGTTATACGTTATAACGTAATACTATATAACGTTATACGTTATAACGTAATACTATATAACGTTATACGTTATAACGTAATAGCATATGACTTTATACGTTATGAGGAAATGCTATTGTACGTTACACGGTATAACGTAATACTATATAACGTTATACGTTATAACGTAATACCATATGACGTGATACGTTATAAGGAAATGCTATAGTACGTTACACGTTATAACGTAATACTATATAACGTTATAAGTTATAACGAAATACCTTATGACGTTATACGTTATAACGTAATACTATATAACGTCATGCGTTATAACGTCATGCTACATAACGTGATTCGTTATAACGTAATACTTTATGACGTTATACGTTATAACGTAATAACATATGACGTTATACGTTATAACGTAATACCATTTGATGTTATACGTTATAAGGAAATGCTATAGTACGTTACACGTTATAACGTAATGCTATATAACGTTATACGTTATGACGTAATACCACATAACGTTATGCGATATAACGTAATACTATATAACGTTATACGTTATAACGTAATACCTTATGACGTTATACGTTATAACGTAGTACTATATAACGTTATACATTATAACGTAATTCTACATAACGTTATACGTTATAACGTAATGCTATATAACGTTATACGTTATAACGTAATAACATACGACGTTATACGTTATAACGTAATACCATTTGATGTTATACGTTATAACGTAATTCTACATAACGTTATTCGTTATAACGTAATGCTATATAACGTTATACGTTATAGCGTAATGCCATATGACGTTATACGTTATAACGTAATACCATTTGATGTTATACGTTATAAGGAAATGCTATAGTACGTTACAGGTTATAACGTAATGCTATATAACGTTATACGTTAAAACGTAATACCACACAACGTTATACGTGATAACGTAATACTTTATAACGTGACGCGTCATAACGTAATTCTATATAACGTTATACGTTATAACGTACTACCATATGACGTTATACGTTAAAGCGTTATACTACATAACGTTACACGTTATGACGTAATACCTTATGCCGTTATACGTTATAACGTAATACTATATAACGTTATACGTTATAACGTAATTCTACATAACGGTATACGTTATAACGTAATACCATATAACGTTATACGTCATAACGTAATACTACATAACGTTACACGTCATAACGTAACATCTTATAACGTTATACGTTAGAACGTAATACCATATGACGTTATACGTTATAAAGAAACGCTACATAACGTTATACGTTATAACGTAATGCTATATAACGTTATACGTTATAACGTAATACCACATAACGTTATACGTTATAACGTAATACTATATAACGTTATACGTTATAACGTAATACCATATGACGTTATACGTTATAAGGAAATGCTATAGTACTTTACACGTTATAACGTAATACTACATAACGTGATACGTTATATCGTGATACCATATGACGTTATACGTTATAAGGAAATGCTATAGTACGTTACACGTTATAACGTAATACTATATAACGTTATAAGTTATAACGTAATACCTTATGACGTTATACGTTATAACGTAATACTATATAACGTCATGCGTTATAACGTAATGCTACATAACGTTATACGTTATAACGTAATGCTATATAACGTTATACGTTATAACGTAATACTATATAACGTTATACGTTATAACGTAATTCTACATAAGGTTATACGTTATAACGTAATGCTATATAACGTTATACGTTATAGCGTTATACCTTATGACGTTATACGTTATAACGTAATGCTACACAACGTTATACGTTATAACGTAATGCTATATATCGTTATACGTTATAACGTAATACCACATAACGTTATACGTCATAACGTAATCCTATATAACGTTATAAGTTATAACGTAATACCTTATGACGTTATACGTTATAACGTAATACTATATAACGTCATGCGTCATAACGTAATACCTTATGACGTTATACGTTATAAGGTAATACCATATAACGCTATACGTCATAACGTAATACCATATAACGTTATACGTCATAACGTAATACTACATAACGTTACACGCCATAACGTAACACCTTATAACGTTATACGTTAGAACGTAATACTATATAACGTTATAAGTTATAACGTAATACCTTATGACGTTATACGTTATAACGTAATACTATATAACGTCATGCGTTATAACGTAATGCTACATAACGTTATACGTTATAACGTAATGCTATATAACGTTATACGTTATAACGTAATACTATATAACGTTATACGTTATAACGTAATTCTACATAAGGTTATACGTTATAACGTAATGCTATATAACGTTATACGTTATAACGTAATGCTATATAACGTTATACGTTATAACGTAATACCACATAACGTTATACGTTATAACGTAATACTATATAACGTTATACGTTATAAGGAAATGCTATAGTACGTTACACGTTATAACGTCATACTACATAACGTTACACGTCATAACGTAAAACCTTATAACGTTATACGTTAGAACGTAATACTATATAACGTTATACGTTATAACGTAATACTATATAACGTTATAAGTTATAACGTAATACCTTATGACGTTATACGTTATAACGTAATACTATATAACGTCATGCGTTATAACGTAATGCTACATAACGTGATTCGTTATAACGTAATACTTTATGACGTTATACGTTATAACGTAATAACATATGACGTTATAAGTTATAACGTAATACCATTTGATGTTATACGTTATAAGGAAATGCTATAGTACGTTACACGTTATAACGTAATGCTATATAACGTTATACGTTATGACGTAATACCACACAACGTTATGCGATATAACGTAATACTATATAACGTTATACGTTATAACGTAATACCTTATGACGTTATACGTTATAACGTAGTACTATATAACGTTATACATTATAACGTAATTCTACATAACGTTATACGTTATAACGTAATGCTATATAACGTTATACGTTATAACGTAATAACATACGACGTTATACGTTATAACGTAATACCATTTGATGTTATACGTTATAAGGAAATGCTATAGTACGTTACACGTTATAACGTAATGCTATATAACGTTATACGTTATAACGTAATACCACACAACGTTATACGTTATAACGTAATACTATATAACGTTATATGTTATAACGTAATACCTTATGACGTTATACGTTATAACATAATACTATATAACGTTATACGTTATAACGTAATTCTACATAACGTTATACGTTATAACGTAATACCACACAACGTTATACGTTATAACGTAATACTATATAACGTTATAAGTTATAACGTAATACCTTATGACGTTATACGTCATAACGTAATACTATATAACGTTACACGTCATAACGTAATACTATATAACCTTATACGTTATAACGTAATACCATATGACGTTATACGTTATAACGCAATACCATATAACGTTATACGTCATAACGTAATACCATATAACGTTACACGTCATAACGTAATACTATATAACGTTATACGTTATAACGTAATACCATTTGATGTTATACGTTATAACGCAATACCATATAACGTTACACGTCATAACGTAATACTATATAACGTTATACGTTATAACGTAATACCATATAACGTTATACGTTATAACGCAATACCATATAACGTTACACGTCATAACGTAATACTATATAACGTTATACGTTATAACGTAATACCATATGACGTTATACGTTATAACGCAATACCATATAACGTTACACGTCATAACGTAATACTATATAACGTAATACGTTATAACGTAATACTATATAACGTTATACGTTATAACGTAATACTATATAACGTTATACGTCATAACGTAATACTATATAACGTTATAAGTTATAACGTAATACCATATAACGTTATACGTCATAACGTAATACTATATAACGTTATACGTCATAACGTAATGCCATATGATGTTATACGTTATAAGGAAATGCTATAATACGTTACACGTTATTACGTAATACTATACAGCGTTATCCGTTATAACGTAATACTATATAACGTTATACGTCATAACGTAATACTATATAACGTTATACGTTATAACGTAATACTATATAACGTTATACGTTATAACGTAATACTATATAACCTTATACGTTATAACGTAATACCGTATAATGTTATACGTCATAACGTAATACTATATAACGTTACACGTCATAACATAATACAATATTATGTTATACGTTATAACGTAATACTATATAACGTTATACGTTATAACGTAATACCATATAACGTTATACGTCATAACGTAGTACTATATAACGTTATACATTATAACGTAATATCATAAGACGTTATACGTTATAACGTAATACCATATGATGTTATACGTTATCAGGAAATGCTATAGTACGTTACACGTTGTAACGTAATACTATGTAACGTCATACGTCATAACGTAATACTATATAACGTTATACGTTATAGCGTAATACTATATGACGTTATACGTTATAACGTAATACCACATAACGTTATACGTCATAAAGTAATACTATATAACGTTATACGTTATAACGTAATACCATATGATGTTATACGTTATAAGGAAATGCTATAGTACGTTACACGTTATAACGTAATACTATATAACGTTATAAGTTATAACGTAATACGTTATGCCCTTATACGTCATAACGTAATACTATATAACGTTATACGTTATAACGTAATACCATATAACGTTATACGTCATAACGTAATACTATATAACGTTACACGTCATAACGTAATACTATATAACGTTATACGTTATAACGTAATACTATATAAGGTTACACGTTACAACGTAATACTATATAACGTTATTCGTTATAACGTAGTACCATATAACGTTATACGTCATAACGTAGTACTATATAACGTTATACGTTATTACGTGATACCCTATGACGTTATACGTTATAAGGAAATGCTATAGTACGATACACGTTACAAAGGAATGCTATAGTACGTTACACGTTATAGCATAACAATATATAACGTTATACGTTATAACGTAATACTATATAACGTTATACGTCATAACGTAATGCTATATAACGTTATACGTCATAACGTAATACCATATGATGTTATACGTTATAAGGAAATGCTATAGTACGTTACACGTTATTACGTAATACCAGATAACGTTATACGTTATATAGTAATACTATATAACGTTATACGTCATAACGTAATACTAGATAACGTTATAAGTTATAACGTAATACCTTATGACCTTACACGTCATAACGTAATACTATATATCGTAATACGTTATAACGTAATACCATATAACGTTATACGTCATAACGTAATACTATATAACGTTATAAGTTATAACGTAATACCTTATGACCTTACACGTCATAACGTAATACTATATAACGTAATACGTTATAACGTAATACCATATAACGTTATACGTCATAACGTAGTACTATATAACGTTATACGTTATAACGTAATATCATAAGACGTTATACGTTATAACGTAATACCATATAACGTTATACGTCATAACGTAATACTATATAACGTTATACGTTATAGCGTAATTCTATATAACATTATACGTTATAACGTAATACTATATAACGTTATACGTCATAACGTAATACTATATAGCGTTATAAGTTATAACGTAATACCTTATGACATTACACGTCATAACGTTATACTATATAACGTAATGCGTTATAACGTAATACCATATAACGTAATACGACATAACGTAATACTATATAACGTTATACGTTATAACGTAATACCATATAACGTAATACTATATAACGTTATACGTTATAACGTAATACGATATAACGTTATACGTTATAACATAATGATACATAACGTTATTCGTTATTACGTAATATCACATAACGCTATACGTTATAACGTAATACCATATGACGTTATACATTATAACGTAATACTATATAACGTTACACGTTATGACGTAATACTATATAACGTTACACGTTATGACGTAATACTATATAACGTTATACATTATAACGTAATACCATATAACGTAATACTATATAACAATATACGTTATAGCGTAATACCTTTTGACGTTATACGTTATAACGTAATACCATATAACGTTATACGTCATAACGTAATACTATATAACGTTACACGTCATAACGTAATACTATATAACGTTACACGTCATAACGTAATACTATATATCGTTATACGTTATAACGTAATACTATATAACGTTATACGTCATAACGTAATACTATATAACGTTATAAGTTATAACGTAATACCTTATGACCTTACACGTCATAACGTAATACTATATAACGTTATACGTTATAACGTAATACTATATAACGTTATACGTTATAACGTAATACCATATAACGTTATACGACATAACGTAATACTATATAACGTTATACGTTATAACGTAATACCATATAACGTTATACGTCATAACGAAATACTATATAACGTTATACGTCATAACGTAATACTATATAACGTTATAAGTTATAACGTAATACCTTATGACCTTATACGTCATAACGTAATACTATATAACGTTATACGTTATAACGTAATACCATATAACGTAATACTATATATCGTTATACGTTATAACGTAATACCATATAACGTTATACGTCATAACGTAGCACTATATAACGTTATAAGTTATAACGTAATACTATATAACGTTATACGTCATAACGTAATACTATATAACGTTATAAGTTATAACGTAATACTATATAACGTTATACGTTATAACGTAATACCATATAACGTTATACGACATAACGTAATACTATATAACGTTATACGTTATAACGTAATACCATATAACGTTATACGTCATAACGAAATACTATATAACGGTATACGTCATAACGTAATACTATATAACGTAATACGTTATAACGTAATACCATATAAAGTTATACGACATAACGTAATACTATATAACGGTATAAGTTATAACGTAATACCTTATGACCTTATACGTCATAACGTAATACTATATAACGTTATACGTTATAACGTAATACTATATAACGTTATACGTTATAACGAAATACTATATAACGTTATACGTCATAACGTAATACTATATAACGTTATAAGTTATAACGTAATACCTTATGACCTTATACGTCATAACGTAATACTATATAACGTTATACGTTATAACGTAATACCATATAACGTAATACTATATATCGTTATACGTTATAACGTAATACCATATAACGTTATACGTCATAACGTAGCACTATATAACGTTATACGTCATAACGTAATACCATATGATGTTATACGTTATAAGGAAATGCTATAGTACATTACACGTTATTACGTAATACTATATAACGTTATACGTTATAACGTAATACTATATAACGTTATACGTCATAACGTAATACTATATAATGTTATACGTTATAACTTAATACTATATAACGTTATACGTTATAACGAAATTCTATATCACGTTATACGTCATCACGTAATACTATATAACGTTATAAGTTATAACGTAATACCTTATGACCTTATACGTCATAACGTAATACTATATAACGTTATACGTTATAACGTAATACCATATAACGTAATACTATATATCGTTATACGTTATAACGTAATACCTTATGACCTTATACGTCAAAACGTAACACTATATAACGTTATACGTCATAACGTAAAACCATATGATGTTATACGTTATAAGGAAATGCTATAGTACATTACACGTTATTACGTAATACTATACAACGTTATACGTTATAACGTAATACCATATAACGTTATACGTCATAACGTAATACTATATAACGTTATACGTTATAGCGTTATTCTATATAACGTTATACGTTATAACGTAATACCTTATGACCTTATACGTCATAACGTAATACTATATAACATTATACGTTATAACGTAATACTATATAACGTTATACGTCATAACGTAATACTATATAACGTTATAAGTTATAACGTAATACCTTATGACCTTACACGTCATAGCGTTATACTATATAACGTAATGCGTTATAACGTAATGCCATATAACGTTATACGACATAACGTAATACTATATAACGTCATACGTTATAACGTAATACCATATAACGTAATACTATATAACGTTATACGTTATAACGTAATACGATATAACGTTATACGTTATAACATAATGATACATAACGTTATTCCTTATTACGTAATATCACATAACGCTATACGTTATAACGTAATACCATATGACGTTATACGTTATAGCGTAATACTATATAACGTTACACGTTATGACGTAATACTATATAACGTTACACGTTATGACGTAATACTATATAACGTTACACGTTATTACGTAATACTATATAACGTTATACGTTATAACGTAATACTGTATAACGTTATACGTCATAACGTAATACTATATAATGTTATACGTTATAACTTAATACTATATAACGTTATACGTTATAACGAAATTCTATATCACGTTATACGTCATCACGTAATACTATATAACGTTATAAGTTATAACGTAATACCTTATGACCTTATACGTCATAACGTAATACTATATAACGTTATACGTTATAACGTAATACCATATAACGTAATACTATATATCGTTATACGTTATAACGTAATACCTTATGACCTTATACGTCAAAACGTAACACTATATAACGTTATACGTCATAACGTAAAACCATATGATGTTATACGTTATAAGGAAATGCTATAGTACATTACACGTTATTACGTAATACTATACAACGTTATACGTTATAACGTAATACCATATAACGTTATACGTCATAACGTAATACTATATAACGTTATACGTTATAGCGTTATTCTATATAACGTTATACGTTATAACGTAATACCTTATGACCTTATACGTCATAACGTAATACTATATAACATTATACGTTATAACGTAATACTATATAACGTTATACGTCATAACGTAATACTATATAACGTTATAAGTTATAACGTAATACCTTATGACCTTACACGTCATAGCGTTATACTATATAACGTAATGCGTTATAACGTAATGCCATATAACGTTATACGACATAACGTAATACTATATAACGTCATACGTTATAACGTAATACCATATAACGTAATACTATATAACGTTATACGTTATAACGTAATACGATATAACGTTATACGTTATAACATAATGATACATAACGTTATTCGTTATTACGTAATATCACATAACGCTATACGTTATAACGTAATACCATATGACGTTATACGTTATAGCGTAATACTATATAACGTTACACGTTATGACGTAATACTATATAACGTTACACGTTATGACGTAATACTATATAACGTTATACGTTATAACGTAATACTATATAACGTTATACGTTATAACGAAATACTATATAACGTTATACGTCATAACGTAATACTATATAACGTTATAAGTTATAACGTAATACCTTATGACCTTATACGTCATAACGTAATACTATATAACGTTATACGTTATAACGTAATACCATATAACGTAATACTATATATCGTTATACGTTATAACGTAATACCATATAACGATATTCGTCATAACGTAACACTATATAACGTTATACGTCATAACGTAATACCATATGATGTTATACGTTATAAGGAAATGCTATAGTACATTACACGTTATTACGTAAAACTGTATAACGATATACGTTATAACGTAATACTATATAACGTTATACGTCATAACGTAATACTATATAACGTTATACGTTATAACTTAATACTATATAACGTTATACGTTATAACGTAATACCATATAACGTAATACTATATATCGTTATACGTTATAACGTAATACCTTATGACCTTATACGTCAAAACGTAACACTATATAACGTTATACGTTATAACGTAATACCACATAACGTTATACGTCATAACGTAATACTATATAACGTTATACGTTATAACTTAATACTATATAACGTTATACGTTATAACGAAATTCTATATAACGTTATACGTCATCACGTAATACTATATAACTTTATAAGTTATAACGTAATACCTTATGACCTTATACGTCATAACGTAATACTATATAACATTATACGTTATAACGTAATACTATATAACGTTATACGTCATAACGTAATACTATATAACGTTATAAGTTATAACGTAATACCTTATGACCTTCCACGTCATAACGTTATACTATATAACGTAATGCGTTATAACGTAATACCATATAACGTTATACGACATAACGTAATACTATATAACGTTATACGTTATAACGTAATACTATATAACGTTATACGTCATAACGTAATACTATATAACATTACACGTCATAACGTAATACTATATAACGTTATACGTCATAACGTAATACTATATAACGTCATACGTTATAACGTAATACTATATAATGTTATACGTTATAACGTGTATACCTTATGACGTTATACGTTATAACGTAATACCATATGCTGTTATACGTTATAAGGAAATGCTATAGTACGTTACACGTTATTACGTAATACTATATAACGTTATACGTTATAACGTAATACTATATAACGTTATACGTCATAACGTACTACTATATAACGTTATAAGTTATAACGTAATACCTTATGACCTTACACGTCATAACGTAATACTATATAACGTAATACGTTATAACGTAATACCATACAACGTTATACGACATAACGTAATACTATATAACGGTATAAGTTATAACGTAATACCCTATGACCTTATACGTCATAACGTAATACTATATAACGTTATACGTTATAACGTAATACCATATAACGTAATACTATATATCGTTATACGTCATAACGTAATACCATATAACGTTATACGTCATAACGTAACACTATATAACGTTATACGTCATAACGTAATACTATATAACGTTATAAGTTATAACGTAATACCTTATGACCTTATACGTCATAGCGTAATACTATATAACGTTATACGTTATAACGTAATACCATATAACGTAATACTATATATCGTTATACGTTATAACGTAATACCTTATGACCTTATACGTCAAAACGTAACACTATATAACGTTATACGTCATAACGTAATACCATATGATGTTATACGTTATAAGGAAATGCTATAGTACATTACACCTTATTACGTAATACTATATAACGTTATACGTTATAACGTAATACTATATAACGTTATGCGTTATAACGTAATACTATACAACGTTATACGTTATAACGTAATACCATATAAGGTTATACGTCACAACGTAATACTATATAACGTTACACGTTATAGCGTAATTCTATATAACGTTATACGTTATAACGTAATACCATATAACGTTATACGTCATAACGTAATACTATATAACGTTATAAGCTCTAACGTAATACCTTATGACCTTATACGTCATAACGCAATACTATATAACATTATACGTTATAACGTAATACTATATAACGTTATACGTCATAACGTAATACTATATAACGTTATACATTATAACGTAATACCATATAACGTAATACTATATAACGTTATACGTTATAACGTAATACGATATAACGTTATACGTTATAACATAATGATACATAACGTTATTCGTTATTACGTAATATCACATAACGTTACACGTCATAACGTAATACTATATAACGTTATACGTCATAACGTAATACTATATAACGTTACACGTCATAACGTAATACTATATAACGTTATACGTCATAACGTAATACTATATAACGTCATAAGTTATAACGTAATACCTTATGACCTTACACGTCATAACGTAATACTATATAACGTAATACGTTATAACGTAATACCATACAACGTTATACGACATAACGTAATACTATATAACGGTATAAGTTATAACGTAATACCCTATGACCTTATACGTCATAACGTAATACTATATAACGTTATACGTTATAACGTAATACTATATAACCTTATACGTTACAACGTAATACCATAAAACGTAATACTATATAACGTTGTATGTTATAACGTAATACCATATAACGTTATACGTCACAACGTAATACTATATAACGTTATACGTTATAGCGTAATTCTATATAACGTTATACGTTATAACGTAATACCATATAACGTTATACGTCATAACGTAATACTATTCTAATTTTATTCTTAATCTTATTCTAACGTAATACCTTATGACCTTATACGTCATAACGTAATACTATATAACATTATACGTTATAACGTAATACCATATAACGTAATACTATATTACGTTATACGTTATAACGTAATACGATATAACGTTATACGTTATAACATAATGATACATAACGTTATTCGTTATTACGTAATATCACATAACGTTACACGTCATAACGTAATACTATATAACGTTATACGTCATAACGTAATACTATATAACGTTACACGTCATAACGTAATACTATATAACGTTATACGTCATAACGTAATACTATATAACGTTATAAGTTATAACGTAATACCTTATGACCTTACACGTCATAACGTAATACTATATAACGTAATACGTTATAACGTAATACCATACAACGTTATACGACATAACGTAATACTATATAACGGTATAAGTTATAACGTAATACCCTATGACCTTATACGTCATAACGTAATACTATACAACGTTATACGTTATAACGTAATACTATATAACCTTATACGTTACAACGTAATACCATAAAACGTAATACTATATAACGTTGTATGTTATAACGTAATACCATATAACGTTATACGTCATAACGTTATACGTTATAACGTAATACCATATAACGTTATACGTCATAACGTAATACTATATAACGTTATAAGCTCTAACGTAATACCTTAGGACCTTATACGTCATAACGTAATACTATATAACGTTATACGTTATAACGTAATACTATATAACGTTATACGTCATAACGTAATACTATATAACGTTATAAGTTATAACGTAATACCTTATGACCTTACACGTCATAACGTAATACTATATAACGTAATACGTTATAACGTAATACCATATAACGTTATACGACATAACGTAATACTATATAACGGTATAAGTTATAACGTAATACCTTATGACCTTATACGTCATAACGTAATACTATATAACGTTATACGTTATAACGTAATACTATATAACGTTATACGTTATAACGAAATACTATATAACGTTATACGTCATAACGTAATACTATATAACGTTATAAGTTATAACGTAATACCTTAGGACCTTATACGTCATAACGTAATACTATATAACGTTATACGTTATAACGTAATACTATATAACGTTATACGTCATAACGTAATACTATATAACGTTATAAGTTATAACGTAATACCTTATGACCTTACACGTCATAACGTAATACTATATAACGTTATACGTTATAACGTAATACCATATAACGTAATACTATATATCGTTATACGTCATAACGTAATACCATATAACGTTATACGTCATAACGTAACACTATATAACGTTATACGTCATAACGTAATACTATATAACGTTATAAGTTATAACGTAATACCTTATGACCTTATACGTCATAACGTAATACTATATAACGTTATACGTTATAACGTAATACCATATAACGTAATACTATATATCGTTATACGTTATAACGTAATACCTTATGACCTTATACGTCAAAACGTAACACTATATAACGTTATACGTCATAACGTAATACCATATGATGTTATACGTTATAAGGAAATGCTATAGTACATTACACCTTATTACGTAATACTATACAACGTTATACGTTATAACGTAATACCATATAACGTTATACGTCACAACGTAATACTATATAACGTTATACGTTATAGCGTAATTCTATATAACGTTATACGTTATAACGTAATACCATATAACGTTATACGTCATAACGTAATACTATATAACGTTATAAGCTCTAACGTAATACCTTATGACCTTATACGTCATAACGTAATACTATATAACATTATACGTTATAACGTAATACTATATAACGTTATACGTCATAACGTAATACTATATAACGTTATAAGTTATAACGTAATACCTTATGACCTTACACGTCATAACCTTATACTATATAACGTAATGCGTTATAACGTAATACCATATAACGTTATACGACATAACGTAATACTATATAACGTTATACGTTATAACGTAATACCATATAACGTAATACTATATAACGTTATACGTTATAACGTAATACGATATAACGTTATACGTTATAACATAATGATACATAACGTTATTCGTTATTACGTAATATCACATAACGTTACACGTCATAACGTAATACTATATAACGTTATACGTCATAACGTAATACTATATAACGTTACACGTCATAACGTAATACTATATAACGTTATACGACATAACGTAATACTATATAACGTTATACGTTATAACGTAATACCATATAACGTAATACTATATAACGTTATACGTTATAACGTAA
Organism: Bombus sonorus; assembly: GCA_029958995.1. NCBI lineage: Eukaryota > Metazoa > Arthropoda > Insecta > Hymenoptera > Apidae > Bombus > Bombus sonorus. The sequence goes on along the minus strand of JARWAU010000053.1, from coordinate 330,713 downwards.
TACGATATAACGTTATACGTTATAACATAATGATACATAACGTTATTCGTTATTACGTAATATCACATAACGTTACACGTCATAACGTAATACTATATAACGTTATACGTCATAACGTAATACTATATAACGTTACACGTCATAACGTAATACTATATAACGTTATACGACATAACGTAATACTATATAACGTTATACGTTATAACGTAATACCATATAACGTAGCACTATATAACGTTATACGTCATAACGTAATACCATATGATGTTATACGTTATAAGGAAATGCTATAGTACATTACACGTTATTACGTAATACTATATAACGTTATACGTTATAACGTAATACTATATAACGTTATACGTCATAACGTAATACTATATAATGTTATACGTTATAACTTAATACTATATAACGTTATACGTTATAACGAAATTCTATATCACGTTATACGTCATCACGTAATACTATATAACGTTATAAGTTATAACGTAATACCTTATGACCTTATACGTCATAACGTAATACTATATAACGTTATACGTTATAACGTAATACCATATAACGTAATACTATATATCGTTATACGTTATAACGTAATACCTTATGACCTTATACGTCAAAACGTAACACTATATAACGTTATACGTCATAACGTAAAACCATATGATGTTATACGTTATAAGGAAATGCTATAGTACATTACACGTTATTACGTAATACTATACAACGTTATACGTTATAACGTAATACCATATAACGTTATACGTCATAACGTAATACTATATAACGTTATACGTTATAGCGTTATTCTATATAACGTTATACGTTATAACGTAATACCTTATGACCTTATACGTCATAACGTAATACTATATAACATTATACGTTATAACGTAATACTATATAACGTTATACGTCATAACGTAATACTATATAACGTTATAAGTTATAACGTAATACCTTATGACCTTACACGTCATAGCGTTATACTATATAACGTAATGCGTTATAACGTAATGCCATATAACGTTATACGACATAACGTAATACTATATAACGTCATACGTTATAACGTAATACCATATAACGTAATACTATATAACGTTATACGTTATAACGTAATACGATATAACGTTATACGTTATAACATAATGATACATAACGTTATTCGTTATTACGTAATATCACATAACGCTATACGTTATAACGTAATACCATATGACGTTATACGTTATAGCGTAATACTATATAACGTTACACGTTATGACGTAATACTATATAACGTTACACGTTATGACGTAATACTATATAACGTTATACGTTATAACGTAATACTATATAACGTTATACGTTATAACGAAATACTATATAACGTTATACGTCATAACGTAATACTATATAACGTTATAAGTTATAACGTAATACCTTATGACCTTATACGTCATAACGTAATACTATATAACGTTATACGTTATAACGTAATACCATATAACGTAATACTATATATCGTTATACGTTATAACGTAATACCATATAACGATATTCGTCATAACGTAACACTATATAACGTTATACGTCATAACGTAATACCATATGATGTTATACGTTATAAGGAAATGCTATAGTACATTACACGTTATTACGTAAAACTGTATAACGATATACGTTATAACGTAATACTATATAACGTTATACGTCATAACGTAATACTATATAACGTTATACGTTATAACTTAATACTATATAACGTTATACGTTATAACGTAATACCATATAACGTAATACTATATATCGTTATACGTTATAACGTAATACCTTATGACCTTATACGTCAAAACGTAACACTATATAACGTTATACGTTATAACGTAATACCACATAACGTTATACGTCATAACGTAATACTATATAACGTTATACGTTATAACTTAATACTATATAACGTTATACGTTATAACGAAATTCTATATAACGTTATACGTCATCACGTAATACTATATAACTTTATAAGTTATAACGTAATACCTTATGACCTTATACGTCATAACGTAATACTATATAACATTATACGTTATAACGTAATACTATATAACGTTATACGACATAACGTAATACTATATAACGTTATAAGTTATAACGTAATACCTTATGACCTTCCACGTCATAACGTTATACTATATAACGTAATGCGTTATAACGTAATACCATATAACGTTATACGACATAACGTAATACTATATAACGTTATACGTTATAACGTAATACTATATAACGTTATACGTCATAACGTAATACTATATAACATTACACGTCATAACGTAATACTATATAACGTTATACGTCATAACGTAATACTATATAACGTCATACGTTATAACGTAATACTATATAATGTTATACGTTATAACGTGTATACCTTATGACGTTATACGTTATAACGTAATACCATATGCTGTTATACGTTATAAGGAAATGCTATAGTACGTTACACGTTATTACGTAATACTATATAACGTTATACGTTATAACGTAATACTATATAACGTTATACGTCATAACGTACTACTATATAACGTTATAAGTTATAACGTAATACCTTATGACCTTACACGTCATAACGTAATACTATATAACGTAATACGTTATAACGTAATACCATACAACGTTATACGACATAACGTAATACTATATAACGGTATAAGTTATAACGTAATACCCTATGACCTTATACGTCATAACGTAATACTATATAACGTTATACGTTATAACGTAATACTATATAACCTTATACGTTACAACGTAATACCATAAAACGTAATACTATATAACGTTGTATGTTATAACGTAATACCATATAACGTTATACGTCATAACGTTATACGTTATAACGTAATACCATATAACGTTATACGTCATAACGTAATACTATATAACGTTATAAGCTCTAACGTAATACCTTAGGACCTTATACGTCAAAACGTAATACTATATAACGTTATACGTTATAGCGTAATACTATATAACGTTATACGTCATAACGTAATACTATATAACGTTATAAGTTATAACGTAATACCTTATGACCTTACACGTCATAACGTAATACTATATAACGTAATACGTTATAACGTAATACCATATAACGATATACGACATAACGTAATACTATATAACGGTATAAGTTACAACGTAATACCTTATGACCTTATACGTCATAACGTAATACTATATAACGTTATACGTTATAACGTAATACTATATAACGTTATACGTTATAACGAAATACTATATAACGTTATACGTCATAACGTAATACTATATAACGTTATAAGTTATAACGTAATACCTTATGACCTTATACGTCATAACGTAATACTATATAACGTTATACGTTATAACGTAATACCATATAACGTAATACTATATATCGTTATACGTCATAACGTAATACCATATAACGTTATACGTCATAACGTAACACTATATAACGTTATACGTCATAACGTAATACTATATAACGTTATAAGTTATAACGTAATACCTTATGACCTTATACGTCATAGCGTAATACTATATAACGTTATACGTTATAACGTAATACCATATAACGTAATACTATATATCGTTATACGTTATAACGTAATACCTTATGACCTTATACGTCAAAACGTAACACTATATAACGTTATACGTCATAACGTAATACCATATGATGTTATACGTTATAAGGAAATGCTATAGTACATTACACCTTATTACGTAATACTATATAACGTTATACGTTATAACGTAATACTATATAACGTTATGCGTTATAACATAATACTATACAACGTTATACGTTATAACGTAATACCATATAAGGTTATACGTCACAACGTAATACTATATAACGTTACACGTTATAGCGTAATTCTATATAACGTTATACGTTATAACGTAATACCATATAACGTTATACGTCATAACGTAATACTATATAACGTTATAAGCTCTAACGTAATACCTTATGACCTTATACGTCATAACGCAATACTATATAACATTATACGTTATAACGTAATACTATATAACGTTATACGTCATAACGTAATACTATATAACGTTATACATTATAACGTAATACCATATAACGTAATACTATATAACGTTATACGTTATAACGTAATACGATATAACGTTATACGTTATAACATAATGATACATAACGTTATTCGTTATTACGTAATATCACATAACGTTACACGTCATAACGTAATACTATATAACGTTATACGTCATAACGTAATACTATATAACGTTACACGTCATAACGTAATACTATATAACGTTATACGTCATAACGTAATACTATATAACGTCATAAGTTATAACGTAATACCTTATGACCTTACACGTCATAACGTAATACTATATAACGTAATACGTTATAACGTAATACCATACAACGTTATACGACATAACGTAATACTATATAACGGTATAAGTTATAACGTAATACCCTATGACCTTATACGTCATAACGTAATACTATATAACGTTATACGTTATAACGTAATACTATATAACCTTATACGTTACAACGTAATACCATAAAACGTAATACTATATAACGTTGTATGTTATAACGTAATACCATATAACGTTATACGTCATAACGTTATACGTTATAACGTAATACCATATAACGTTATACGTCATAACGTAATACTATATAACGTTATAAGCTCTAACGTAATACCTTAGGACCTTATACGTCATAACGTAATACTATATAACGTTATACGTTATAACGTAATACTATATAACGTTATACGTCATAACGTAATACTATATAACGTTATAAGTTATAACGTAATACCTTATGACCTTACACGTCATAACGTAATACTATATAACGTAATACGTTATAACGTAATACCATATAACGTTATACGACATAACGTAATACTATATAACGGTATAAGTTATAACGTAATACCTTATGACCTTATACGTCATAACGTAATACTATATAACGTTATACGTTATAACGTAATACTATATAACGTTATACGTTATAACGAAATACTATATAACGTTATACGTCATAACGTAATACTATATAACGTTATAAGTTATAACGTAATACCTTATGACCTTATACGTCATAACGTAATACTATATAACGTTATACGTTATAACGTAATACCATATAACGTAATACTATATATCGTTATACGTCATAACGTAATACCATATAACGTTATACGTCATAACGTAACACTATATAACGTTATACGTCATAACGTAATACTATATAACGTTATAAGTTATAACGTAATACCTTATGACCTTATACGTCATAACGTAATACTATATAACGTTATACGTTATAACGTAATACCATATAACGTAATACTATATATCGTTATACGTTATAACGTAATACCTTATGACCTTATACGTCAAAACGTAACACTATATAACGTTATACGTCATAACGTAATACCATATGATGTTATACGTTATAAGGAAATGCTATAGTACATTACACCTTATTACGTAATACTATACAACGTTATACGTTATAACGTAATACCATATAACGTTATACGTCACAACGTAATACTATATAACGTTATACGTTATAGCGTAATTCTATATAACGTTATACGTTATAACGTAATACCATATAACGTTATACGTCATAACGTAATACTATATAACGTTATAAGCTCTAACGTAATACCTTATGACCTTATACGTCATAACGTAATACTATATAACATTATACGTTATAACGTAATACTATATAACGTTATACGTCATAACGTAATACTATATAACGTTATAAGTTATAACGTAATACCTTATGACCTTACACGTCATAACGTTATACTATATAACGTAATGCGTTATAACGTAATACCATATAACGTTATACGACATAACGTAATACTATATAACGTTATACGTTATAACGTAATACCATATAACGTAATACTATATAACGTTATACGTTATAACGTAATACGATATAACGTTATACGTTATAACATAATGATACATAACGTTATTCGTTATTACGTAATATCACATAACGTTACACGTCATAACGTAATACTATATAACGTTATACGTCATAACGTAATACTATATAACGTTACACGTCATAACGTAATACTATATAACGTTATACGACATAACGTAATACTATATAACGTTATACGTTATAACGTAATACCATATAACGTAATACTATATAACGTTATACGTTATAACGTAATACGATATAACGTTATACGTTATAACATAATGATACATAACGTTATTCGTTATTACGTAATATCACATAACGTTACACGTCATAACGTAATACTATATAACGTTATACGTCATAACGTAATACTATATAATGTTACACGTCATAACGTAATACTATATAACGTTATACGTCATAACGTAATACTATATAACGTTATACGTTATAACGTAATACAATATAACGTAATACTATATAACGTTATACGTTATAACGTAATACCATATAACGTTATACGTCATAACGTAATACTATATAACGTTACACGTCATAACGTAATACTATATAACGTTATACGTTATAACGTAATACTATATAAGGTTACACGTTACAACGTAATACTATATAACGTTATACGTTATAACGTAATACCATATAACGTTATACGTCATAACGTAATACTATATAACGTTACACGTCATAACGTAATACTATATAACGTTATACGTTATAACGTAATACTATATAAGGTTACACGTTACAACGTAATACTATATAACGTAATACCATATAACGTAATACTATATAACGTTATACGTTATAACGTAATACTATATAACGTTATACGTTATAACGTAATACTATACAACGTTATACGTTATAACGTAATACCATATAACGTTATACGTCATAACGTAATACTGTATAACGTTATAAGTTATAACGTAATACCTTATGACCTTATACGTCATAACGTAATACTATATAACGTTATACGTTATAACGTAATACTATATAACGTTATACGTTATAACGTAATTCTATATAACGTTATACGTTATAACGTAATACTATATAACGTTATACGTCATAACGTAATACTATATAACGTTACCAGTTACAACGTAATACCATATAATGTCATACGTTATAACGTAATACTATATAACGTTATACGTTATAACGTAATACCATATGATGTTATACGTTATAAGGAAATGCTATAGTACGTTACACGTTATAACGTAATACTATATAACGTTATAAGTTATAACGTAATACCGTATGACCTTATACGTCATAACGTAATACAATATATCGTTACACGTCATAACGTAATACTATATAACGTCATAAGTTATAACGTAATACCTTATGACCTTATACGTCATAACGTAATACTATATAACGTTACACGTCATAACGTAAAACTATATAACGTTATACGTTATAACGTAATACTATATAAGGTTACACGTTACAACGTAATACTATATAACGTTATACGTTATAACGTAATACCATATGACGTTATACGTCATAACGTAATACTATATAACGTTATAAGTTATAACGTAATACCTTATGACCTTATACGTCATAACGTAATACTATATAACGTTACACGTTATAACGTAATACTATATGACGTTATACGTTATAACGTAATTCTATATAACGTTATTCGTTATAACGTAATACCATATAACGTTATACGTCATAACGTAATACTATATAACGTTATAAGTTATAACGTAATACCTTATGACCTTATACGTCATAACGTATTACTATATAACGTTATATGTCATAACGTAATACCATATAACGTAATACTATATAACGTTATAAGCTCTAACGTAATACCTTATGACCTTATACGTCATAACGTAATACCTTATGACCTTATACGCCATAACGTAATACTATATAACGTTATACGTTATAACGTAATACTATATAACGTTATACGTTATAACGAAATACTATATAACGTTTTACGTCATAACGTAATACTATATAACGTTATAAGTTTTAACGTAATACCTTATGACCTTATACGTCATAACGTAATACTATATAACGTTATACGTTATAACGTAATACCATATAACGTAATACTATATATCGTTATACGTCATAACGTAATACCATATAACGTTATACGTCATAACGTAACACTATATAACGTAATACTATATATCGTTATACGTTATAACGTAATACCTTATGACCTTATACGTCATAACGTAATACTATATAACGTTATACGTCATAACGTAATACTATATAACGTTATACGTTATAACGTAATACCATATAACGTAATACTATATATCGTTATACGTTATAACGTAATACCTTATGACCTTATACGTCAAAACGTAACACTATATAACGTTATACGTCATAACGTAATACCATATGATGTTATACGTTATAAGGAAATGCTATAGTACATTACACGTTATTACGTAATACTATATAACGGTATAAGTTATAACGTAATACCTTATGACCTTATACGCCATAACGTAATACTATATAACGTTATACGTTATAACGTAATACTATATAACGTTATACGTTATAACGAAATACTATATAACGTTATACGTCATAACGTAATACTATATAACGTTATAAGTTTTAACGTAATACCTTATGACCTTATACGTCATAACGTAATACTATATAACGTTATACGTTATAACGTAATACCATATAACGTAATACTATATATCGTTATACGTCATAACGTAATACCATATAACGTTATACGTCATAACGTAATACTATATAACGTTATAAGTTATAACGTAATACCTTATGACCTTATACGTCATAACGTAATACTATATAACGTTATACGTTATAACGTAATACCATATAACGTAATACTATATATCGTTATACGTTATAACGTAATACCTTATGACCTTATACGTCAAAACGTAACACTATATAACGTTATACGTCATAACGTAATACCATATGATGTTATACGTTATCAGGAAATGCTATAGTACATTACACCTTATTACGTAATACTATATAACGTTATACGTTATAACGTAATACTATATAACGTTATGCGTTATAACGTAATACTATACAACGTTATACGTTATAACGTAATACCATATAACGTTATACGTCACAACGTAATACTATATAACGTTATACGTTATAGCGTAATTCTATATAACGTTATACGTTATAACGTAATACTATATAACGTTATACGTCATAACGTAATACTATATAACGTTATAAGTTATAACGTAATACCTTATGACCTTACACGTCATAACGTTATACTATATAACGTAATGCGTTATAACGTAATACCATATAACGTTATACGACATAACGTAATACTATATAACGTTATACGTTATAACGTAATACCATATAACGTAATACTATATAACGTTATACGTTATAACGTAATACGATATAACGTTATACGTTATAACATAATGATACATAACGTTATTCGTTATTACGTAATATCACATAACGTTACACGTCATAACGTAATACTATATAACGTTATACGTCATAACGTAATACTATATAACGTTACACGTCATAACGTAATACTATATAACGTTATACGTCATAGCGTAATACTATATAACGTTACACGTCATAACGTAATACTATATAACGTTATACGTTATAATGTAATACTATATAAGGTTACACGTTACAACGTAACACTATATAACGTAATACCATATAACGTAATACTATATAACGTTATACGTTATAACGTAATACTATATAACGTTATACGTTATAACGTAATGCTATACAACGTTATACGTTATAACGTAATACCATATAACGTTATACGTCATAACGTAATACTGTATAACGTTATAAGTTATAACGTAATACCTTATGACCTTATACGTCATAACGTAATACTATATAACGTTATACGTTATAACGTAATACTATATAACGTTATACGTTATAACGTAACTCTATATAACGTTATACGTTATAACGTAATACTATATAACGTTATACGTCATAACGTAATACTATATAACGTTACCAGTTACAACGTAATACCATATAATGTCATACGTTATAACGTAATACTATATAACGTTATACGTTATAACGTAATACCATATGATGTTATACGTTATAAGGAAATGCTATAGTACGTTACACGTTATAACGTAATACTATATAACGTTATAAGTTATAACGTAATACCTTATGACCTTATACGTCATAACGTAATACAATATATCGTTACACGTCATAACGTAATACTATATAACGTCATAAGTTATAACGTAATACCTTATGACCTTATACGTCATAACGTAATACTATATAACGTTACACGTCATAACGTAAAACTATATAACGTTATACGTTATAACGTAATACTATATAAGGTTACACGTTACAACGTTATACTATATAACGTTATACGTTATCACGTAATACCATATAACGTTATACATCATAACGTAATACTATATAACGTTATAAGTTATAACGTAATACCTTATGACCTTATACGTCATAACGTAATACTATATAACGTTACACGTTATAACGTAATACTATATAACGTTATACGTTATAACGTAATTCTATATAACGTTATTCGTTATAACGTAATACCATATAACGTTATACGTCTTAACGTAATACTATATAACGTTATAAGTTATAACGTAATACCTTATGACCTTATACGTCATAACGTATTACTATATAACGTTATATGTCATAACGTAATACCATATAACGTAATACTATATAACGTTATAAGCTCTAACGTAATACCTTATGACCTTATACGTCATAACGTAATACAATATAACGTTATACGTTATAACGTAATACTATATAACGTTATACGTCATAACGTAATACTATATAACGTTATAAGTTATAACGTAATACCTTATGACCTTACACGTCATAACGTTATACTATATAACGTAATGCGTTATAACGTAATACCATATAACGTTATACGACATAACGTAATACTATATAACGTTATACGTTATAACGTAATACCATATAACGTAATACTATATAACGTTATACGTTATAACGTAATACGATATAACGTTATACGTTATAACATAATGATACATAACGTTATTCGTTATTACGTAATATCACATAACTCTATACGTTATAACGTAATACCATATGACGTTATACGTTATAACGTAATACTATATAACGTTGCACGTTATGACGTAATACTATATAACGTTACACGTTATGACGTAATACTATATAACGTTATACGTTATAACGTAATACCATATAACGTAATACTATATAACATTATACGTTATAGCGTAATACCTTATGACGTTATACGTTATAACGTAATACCATATAACGTTATACGTCATAACGTAATACTATGTAACTTTATACGTCATATCGTAATACCATATAACGTTATACGTTAGAACGTAATACTATATAAGGTGACACGTTACAACGTAATAGCATATAAAGTTATACGTCATGACGTAATACCATATAACGTTATACGTTAGAACGTAATACTATATAAGGTGACACGTTACAACGTAATACCATATAACGTTACACGTCATAACGTAATACCATATAACGTTATACGTTAGATCGTAATACTATATAACGTTATACGCTATAACGTAATACTGTATGATGTTATTGCGTTATAACTTAATACGATATAACGTTATACGTTATAACGTAATGATACATAACGTTATACGTTATAACGTAATACTATATAATGTTATACGTTATAACGTGTATACCTTATGACGTTATACGTTATAACGTAATACCATATGCTGTTATACGTTATAAGGAAATGCTATAGTACGTTACACGTTATGACGTAATACTATATAACGTTATACGTTATAACGTAATACCATATAACGTAATACTATATAACATTATACGTTATAGCGTAATACCTTATGACGTTATACGTTATAACGTAATACCATATAACGTTATACGTCATAACGTAATACTATGTAACGTTATACGTCATATCGTAATACCATATAACGTTATACGTTAGAACGTAATACTATATAAGGTGACACGTTACAACGTAATAGCATATAACGTTATACGTCATAACGTAATACTACATAACGTTACACGTCATAACGTAATACCATATAACGTTATACGTTAGATCGTAATACTATATAACGTTATACGCTATAACGTAATACTGTATGACGTTATTGCGTTATAACTTAATACGATATAACGTTATACGTTATAACGTAATGATACATAACGTTATACGTTATAACGTAATACTATATAATGTTATACGTTATAACGTGTATACCTTATGACGTTATACGTTATAACGTAATACCATATGCTGTTATACGTTATAAGGAAATGCTATAGTACGTTACACGTTATTACGTAATACTATATAACGTTATACGTTATAACGTAATACTATATTACGTTATACGTCATAACGTAATACTATATAACGTTATAAGTTATAACGTAATACCTTATGACCTTACACGTCATAACGTAATACTATATAACGTTATACGTTATAACGTAATACTATATAACCTTATACGTTACAACGTAATACCATAAAACGTAATACTATATAACGTTGTATGTTATAACGTAATACCATATAACGTTATACGTCATAACGTAATACTATACAACGTTATACGTTATAACGTAATACTATATAACGTTATAAGTTATAACGTAATACCTTATGACCTTACACGTTATAACGTAATACTATATAAGGTTACACGTTACAACGTAATACTGTATAACGTTATACGTTATAACGTAATACCATATAGCGTTATACGTCATAACGTAATACTATATAACGTTACACATCATAACGTAATACTATACAACGTTATACGTTATAACGTAATGCCATATAACGTTATACGTCTTAACGTAATGCCTTATGACCTTATACGTCATAACGTAATACTATATAACGTTATACGTTATAACGTAATACTATATAACGTTATACGTTATAACGTAATTCTATATAACGTTATACGTTATAACGTAATACCATATAACGTTATACGTCATAACGTAATACTATATAACGTTATAAGCTCTAACGTAATACCTTAAGACCTTATACCTCATAACGTAATACTATATAACGTTACACGTCATAACGTAATACTATATAACGTTATACGTTATAACGTAATACTATATATCGCTATACGTCATAACGTAATACTATATAACGTTACCAGTTACAACGTAATACCATATAACGTCATACGTTATAACGTAATACCATATGATGTTATACGTTATAAGGAAATGCTATAGTACGTTACACGTTATAACGTAATACTATATAACGTTATAAGTTATAACGTAATACCTTATGACCTTATACGTCATAACGTAATACAATATATCGTTACACGTCATAACGTAATAATATATAACGTCATAAGTTATAACGCAATACCTTATGACCTTATACGTCATAACGTAATACTATATAACGTTACACGTAATAACGTAATACTATATAACGTTATACGTTATAACGTAATACTATATAAGGTTACACGTTACAACGTAATACTATATAACGTTATACGTTATAACGTAATACCATATAACGTTATACGTCATAACGTAATACTATATGACGTTATAAGTTATAACGTAATACCTTATGACCTTATACGTCATAACGTAATACTATATAACGTTATACGTTATAACGTAATACTATATAACGATATACGTTATAACGTAATTCTATATAACGTTATACGTTATAACGTAATACCATATAACGTTATACGTCATAACGTAATACTATATAACGTTATAAGTTATAACGTAATACCTTATGACCTTATACGTCATAACGTATTACTATATAACGTTATATGTCATAACGTAATACCATATAACGTAATACTATATAACGTTATAAGCTCTAACGTAATACCTTATGACCTTACACGTCATAACGTAATACTATATAACGTAATACGTTATAACGTAATACCATATAACGTTATACGACATAACGTAATACTATATAACGGTATAAGTTCTAACGTAATACCTTATGACCTTATACGTCATAACGTAATACTATATAACGTTATACGTTACAACGTAATACTATATAACGTTGTACGTTATAACGTAATACTATATAACGTTATACGTCATAACGTAATACTATATAACGTTATAAGTTATAACGTAATACCTTATGACCTTATACGTCATAACGTAATACTATATAACGTTATACGTTATAACGTAATACCAGATAACGTAATACTATATATCGTTATACGTTATAACGTAATACCATATAACGCTATACGTCATAACGTAATACTATATAACGTTATACGTCATAACGTAATACCATATGATGTTATACGTTATAAGGAAATGCTATAGTACGTTACACGTTATTACGTAATACTATATAACGTTATACGTTATAACGTAATACTATATAACGTTATACGTCATAACGTAATACCATATAACGTTATACGTTATAACGTAATACTATATAACCTTATACGTTACAACGTAATACCATATAACGTAATACTATATAACGTCATATGTTATAACTTTATACCATATAACGTTATACGTTATAACGTAATACTATATAACGTCATACGTCATAACGTAATACCATATAACGTTATACTTTAGAACGTAATACTATATAAGGTGACACGTTACAACGTAATACCATATAACGTCATACGTTATAACGTAATACTATATAACGTTATACGTTATAGCGTAATATCATATGACGTTATACGTTATAACGTAATACCATATGATGTTATACAGTATAACGTAATGATACATAACGCTATACGTTATAACGTAATACTATATAACGTTATACGTTATAGCGTAATACCATATAACGTTATACGTCATAACGTAATACTATGTAACGTTATACGTCATAACGTAATACCATATAACGTTATACGTTAGATCGTAATACTATATAAGGTTACAAGTTACAACGTAATACCATATAACGTCATACGTTATAACGTAATACTATATAACGTTATACGTTATAACGTAATACTATATAACGTTATACGTTATAACGTAATACCATATGATCTTGTACGTTATAAGGAAATGCTATAGTACGTTACACGTTATAACGTAATACTATATAACGTTGTGAGTTATAACGTAATACCTTATGACCTTATACGTCATAACGTAATACTATATAACGTTACACGTCATAACGTAATACTATATAACGTCATTCGTTATAACGTAAAACGATATAACGTTATACGTTAGACCGTAATACTATATAACGTTATTCGTTATAACGTAATACTATATAACGTTATACGTTATAACGTAATACTATATAACGTTATACGTTAATATAATATATAATATAATATAATATATAGTATAATATATAGTATAATATAATATATAATATATAATATATATAGTATATAATAATATATAATATATAACGTAATACCATATAACGTTATACGTCATAACGTAATACTACATAACGTTACACGTCATAACGTAATACCATATAACGTTATACGTTAGATCGTAATACTATATAACGTTATACGTTATAACGTAATACTATATAACGTTATACGTTATAACGTAATACTATATAACGTTATACGTTATAACGTAATACCATATAACGTTATACGTCATAACGAAATACTATATAACGTTTTAAGTTATAACGTAATACCTTATGACCTTATACGTCATAACGTAATACTATATAACGATATACGTTATAACGTAATACTATATAACGTTATACGTTATAACGTAATACTATATAACGTTATACGTTATAACGTAATACCATATGATCTTGTACGTTATAAGGAAATGCTATAGTACGTTACACGTTATAACGTAATACTATATAACGTTATGAGTAATAACGTAATACTATATAACGTTATACGTTATAACGTAATACCATATAACGTTATACGTCATAACGAAATACTATATAACTTTATAAGTTATAACGTAATACCTTATGACCTTATACGTCATAACGTAATACTATATAACGTTGCACGTCATAACGTAATACCATATAACGTTATACGTCATAACGTAATACTATGTAACGTTATACGTCATATCGTAATACCATATAACGTTATACGTTAGAACGTAATACTATATAAGGTTACACGTTACAACGTAATACTATATAACGTTATACGTTATAACGTAATACCATATAACGTTACACGTCATAACGTAATACCATATAACGTTATACGTTAGATCGTAATACTATATAACGTTATACGCTATAACGTAATACTATATGACGTTATGGCGTTATAACTTAATACGATATAACGTTATACGTTACAACGTAATGATACATAACGTTATACGTTATAACGTAATACTATATAATGTTATACGTTATAACGTGTATACCTTATGACGTTATACGTTATAAAGTAATACCATATGCTGTTATACGTTATAAGGAAATGCTATAGTACGTTACACGTTATTACGTAATACTATATAACGTTATACGTTATAACGTAATACTATATAACGTTATACGTCATAACGTAATACTATATAACGTTATAAGTTATAACGTAATACCTTATGACCTTACACGTCATAACGTAATACTATATAACGTAATACGTTATAACGTAATACCATACAACGTTATACGACATAACGTAATACTATATAACGTTATACGTTATAACGTAATACCTTATGTCCTTATACGTCATAACGTAATACAATATAACGTTATACGTTATAACGTAATACTATATAACGTAATACGTTATAACGTAATACCATATAACGTTATACGACATAACGTTATACGTTATAACGTAATACCATATAACGTTATACGTCATAACGTAATACTATATAACGTTATAAGTTATAACGTAATACCTTATGACCTTATACGTCATAACGTAATACTATATAACGTTATACGTTATAACGTAATACCATATAACGTAATACTATATATCGTTATACGTCATAACGTAATACCATATAACGTCATACGTCATAACGTAACACTATATAACGTTATACGTCATAACGTAATACTATATAACGTTATAAGTTATAACGTAATACCTTATGACCTTATACGTCATAACGTAATACTATATAACGTTATACGTTATAACGTAATACCATATAACGTAATACTATATATCGTGATACGTTATAACGTAATACCTTATGACCTTATACGTCAAAACGTAACACTATATGACGTTATACGTCATAACGTAATACCATATGATGTTATACGTTATAAGGAAATGCTATAGTGCATTACACGTTATTACGTAATACTATATAACGTTATACGTTATAACGTAATACTATATAGCGTTATGCGTTATAACGTAATACTATACAACGTTATACGTTATAACGTAATACCATATAACGTTATACGTCACAACGTAATACTATATAACGTTATACGTTATAGCGTAATTCTATATAACGTTATACGTTATAACGTAATACCATATAACGTAATACTATATAACATTATACGTTATAGCGTAATACCTTATGACGTTATACGTTATAACGTAATACCATATAACGTTATACGTCATAACGTAATACTATGTAACGTTATACGTCATATCGTAATACCATATAACGTTATACGTTAGAACGTAATACTATATAAGGTGACACGTTACAACGTAATAGCATATAACGTTATACGTCATGACGTAATACCATATAACGTTATACGTTAGAACGTAATACTATATAAGGTGACACGTTACAACGTAATACCATATAACGTTACACGTCATAACGTAATACCATATAACGTTATACGTTAGATCGTAATACTATATAACGTTATACGCTATAACGTAATACTGTATGACGTTATTGCGTTATAACTTAATACGATATAACGTTATACGTTATAACGTAATGATACATAACGTTATACGTTATAACGTAATACTATATAATGTTATACGTTATAACGTGTATACCTTATGACGTTATACGTTATAACGTAATACCATATGCTGTTATACGTTATAAGGAAATGCTATAGTACGTTACACGTTATGACGTAATACTATATAACGTTATACGTTATAACGTAATACCATATAACGTAATACTATATAACATTATACGTTATAGCGTAATACCTTATGACGTTATACGTTATAACGTAATACTATATAACGTTATACGTCATAACGTAATACTATATAACGGTATAAGTTATAACGTAATACCATATAACGTTATACGACATAACGTAATACTATATAACGGTATAAGTTATAACGTAATACCTTATGACGTTATACGTCATAACGTAATTCTATATAACGTTACACGTCATAACGTAATACTATATAACGTTACACGTCATAACGTAATACTATATAAGGTGACACGTTACAACGTAATAGCATATAACGTTATACGTCATGACGTAATACCATATAACGTTATACGTTAGAACGTAATACTATATAAGGTGACACGTTACAACGTAATACCATATAACGTTACACGTCATAACGTAATACCATATAACGTTATACGTTAGATCGTAATACTATATAAGGTGACACGTTACGACGTAATACCATATAGTGTTATACGTCATAACGTAATACTATATAAGGTTACAAGTTACAACGAAATACCATATAACGTCATACGTTATAACGTAATACTATATAACGTTATACGTTATAACTTAATACCATATGATGTTATACGTTATAAGGAAATGCTATAGTACGTTACACGTTATAACGTAATACTGTATAACGTTATACGTTATAACGTAATACTGTATAACGTTATACATTATAACGTAATACTATATAACGTTATACGTTATAACGTAATACTATATAACGTTATACGTCATAACGTAATACTATATATCGTTATACGTTATAACGTAATACCATATGATGTTACACGTTATAACGTAATACTATATAACGTTATAAGTTATAACGTAATACCTTATGACCTTATACGTCATAACGTAATACTATATAACGTTACACGTCATAACGTAATACTACATAACGTTACACGTCATAACGTAATACCATATAACGTTATACGTTAGATCGTAATACTATATAACGTTAGACGTTATAACGTAATACTATATAACGTTATACGTTATAACGAAATACTATATAACGTTATACGTTATAACGTAATACCATATAACGTTATACTATATAACATTATACGTTATAGCGTAATACCTTATGACGTTATACGTTATAACGTAATACTATATAACGTTATACGTCATAACGTAATACTATATAACGGTATAAGTTATAACGTAATACCATATAACGTTATACGACATAACGTAATACTATATAACGGTATAAGTTATAACGTAATACCTTATGACGTTATACGTCATAACGTAATTCTATATAACGTTACACGTCATAACGTAATACTATATAACGTTACACGTCATAACGTAATACTATATAAGGTGACACGTTACAACGTAATAGCATATAACGTTATACGTCATGACGTAATACCATATAACGTTATACGTTAGAACGTAATACTATATAAGGTCACACGTTACAACGTAATACCATATAACGTTACACGCCATAACGTAATACCATATAACGTTATACGTTAGATCGTAATACTATATAACGTTATACGCTATAACGTAATACTGTATGACGTTATTGCGTTATAACTTAATACGATATAACATTATACGTTATAACGTATGATACATAACGTTATACGTTATAACGTAATACTATATAATGTTATACGTTATAACGTGTATACCTTATGACGTTATACGTTATAACGTAATACCATATGCTGTTATAGGTTATAAGGAAATGCTATAGTACGTTACACGTTATGACGTAATACTATATAACGTTATACGTTATAACGTAATACCATATAACGTAATACTATATAACATTATACGTTATAGCGTAATACCTTATGACGTTATACGTTATAACGTAATACTATATAACGTTATACGTCATAACGTAATACTATATAACAGTATAAGTTATAACGTAATACCATATAACGTTATACGACATAACGTAATACTATATAACGGTATAAGTTATAACGTAATACCTTATGACGTTATACGTCATAACGTAATTCTATATAACGTTACACGTCATAACGTAATACTATATAACGTTACACGTCATAACGTAATACTATATAACGTTATACGTTATAACGTAATACTATATATCGTTATACGTCATAACGTAATACTATATAACGTTACCAGTTACAACGTAATACCATATAACGTCATACGTTATAACGTAATACCATATGATGTTATACGTTATAAGGAAATGCTATAGTACGTTACACGTTATAACGTAATACTATATAACGTCATAAGTTATAACGTAATACCTTATGACCTTATACGTCATAACGTAATACTATATAACGTCACACGTCATAACGTAATACTATATAACGTTATACGTTATAACGTAATACTATATGAGGTTACACGTTACAACGTAATACTATATAACGTTATACGTTATAAAGTAATACCATATAACGTTATACGTCATAACGTAATACTATATAACGTTATAAGTTATAACGTAATACCTTATGACCTTATACGTCATAACGTAATACTATATAACGTTATACGTTATAACGTAATACTATATAACGATATACGTTATAACGTAATTCTATATAACGTTATACGTTATAACGTAATACCATATAACGTTATACGTCATAACGTAATACTATATAACGTTATAAGTTATAACGTAATACCTTATGACCTTATACGTCATAACGTATTACTATATAACGTTATATGTCATAACGTAATACCATATAACGTAATACTATATAACGTTAGAAGCTCTAACGTAATACCTTATGACCTTATACGTCATAACGTAATGCAAGATAACGTTATACGTTATAACGTAATACTATATAACGTTATACGTCATAACGTAATACTATATAACGTTATAAGTTATAACGTAATACCTTATGACCTGATACGTCATAACGTAATACTATATAACGTTATACGTTACAACGTAATACTATATAACGTTGTACGTTATAACGTAATACTATATAACGTTATACGTCATAACGTAATACTATATAACGTTATAAGTTATAACGTAATACCTTATGACCTTATACGTCATAACGTAATACTATATAACGTTATACGTTATAACGTAATACCAGATAACGTAATACTATATATCGTTATACGTTATAACGTAATACCATATAACGCTATACGTCATAACGTAATACTATATAACGTTATACGTCATAACGTAATACCATATGATGTTATACGTTATAAGGAAATGCTATAGTACGTCACACGTTATTACGTAATACTATATAACGTTATACGTTATAACGTAATACTATATAACGTTATACGTCATAACGTAATACTATATAACGTTATACGTTATAACGTAATACTATATAACCTTATACGTTACAACGTAATACCATATAACGTAATACTATATAACGTCATATGTTATAACTTTATACCATATAACGTTATACGTTATAACGTAATACTATATAACGTCATACGTCATAACGTAATACCATATAACGTTATACGTTAGAACGTAATACTATATAAGGTGACACGTTACAACGTAATACCATATAACGTCATACGTTATAACGTAATACTATATAACGTTATACGTTATAGCGTAATATCATATGACGTTATACGTTATAACGTAATACCATATGATGTTATACAGTATAACGTAATGATACATAACGCTATACGTTATAACGTAATACTATATAACGTTATACGTTATAGCGTAATACCATATAACGTTATACGTCATAACGTAATACTATGTAACGTTATACGTCATAACGTCATACCATATAACGTTATACGTTAGATCGTAATACTATATAAGGTTACAAGTTACAACGTAATACCATATAACGTCATACGTTATAACGGAATACTATATAACGTTATACGTTATAACGTAATACCATATGATGTTATACGTTATAAGGAAATGCTATAGTACGTTACACGTTATAACGTAATACTGTATAACGTTATACGTTATAACGTAATACTATATAACGTTATACGTTATAACGTAATACTATATAACGTTATACGTTATAACGTAATACTATATAACGTTATACGTCATAACGTAATACTATATATCGTTATACGTTATAACGTAATACCATATGATGTTACACGTTATAACGTAATACTATATAACGTTATAAGTTATAACGTAATACCTTATGACCTTATACGTCATAACGTAATACTATATAACGTTACACGTCATAACGTAATACCATATAACGTTATACGTCATAACGTAATACTACATAACGTTACACGTCATAACGTAATACCATATAACGCTATACGTTAGATCGTAATACTATATAAGGTTACAAGTTACAACGTAATACCATATAACGTTATACGTTATAACGTAATACTATATAACGTTATACGTTAGAACGTAATACTATATAAGTTGACACGTTACAACGTAATACCATATAACGTAATACGTCATAACGTAATACTATATAAGGTTACAAGTTACAACGTAATACCATATAACGTAATACGTCATAACGTAATACTATATAACGTTACACGTCATAACGTAATACTATATAACGTTATACGTCATAACGTAATACCATATGATGTTATACGTTATAAGGAAATGCTATAGTACGTTACACGTTATTACGTAATACTATATAACGTTATAAGTTATAACGTAATACCTTTTGACCTTATACGTCATAACGTAATACTATATAACGTTATACGTTATATAGTAATACTATAAAACGTTATACGTTATAACGTAATTCTATATAACGTTATACGTTATAACGTAATACCATATAACGTTATACGTCATAACGTAATACTATATAACGTTATAAGTCATAACGTAATACCTTATGACCTTACACGTCATAACGTAATACTATATAACGTAATACGTTATAACGTAATACCATATAACGTTATACGACATAACGTAATACTATATAACGGTATAAGTTCTAACGTAATACCTTATGACCTTATACGTCATAACGTAATACTATATAACGTTATACCTTATAACGTAATACTATATAACGTTGTACGTTATAACGTAATACTATATAACGTTATACGTCATAACGTAATACTATATAACGTTATAAGTTATAACGTAATACCGTATGACCTTACACGTCATAACGTAACACTATATAACGTAATACGTTATAACGTAATACCATATAACGTTATACGACATAACGTAATACTATATCACGGTATAAGTTATAATGTAATACCTTATGACCTTATACGTCATAACGTAATACTATATAACGTTATACGTTATAACGTAATACTATATAACCTTATACGTTTCAACGTAATACTATATAACGTAATACTATATAACGTCATATGTTATAACTTTATACCATATAACGTTATACGTCATAACGTAATACTATATAACGTTATACGTTATAGCGTAATATCATATGACGTTATACGTTATAACGTAATACCGTATGATGTTATACGTTATAAGCAAATGCCATAGTACGTTATACGTTATAACGTAATACTATATAACGTCATACGTCATAACGTAATACCATATAACGTTATACGTTAGAACGTAATACTATATAAGGTGACACGTTACAACGTAATACCCTATAACGTCATACGTTATAACGCAATACTATATAACGTTATACGTTATAGCGTAATATCATATGACGTTATACGTCATAACGTAATACCATATGATGTTATACATTATAACGTAATACTATATAACGTTATACGTTATAACGTAATACTATATAACGTTATACGTCATAACGTAATACTATATATCGTTATACGTTATAACGTAATACCATATGATGTTACACGTTATAACGTAATACTATATAACGTTATAAGTTATAACGTAATACCTTATGACCTTATACGTCATAACGTAATACTATATAACGTCACACGTCATAACGTAATACCATATAACGTTATACGTCATATCGTAATACTACATAACGTTACACGTCATAACGTAATACCATATAACGCTATACGTTAGATCGTAATACTATATAACGTTATACGTTATAACGTAATACTATATAACGTTATACGTTATATCGTAATACTATATAACGTTATACGTTATAACGTAATACTATATAACGTTATACGTTATAACGTAATACCATATAACGTTATACGTCATAACGAAATACTATATAACGTTACAAGTTATAACGTAATACCTTATGACCTTATACGTCATAACGTAATACTATATAACGATATACGTTATAACGTAATACTATATAACGTTATACGTTATAACGTAATACTATATAACGTTATACGTTATAACGTAATACCATATGATCTTGTACGTTATAAGGAAATGCTATAGTACGTTACACGTTATAACGTAATACTATATAACGTTGTGAGTTATAACGTAATACCTTATGACCTTATACGTCATAACGTAATACTATATAACGTTACACGTCATAACGTAATACTATATAACGTCATTCGTTATAACGTAAAACGATATAACGTTATACGTTATATCGTAATACTATATAACGTTATACGTCATAACGTAATACTATGTAACGTTATAGGTCATAACGTAATACCATATAACGTTATACGTTAGAACGTAATACTATATAAGTTGACACGTTACAACGTAATACCATATAACGTAATACGTCATAACGTAATACTATATAAGGTTACAAGTTACAACGTAATACCATATAACGTCATACGTTATAACGTAATACTATATAACGTCATTCGTTCTAACGTAAAACGATATAACGTTATACGTTATATCGTAATACTATATAACGTTATACGTTATAACGTAATACTATATAACGTTATACGTCATAACGTAATACTATATAACGTTATAAGTTATAACGTAATACCTTATGACCTTATACGTCATAACGTAATATTATATAACGTTATACGTTATAACGTAATACTATATAACGTTATACGTCATAACGTAATACTATATAACGTTATAAGTTATAACGTAATACCTTATGACCTTATACGTCATAACGTAATACTATATAACGTTATACGTTATAACGTAATACTATAAAACGTTATACGTTATAACGTAATTCTATATAACGTTATACGTTATAACGTAATACCATATAACGTTATACGTCATAACGTAATACTATATAACGTTATAAGTCATAACGTAATACCTTATGACCTTACACGTCATAACGTAACACTATATAACGTAATACGTTATAACGTAATACCATATAACGTTATACGACATAACGTAATACTATATAACGGTATAAGTTCTAACGTAATACCTTATGACCTTATACGTCATAACGTAATACTATATAACGTTATACCTTATAACGTAATACTATATAACGTTGTACGTTATAACGTAATACTATATAACGTTATACGTCATAACGTAATACTATATAACGTTATAAGTTATAACGTAATACCTTATGACCTTATACGTCATAACGTAATACTATATAACGTTATACGTTATAACGTAATACCAGATAACGTAATACTATATATCGTTATACGTTATAACGTAATACCATATAACGCTATACGTCATAACGTAATACTATATAACGTTATACGTCATAACGTAATACCATATGATGTTATACGTTATAAGGAAATGCTATAGTACGTTACACGTTATTACGTAATACTATATAACGTTATACGTTATAACGTAATACTATATAACGTTATACGTCATAACGTAATACTATATAACGTTATACGTTATAACGTAATACTATATAACCTTATACGTTACAACGTAATACCATATAACGTAATACTATATAACGTCATATGTTATAACTTTATACCATATAACGTTATACGTTATAACGTAATACTATATAACGTCATACGTCATAACGTAATACCATATAACGTTATACGTTAGAACGTAATACTATATAAGGTGACACGTTACAACGTAATACCATATAACGTCATACGTTATAACGTAATACTATATAACGTTATACGTTATAGCGTAATATCATATGACGTTATA
This sequence comes from Bombus sonorus, assembly GCA_029958995.1. NCBI lineage: Eukaryota > Metazoa > Arthropoda > Insecta > Hymenoptera > Apidae > Bombus > Bombus sonorus. The sequence continues at coordinate 304,295 of JARWAU010000053.1, read as the reverse complement.
CGTTATAACGTAATACCATATGATGTTATACAGTATAACGTAATGATACATAACGCTATACGTTATAACGTAATACTATATAACGTTATACGTTATAGCGTAATACCATATAACGTTATACGTCATAACGTAATACTATGTAACGTTATACGTCATAACGTCATACCATATAACGTTATACGTTAGATCGTAATACTATATAAGGTTACAAGTTACAACGTAATACCATATAACGTCATACGTTATAACGGAATACTATATAACGTTATACGTTATAACGTAATACCATATGATGTTATACGTTATAAGGAAATGCTATAGTACGTTACACGTTATAACGTAATACTGTATAACGTTATACGTTATAACGTAATACTATATAACGTTATACGTTATAACGTAATACTATATAACGTTATACGTTATAACGTAATACTATATAACGTTATACGTCATAACGTAATACTATATATCGTTATACGTTATAACGTAATACCATATGATGTTACACGTTATAACGTAATACTATATAACGTTATAAGTTATAACGTAATACCTTATGACCTTATACGTCATAACGTAATACTATATAACGTTACACGTCATAACGTAATACCATATAACGTTATACGTCATAACGTAATACTACATAACGTTACACGTCATAACGTAATACCATATAACGCTATACGTTAGATCGTAATACTATATAAGGTTACAAGTTACAACGTAATACCATATAACGTTATACGTTATAACGTAATACTATATAACGTTATACGTTAGAACGTAATACTATATAAGTTGACACGTTACAACGTAATACCATATAACGTAATACGTCATAACGTAATACTATATAAGGTTACAAGTTACAACGTAATACCATATAACGTAATACGTCATAACGTAATACTATATAACGTTACACGTCATAACGTAATACTATATAACGTTATACGTCATAACGTAATACCATATGATGTTATACGTTATAAGGAAATGCTATAGTACGTTACACGTTATTACGTAATGCTATATAACGTTATAAGTTATAACGTAATACCTTATGACCTTATACGTCATAACGTAATACTATATAACGTTATACGTTATAACGTAATACTATAAAACGTTATACGTTATAACGTAATTCTATATAACGTTATACGTTATAACGTAATACCATATAACGTTATACGTCATAACGTAATACTATATAACGTTATAAGTCATAACGTAATACCTTATGACCTTACACGTCATAACGTAATACTATATAACGTAATACGTTATAACGTAATACCATATAACGTTATACGACATAACGTAATACTATATAACGGTATAAGTTCTAACGTAATACCTTATGACCTTATACGTCATAACGTAATACTATATAACGTTATACCTTATAACGTAATACTATATAACGTTGTACGTTATAACGTAATACTATATAACGTTATACGTCATAACGTAATACTATATAACGTTATAAGTTATAACGTAATACCGTATGACCTTACACGTCATAACGTAACACTATATAACGTAATACGTTATAACGTAATACCATATAACGTTATACGACATAACGTAATACTATATCACGGTATAAGTTATAATGTAATACCTTATGACCTTATACGTCATAACGTAATACTATATAACGTTATACGTTATAACGTAATACTATATAACCTTATACGTTTCAACGTAATACTATATAACGTAATACTATATAACGTCATATGTTATAACTTTATACCATATAACGTTATACGTCATAACGTAATACTATATAACGTTATACGTTATAGCGTAATATCATATGACGTTATACGTTATAACGTAATACCGTATGATGTTATACGTTATAAGCAAATGCCATAGTACGTTATACGTTATAACGTAATACTATATAACGTCATACGTCATAACGTAATACCATATAACGTTATACGTTAGAACGTAATACTATATAAGGTGACACGTTACAACGTAATACCCTATAACGTCATACGTTATAACGCAATACTATATAACGTTATACGTTATAGCGTAATATCATATGACGTTATACGTTATAACGTAATACCATATGATGTTATACATTATAACGTAATACTATATAACGTTATACGTTATAACGTAATACTATATAACGTTATACGTCATAACGTAATACTATATATCGTTATACGTTATAACGTAATACCATATGATGTTACACGTTATAGCGTAATACTATATAACGTTATAAGTTATAACGTAATACCTTATGACCTTATACGTCATAACGTAATACTATATAACGTCACACGTCATAACGTAATACCATATAACGTTATACGTCATAACGTAATACTACATAACGTTACACGTCATAACGTAATACCATATAACGCTATACGTTAGATCGTAATACTATATAACGTTATACGTTATAACGTAATACTATATAACGTTATACGTTATATCGTAATACTATATAACGTTATACGTTATAACGTAATACTATATAACGTTATACGTTATAACGTAATACCATATAACGTTATACGTCATAACGAAATACTATATAACGTTACAAGTTATAACGTAATACCTTATGACCTTATACGTCATAACGTAATACTACATAACGATATACGTTATAACGTAATACTATATAACGTTATACGTTATAACGTAATACTATATAACGTTATACGTTATAACGTAATACCATATGATCTTGTACGTTATAAGGAAATGCTATAGTACGTTACACGTTATAACGTAATACTATATAACGTTGTGAGTTATAACGTAATACCTTATGACCTTATACGTCATAACGTAATACTATATAACGTTACACGTCATAACGTAATACTATATAACGTCATTCGTTATAACGTAAAACGATATAACGTTATACGTTATATCGTAATACTATATAACGTTATACGTCATAACGTAATACTATGTAACGTTATAGGTCATAACGTAATACCATATAACGTTATACGTTAGAACGTAATACTATATAAGTTGACACGTTACAACGTAATACCATATAACGTAATACGTCATAACGTAATACTATATAAGGTTACAAGTTACAACGTAATACCATATAACGTCATACGTTATAACGTAATACTATATAACGTCATTCGTTCTAACGTAAAACGATATAACGTTATACGTTATATCGTAATACTATATAACGTTATACGTTATAACGTAATACTATATAACGTTATACGTTATCACGTAATACCATATAACGTTATACGTCATAACGTAATACTATGTAACGTTATACGTCATAACGTAATTCCATATAACGTTATACGTTAGAACGTAATACTATATGAGTTGACACGTTACAACGTAATACCATATAACGTTATACGTTAGAACGTAATACTATATAAGTTGACACGTTACAACGAAATACCATATAACGTAATACGTCATAACGTAATACTATATAAGGTTACAAGTTACAACGTAATACCATATAACGTAATACGTCATAACGTAATACTATATAACGTTACACGTCATAACGTAATACTATATAACGTTATACGTTATAACGTAATACCATATAACGTTATGCGTCATAACGTAATACTATATAACGTTATAAGTTATAACGTAATACCTTATGACCTTATACGTCATAACGTAATACTATATAACGTTATACGTTATAACGTAATACTATAAAACGTTATACGTTATAACGTAATTCTATATAACGTTATACGTTATAACGTAATACCATATAACGTTATACGTCATAACGTAATACTATATAACGTTATAAGTCATAACGTAATACCTTATGACCTTACACGTCATAACGTAACACTATATAACGTAATACGTTATAACGTAATACCATATAACGTTATACGACATAACGTAATACTATATAACGGTATAAGTTCTAACGTAATACCTTATGACCTTATACGTCATAACGTAATACTATATAACGTTATACCTTATAACGTAATACTATATAACGTTGTACGTTATAACGTAATACTATATAACGTTATACGTCATAACGTAATACTATATAACGTTATAAGTTATAACGTAATACCTTATGACCTTACACGTCATAACGTAATACTATATAACGTAATACGTTATAACGTAATACCATATAACGTTATACGACATAACGTAATACTATATAACGGTATAAGTTCTAACGTAATACCTTATGACCTTATACGTCATAACGTAATACTATATAACGTTATACCTTATAACGTAATACTATATAACGTTGTACGTTATAACGTAATACTATATAACGTTATACGTCATAACGTAATACTATATAACGTTATAAGTTATAACGTAATACCTTATGACCTTATACGTCATAACGTAATATTATATAACGTTATACGTTATAACGTAATACTATATAACGTTATACGTCATAACGTAATACTATATAACGTTATAAGTTATAACGTAATACCTTATGACCTTACACGTCATAACGTAACACTATATAACGTAATACGTTATAACGTAATACCATATAACGTTATACGACATAACGTAATACTATATCACGGTATAGGTTATAACGTAATACCTTATGACCTTATACGTCATAACGTAATACTATATAACGTTATACGTTATAACGTAATACTATATAACCTTATACGCTTCAACGTAATACCATATAACGTAATACTATATAACGTCATATGTTATAACTTTATACCATATAACGTTATACGTCATAACGTAATACTATATAACGTTATACGTTATAGCGTAATATCATATGACGTTATACGTTATAACGTAATACCGTATGATGTTATACGTTATAAGCAAATGCCATAGTACGTTATACGTTATAACGTAATACTATATAACGTCATACGTCATAACGTAATACCATATAACGTTAAACGTTAGAACGTAATACTATATAAGGTGACACGTTACAACGTAATACCATATAACGTCATACGTTATAACGCAATACTATATAACGTTATACGTTATAGCGTAATATCATATGACGTTATACGTTATAACGTAATACCATATGATGTTATACATTATAACGTAATGATACATAACGCTATACGTTATAACGTAATACTATATAACGTTATACGTTACAACGTAATACCATATAGTGTTATACGTCATAACGTAATACTATATAAGGTTACAAGTTACAACGTAATACCATATAACGTCATACGTTATAACGTAATACTATATAACGTTATACGTTATAACGTAATACCATATGATGTTATACGTTATAAGGAAATGCTATAGTACGTTACACGTTATAACGTAATACTGTATAACGTTATACGTTATAACGTAATACTATATAACGTTATACGTTATAACGTAATACTATATAACGTTATACGTTATAACGTAATACTATATAACGTTATACGTCATAACGTAATACTATATATCGTTATAAGTTATAACGTAATACCATATGATGTTACACGTTATAACGTAATACTATATAACGTTATAAGTTATAACGTAATACCTTATGACCTTATACGTCATAACGTAATACTATATAACGTTACACGTCATAACGTAATACCATATAACGTTATACGTCATAACGTAATACTACATAACGTTACACGTCATAACGTAATACCATATAACGTTATACGTCATAACGAAATACTATATAACGTTATAAGTTATAACGTAATACCTTATGACCTTATACGTCATAACGTAATACTATATAACGATATACGTTATAACGTAATACTATATAACGTTATACGTTATAACGTAATACTATATAACGTTATACGTTATAACGTAATACCATATGATCTTGTACGTTATAAGGAAATGCTATAGTACGTTACACGTTATAACGTAATACTATATAACGTTATGAGTTATAACGTAATACTATATAACGTTATACGTTATAACGTAATACTCTATAACGTTATACGTTATAACGTAATACTATATAACGTTATACGTTATAACGTAATACCATATAACGTTATACGTCATAACGAAATACTATATAACGTTATAAGTTATAACGTAATACCTTATGACCTTATACGTCATAACGTAATACTATATAACCTTGCACGTCATAACGTAATACCATATAACGTTATACGTTATAACGTAATACTACATAACGTTACACGTCATAACGTAATACCATATAACGTTATACGTTAGATCGTAATACTATATAACGTTATACGTTATAACGTAATACTATATAACGTTATACGTTATAACGTAATACTATATAACGTTATACGTTATAACGTAATACCATATAACGTTATACGTCATAACGAAATACTATATAACGTTATAAGTTATAACGTAATACCTTATGACCTTATACGTCATAACGTAATACTATATAACGATATACGTTATAACGTAATACTATATAACGTTATACGTTATAACGTAATACTATATAACGTTATACGTTATAACGTAATACCATATGATCTTGTACGTTATAAGGAAAGGCTATAGTACGTTACACGTTATAACGTAATACTATATAACGTTATGAGTTATAACGTAATACCTTATGACCTTATGCGTCATAACGTAATACTATATAACGTTATACGTTATAACGTAATACCTTATGACGTTATACGTTATCACGTAATACCATATAACGTTATACGTCATAACGTAATACTATGTAACGTAATACGTCATAACGTAATACTTTATAAGGTTACAAGTTACAACGTAATACCATATAACGTCATACGTTATAACGTCATACTATATAACGTTATACGTTATAACGTAATACCATATGATGTTATACGTTATAAGGAAATGCTATAGTTCGTTACACGTTATAACGTAATACTATATAACGATATACGTTATAACGTAATACTATATAACGTTATACGTTATAACGTAATACCATATGATGTTATACGTTATAAGGAAATGCTATAGTACGTTACACGTTATAACGTAATACTATATAACGATATACGTTATAACGTAATACTATATAACGTTATACGTCATAACGTAATACTACATAACATTACACGTCATAACGTAATACCATATAACGTTATACGTTAGAACGTAATACTATATAAGTTGACACGTTACAACGTAATACCATATAACGTAATACGTCATAACGTAATACTATATAAGGTTACAAGTTACAACGTAATACCATATAACGTCATACGTTATAACGTAATACTATGTAACGTTATACGTTATAACGTAATACCATATGATGTTATACGTTATAAGGAAATGCTATAGTACGTTACACGTTATAACGTAATACTATATAACGTTATAAGTTATAACGTAATACCTTATGACCTTATACGTCATAACGTAATACTATATAACGTTACACGTCATAACGTAATACTATATAACGTTATTCATTATAACCTAAAACGGTATAACGTTATACGTTATAACGTAATGATACATAACGTTATACGTTATTACGTAATACCACATAACGCTATTCGTTATAACGTAATACTATATAACGTTATACGTTATAACGTAATACCTTATGACGTTATATGTTATGACGTAATACCATATAACGTTATACGTTAATACGTAATATCACATAACGCTATACGTTATAACGTAATACTATATAACGTTATACGTTATAACGTAATACCATATGATGTTATACGTTATAAGGAAATGCTATAGTACGTTATACGTGATAACGTAATACTATATAACGTTATAAGTTATAACGTAATACCTTATGACCTTATACGTCATAACGTAATACTATATAGCGTTATACGTTATAACGTAATACTAGATAACGTTATACGTCATAACGTAATACTATATAACGTTATAAGTTATAACGTAATACCTTATGACCTTACACGTCATAACGTAATACTATATAACGTTATACGTTATAACGTAATACTATATAACGTTATACGTCATAACGTTATACTATATATCGTTATACGTTATAACGTAATACCATATGATGTTACACGTTATAACGTAATACTATATAACGTTATAAGTTATAACGTAATACCTTATGACCTTATACGTCATAACGTAATACTATATAACGTTACACGTCATAACGTAATACCATATAACGTTATACGTCATAACGTAATACTACATAACTTTACACGTCATAACGTAATACCATATAACGTTATACGTTAGATCGTAATACTATATAACGTTATACGTTATAACGTAACACTATATAACGTTATACGTTATAACGTAATACTATATAACGTTATACGTTATAACGTAATACCATATAACGTTATACGTCATAACGTAATACTATATAACGTTATACGTTATAACGTAATACTATATAACGTTATACGTTATAACGTAATACCATATTATCTTGTACGTTATATGGAAATGCTATAGTACGTTACACGTTATAACGTAATACTATATAACGTTATGAGTTATAACGTAATACCTTATGACCTTATACGTCATAACGTAATACTATATAACGTTACACGTCATAACGTAATACTATATAACGTTATTCGTTATAACGTAAAACGATATAACGTTATACGTTATATCGTAATACTATATAACGTTATACGTTATAACGCAATACTATATAACGTTATACGTCATAACGTAATACTATATAACGTTATACGTTATAACGTAATACCTTATGACGTTATACGTTATCACGTAATACCATATAACGTTATACGTCATAACGTAATACTATGTAACGTTATACGTCATAACGTAATACCATATAACGTTATACGTTAGAACGTAATACTATATAAGTTGACACGTTACAACGTAATACCATATAACGTAATACGTCATAACGTAATACTATATAAGGTTACAAGTTACAACGTAATACCATATAACGTCATACGTTATAACGTAATACTATATAACGTTATACGTTATAACGTAATACCATATGATGTTATACGTTATAAGGAAATGCTATAGTACGTTACACGTTATAACGTAATACTATATAACGTTATAAGTTATAACGTAATACCTTATGACCTTATACGTCATAACGTAATACTATATAACGTTACACGTCATAACGTAATACTATATAACGTTATTCATTATAACCTAAAACGGTATAACGTTATACGTTATAACGTAATGATACATAACGTTATACGTTATTACGTAATACCACATAACGCTATTCGTTATAACGTAATACTATATAACGTTATACGATATAACGTAATACCTTATGACGTTATATGTTATGACGTAATACCATATAACGTTATACGTTATTATGTAATATCACATAACGCTATACGTTATAACGTAATACTATATAACGTTATACGTTATAACGTAATACCATATGATGTTATACGTTATAAGGAAATGCTATAGTACGTTATACGTGATAACGTAATACTATATAACGTTATAACTTATAACGTAATACCTTATGACCTTATACGTCATAACATAATACTATATAACGTTATACGTCATAACGTAATACTATATAATGTTACACGTCATAACGTAATACCATATAACGTTATACGTCATAACGTAATACTATATAACGTTATAAGTTATAACGTAATACCCTATGACCTTATACGTCATAACGTAATACTATATAACGTTATACGTTATAAGGTAATACTATATAACGTTATACGTTATAACGTAATTCTAGCTAACGTTATACGTTATAACGTAATACCATATAACGTTATACGTCATAACGTAATACTATATAACGTTATAAGCTCTAACGTAATACCTTAAGACCTTATACGTCATAACGTAATACTATATAACGTTATACGTCATAACGTAATACTATATAACGTTATACGTCATAACGTAATACTATATAACGGTATAAGTTATAACGTAGTACCATATAACGTTATACGACATAACGTAATACTATATAACGGTATAAGTTATAACGTAATACTTTATGACCTTATACGTCATAACGTAATACAATATAACGTTACACGTCATAACGTAATACTATATAACGTCATAAGTTATAACGTAATACCTTATGACCTTATACGTCATAACGTAATACTATATAATGTTACACGTCATAACGTAATACTATATAACGTTATAAGTTATAACGTAATACCTTATGACCTTATACGTCATAACGTAATACTATATAACGTTATAAGTTATAACGTAATACCTTATGACCTTATACGTCATAACGTAATACTATATAACGTTATACGTTATAACGTAATACTATATATCGCTATACGTTATAACGTAATTCTATATAACGTTATACGTTATAACGTAATACCATATAACGTTATACGTCATAACGTAATACTATATAACGTTATAAGCTCTAACGTAATACCTTATGACCTTATACGCTATAACGTAATACTATATAACGTTATAAGTTATAACGTAATATCTTATGACCTTATACGTCATAACGTAATACTATATAACGTTATACGTCATAACGTAATACTATATAACGGTATAAGTTATAACGTAATACCATATAACGTTATACGACATAACGTAATACTATATAACGGTATAAGTTATAACGTAATACCTTATGACGTTATACGTCATAACGTAATTCTATATAACGTTATACGTTATAACGTAATACTATATAACGTTATACGTTATAACGTAATACCATATAACGTAATACTATATAACGTTACCAGTTACAACGTAATACCATATAACGTCATACGTTATAACGTAATACTATATAACGTTATACGTTATAACGTAATACCATATGATGTTATACGTTATAAGGAAATGCTATAGTACGTTACACGTTATAACGTAATACTATATAACGTTATAAGTTATAGCGTAATACCTTATGACCTTATACGTCATAACGTAATACAATATAACGTTACACGTCATAACGTAATACTATATAACGTCATAAGTTATAACGTAATACCTTATGACCTTATACGTCATAACGTAATACTATATAATGTTACACGTCATAACGTAACACTATATAACGTTATAAGTTATAACGTCATACCTTATGACCTTATACGTCATAACGTAATACTATATAACGTTATAAGTTATAACGTAATACCTTATGACCTTATACGTCATAACGTAATACTATATAACGTTATACGTTATAACGTAATACTATATAAGGTTACACGTTACAAATTAATACTATATAACGTGATACGTTATAACGTAATACCATATAACGTTATACGTCATAACGTAATACTATATAACGTTATAAGTTATAACGTAATACCTTATGACCTTATACGTCATAACGTAATACTATATAACGATATACGTTATAACGTAATACCATATAACGTTATACGTCATAACGTAATACTATATAACGTTATAAGTTATAACGTAATACCTTATGACCTTATACGTCATAACGTAATACTATATAACGTTATACGTTATAACGTAATACCAGATAACGTAATACTATATATCGTTATACGTTATAACGTAATACCATATAACGCTATACGTCATAACGTAATACTATATAACGTTATACGTCATAACGTAATACCATATGATGTTATACGTTATAAGGAAATGCTATAGTACGTTACACGTTATTACGAAATACTATATAACGTTATACGTTATAACGTAATACTATATAACGTTATACGTCATAACGTAATACTATATAACGTTATAAGTTATAACGTAATACCTTATGACCTTACACGTCATAACGTAATACTATATAACGTAATACGTTATAACGTAATACCATATAACGTTATACGACATAACGTAATACTATATAACGGTATAAGTTATCACGTAATACCTTATGACCTTATACGTCATAACGTAATACTATATAACGTTATACGTTATAACGTAATACTATATAACCTTATACGTTACAACGTAATACCATATAACGTAATACTATATAACGTCATATGTTATAACTTTATACCATATAACGTTATACGTCATAACGTAATACTATATAACGTTATACGTTATAGCGTAATATCATATGACGTTATACGTTATAACGTAATACCATATGATGTTATACGTTATAAGCAAATGCCATAGTACGTTATACGTTATAACGTAATACTATATAACGTCATACGTCATAACGTAATACCATATAACGTTATACGTTAGAACGTAATACTATATAAGGTGACACGTTACAACGTAATACCATATAACGTCATACGTTATTACGTAATACTATATAACGTTATACGTTATAGCGTAATATCATATGACGTTATACGTTATAACGTAATACCATACGATGTTATACATTATAACGTAATGATACATAACGCTATACGTTATAACGTAATACTATATAACCTTATACGTTATAGCGTAATACCATATAACGTTATACGTCATAACGTAATACTATGTAACGTTATACGTCATGACGTAATACCATATAACGTTATACGTTAGAACGTAATACTATATAAGGTGACACGTTACAACGTAATACCATATAATGTTATACGTCATAACGTAATACTATATAAGGTTACAAGTTACCACGTAATACCATATAACGTCATACGTTATAACGTAATACTATATAACGTTATACGTTATAACGTAATACCATATGATGTTATACGTTATAAGGAAATGCTATAGTACGTTACACGTTATAACGTAATACTGTATAACGTTATACGTTATAACGTAATACTATCTAACGTTATACGTTATAACGTAATACTATATAACGTTATACGTAATAACGTAATACTATATAACGTTATACGTTATAACGTAATACTATATAACGTTATACGTAATAACGAAATACTATATAACGTTATAAGTTATAACGTAATACCATATAACGTTATACGTCATAACGATATACTATATAACGTTATAAGTTATAACGTAATACCTTATGACCTTATACGTCATAACGTAATACTATATAACGATATACGTTATAACGTAATACTATATAACGTTATACGTTATAACGTAATACTATATAACGTTATACGTTATAACGTAATACCATATGGTCTTGTACGTTATAAGGAAAGGCTATAGTACGTTACACGTTATAACGTAATACTATATAACGTTATGAGTTATAACGTAATACCTTATGACCTTATACGTCATAACGTAATACTATATAACGTTATACGTTATAACGTAATACCTTATGACGTTATACGTTATCACGTAATACCATATAACGTTATACGTCATAACGTAATACTATGTAACGTTATACGTCATAACGTAATACCATATAACGTTATACGTTAGAACGTAATACTATATAAGTTGACACGTTACAACGTAATACCATATAACGTAATACGTCATAACGTAATACTATATAAGGTTACCAGTTACAACGCAATACCATATAACGTCATACGTTATAACGTAATACTATATAACGTTATACGTTATAACGTAATACCATATTATCTTGTACGTTATATGGAAATGCTATAGTACGTTACACGTTATAACGTAATACCATATAACGTTATGAGTTATAACGTAATACCATATAACGTTATACGACATAACGTAATACTATATAACGTTATACGTTATAACGTAATACCATATAACGTTATACGTCATAACGTAATACAATATAACGTTACACGTCATAACGTAATACCATATAACGTTATACGTCATAACGTAATACTATATAACGTTATACGTCATAACGTAATACTATATCACGTTATAAGTTATAACGTAATACCTTATGACCTTATACGTCATAACGTAATACTATATAACGTTATACGTTATAACGTAATACTATATAACGTTATACGTTATAACGTAATTCTATATAACGTTATACGTTATAACGTAATACCATATAACGTTATACGTCATAACGTAATACTATATAACGTTATAAGCTCTAACGTAATACCTTAAGACCTTATACGTTTTAACGTAATACTATATAACGTTATACGTTATAACGTAATACTATATAACGTTATACGTTATAACGTAATTCTATATAACGTTATACGTTATAACGTAATACCATATAACGTTATACGTCATAACGTAATACTATATAACGTTATAAGCTCTAACGTAATACCTTAAGACCTTATACGTCATAACGTAATACTATATAACGTTATAAGTTATAACGTAATACCTTATGACCTTATACGTCATAACGTAATACAATATAACGTTACACGTCATAACGTAATACTATATAACGTCATAAGTTATAACGTAATACCTTATGACCTTATACGTCATAACGTAATACAATATAACGTTACACGTCATAACGTAATACTATATAACGTCATAAGTTATAACGTAATACCTTATGACCTTATACGTCATAACGTAATACTATATAATGTTACACGTCATAACGCAATACTATATAACGTTATAAGTTATAACGTAATACCTTATGACCTTATACGTCATAACGTAATACTATATAACGTTATAAGTTATAACGTAATACCTTATGACCTTATACGTCATAACGTAATACTATATAACGTTATACGTTATAACGTAATACTATATAACGTTATACGTCATAACGTAATACTATATAACGTTATACGTTATAACGTAATACTATATAACGTTATACGTTATAACGTAATACTATATAACGTTATACGTTACAACGTAATACCATATAACGTCATACGTTATTACGTAATACTATATAACGTTATACGTTATAGCGTAATATCATATGACGTTATACGTTATAACGTAATACCATACGATGTTATACATTATAACGTAATGATACATAACGCTATACGTTATAACGTAATACTATATAACCTTATACGTTATAGCGTAATACCATATAACGTTATACGTCATAACGTAATACTATGTAACGTTATACGTCATGACGTAATACCATATAACGTTATACGTTAGAACGTAATACTATATAAGGTGACACGTTACAACGTAATACCATATAATGTTATACGTCATAACGTAATACTATATAAGGTTACAAGTTACCACGTAATACCATATAACGTCATACGTTATAACGTAATACTATATAACGTTATACGTTATAACGTAATACCATATGATATTATACGTTATAAGGAAATGCTATAGTACGTTACACGTTATAACGTAATACTGTATAACGTTATACGTTATAACGTAATACTATCTAACGTTATACGTTATAACGTAATACTATATAACGTTATACGTAATAACGTAATACTATATAACGTTATACGTTATAACGTAATACTATATAACGTTATACGTAATAACGAAATACTATATAACGTTATAAGTTATAACGTAATACCATATAACGTTATACGTCATAACGATATACTATATAACGTTATAAGTTATAACGTAATACCTTATGACCTTATACGTCATAACGTAATACTATATAACGATATACGTTATAACGTAATACTATATAACGTTATACGTTATAACGTAATACTATATAACGTTATACGTTATAACGTAATACCATATGGTCTTGTACGTTATAAGGAAAGGCTATAGTACGTTACACGTTATAACGTAATACTATATAACGTTATGAGTTATAACGTAATACCTTATGACCTTATACGTCATAACGTAATACTATATAACGTTATACGTTATAACGTAATACCTTATGACGTTATACGTTATCACGTAATACCATATAACGTTATACGTCATAACGTAATACTATGTAACGTTATACGTCATAACGTAATACCATATAACGTTATACGTTAGAACGTAATACTATATAAGTTGACACGTTACAACGTAATACCATATAACGTAATACGTCATAACGTAATACTATATAAGGTTACCAGTTACAACGCAATACCATATAACGTCATACGTTATATCGTAATACTATATAACGTTATACGTTATAACGTAATACCATATTATCTTGTACGTTATATGGAAATGCTATAGTACGTTACACGTTATAACGTAATACCATATAACGTTATGAGTTATAACGTAATACCATATAACGTTATACGACATAACGTAATACTATATAACGTTATACGTTATAACGTAATACCATATAACGTTATACGTCATAACGTAATACAATATAACGTTACACGTCATAACGTAATACCATATAACGTTATACGTCATAACGTAATACTATATAACGTTATACGTCATAACGTAATACTATATCACGTTATAAGTTATAACGTAATACCTTATGACCTTATACGTCATAACGTAATACTATATAACGTTATACGTTATAACGTAATACTATATAACGTTATACGTTATAACGTAATTCTATATAACGTTATACGTTATAACGTAATACCATATAACGTTATACGTCATAACGTAATACTATATAACGTTATAAGCTCTAACGTAATACCTTAAGACCTTATACGTTTTAACGTAATACTATATAACGTTATACGTTATAACGTAATACTATATAACGTTATACGTTATAACGTAATTCTATATAACGTTATACGTTATAACGTAATACCATATAACGTTATACGTCATAACGTAATACTATATAACGTTATAAGCTCTAACGTAATACCTTAAGACCTTATACGTCATAACGTAATACTATATAACGTTATAAGTTATAACGTAATACCTTATGACCTTATACGTCATAACGTAATACAATATAACGTTACACGTCATAACGTAATACTATATAACGTCATAAGTTATAACGTAATACCTTATGACCTTATACGTCATAACGTAATACAATATAACGTTACACGTCATAACGTAATACTATATAACGTCATAAGTTATAACGTAATACCTTATGACCTTATACGTCATAACGTAATACTATATAATGTTACACGTCATAACGCAATACTATATAACGTTATAAGTTATAACGTAATACCTTATGACCTTATACGTCATAACGTAATACTATATAACGTTATAAGTTATAACGTAATACCTTATGACCTTATACGTCATAACGTAATACTATATAACGTTATACGTTATAACGTAATACTATATAACGTTATACGTCATAACGTAATACTATATAACGTTATACGTTATAACGTAATACTATATAACGTTATACGTTATAACGTAATACTATATAACGTTATACGTTACAACGTAATACCATATAACGTCATACGTTATTACGTAATACTATATAACGTTATACGTTATAGCGTAATATCATATGACGTTATACGTTATAACGTAATACCATACGATGTTATACATTATAACGTAATGATACATAACGCTATACGTTATAACGTAATACTATATAACCTTATACGTTATAGCGTAATACCATATAACGTTATACGTCATAACGTAATACTATGTAACGTTATACGTCATGACGTAATACCATATAACGTTATACGTTAGAACGTAATACTATATAAGGTGACACGTTACAACGTAATACCATATAATGTTATACGTCATAACGTAATACTATATAAGGTTACAAGTTACCACGTAATACCATATAACGTCATACGTTATAACGTAATACTATATAACGTTATACGTTATAACGTAATACCATATGATATTATACGTTATAAGGAAATGCTATAGTACGTTACACGTTATAACGTAATACTGTATAACGTTATACGTTATAACGTAATACTATCTAACGTTATACGTTATAACGTAATACTATATAACGTTATACGTAATAACGTAATACTATATAACGTTATACGTTATAACGTAATACTATATAACGTTATACGTAATAACGAAATACTATATAACGTTATAAGTTATAACGTAATACCATATAACGTTATACGTCATAACGATATACTATATAACGTTATAAGTTATAACGTAATACCTTATGACCTTATACGTCATAACGTAATACTATATAACGATATACGTTATAACGTAATACTATATAACGTTATACGTTATAACGTAATACTATATAACGTTATACGTTATAACGTAATACCATATGGTCTTGTACGTTATAAGGAAAGGCTATAGTACGTTACACGTTATAACGTAATACTATATAACGTTATGAGTTATAACGTAATACCTTATGACCTTATACGTCATAACGTAATACTATATAACGTTATACGTTATAACGTAATACCTTATGACGTTATACGTTATCACGTAATACCATATAACGTTATACGTCATAACGTAATACTATGTAACGTTATACGTCATAACGTAATACCATATAACGTTATACGTTAGAACGTAATACTATATAAGTTGACACGTTATAACGTAATGCCATATAACGTTATACGACATAACGTAATACTATATAACGTCATACGTTATAACGTAATACCATATAACGTAATACTATATAACGTTATACGTTATAACGTAATACGATATAACGTTATACGTTATAACATAATGATACATAACGTTATTCGTTATTACGTAATATCACATAACGCTATACGTTATAACGTAATACCATATGACGTTATACGTTATAGCGTAATACTATATAACGTTACACGTTATGACGTAATACTATATAACGTTACACGTTATGACGTAATACTATATAACGTTATACGTTATAACGTAATACTATATAACGTTATACGTTATAACGAAATACTATATAACGTTATACGTCATAACGTAATACTATATAACGTTATAAGTTATAACGTAATACCTTATGACCTTATACGTCATAACGTAATACTATATAACGTTATACGTTATAACGTAATACCATATAACGTAATACTATATATCGTTATACGTTATAACGTAATACCATATAACGATATTCGTCATAACGTAACACTATATAACGTTATACGTCATAACGTAATACCATATGATGTTATACGTTATAAGGAAATGCTATAGTACATTACACGTTATTACGTAAAACTGTATAACGATATACGTTATAACGTAATACTATATAACGTTATACGTCATAACGTAATACTATATAACGTTATACGTTATAACTTAATACTATATAACGTTATACGTTATAACGTAATACCATATAACGTAATACTATATATCGTTATACGTTATAACGTAATACCTTATGACCTTATACGTCAAAACGTAACACTATATAACGTTATACGTTATAACGTAATACCACATAACGTTATACGTCATAACGTAATACTATATAACGTTATACGTTATAACTTAATACTATATAACGTTATACGTTATAACGAAATTCTATATAACGTTATACGTCATCACGTAATACTATATAACTTTATAAGTTATAACGTAATACCTTATGACCTTATACGTCATAACGTAATACTATATAACATTATACGTTATAACGTAATACTATATAACGTTATACGTCATAACGTAATACTATATAACGTTATAAGTTATAACGTAATACCTTATGACCTTCCACGTCATAACGTTATACTATATAACGTAATGCGTTATAACGTAATACCATATAACGTTATACGACATAACGTAATACTATATAACGTTATACGTTATAACGTAATACTATATAACGTTATACGTCATAACGTAATACTATATAACATTACACGTCATAACGTAATACTATATAACGTTATACGTCATAACGTAATACTATATAACGTCATACGTTATAACGTAATACTATATAATGTTATACGTTATAACGTGTATACCTTATGACGTTATACGTTATAACGTAATACCATATGCTGTTATACGTTATAAGGAAATGCTATAGTACGTTACACGTTATTACGTAATACTATATAACGTTATACGTTATAACGTAATACTATATAACGTTATACGTCATAACGTACTACTATATAACGTTATAAGTTATAACGTAATACCTTATGACCTTACACGTCATAACGTAATACTATATAACGTAATACGTTATAACGTAATACCATACAACGTTATACGACATAACGTAATACTATATAACGGTATAAGTTATAACGTAATACCCTATGACCTTATACGTCATAACGTAATACTATATAACGTTATACGTTATAACGTAATACTATATAACCTTATACGTTACAACGTAATACCATAAAACGTAATACTATATAACGTTGTATGTTATAACGTAATACCATATAACGTTATACGTCATAACGTTATACGTTATAACGTAATACCATATAACGTTATACGTCATAACGTAATACTATATAACGTTATAAGCTCTAACGTAATACCTTAGGACCTTATACGTCAAAACGTAATACTATATAACGTTATACGTTATAGCGTAATACTATATAACGTTATACGTCATAACGTAATACTATATAACGTTATAAGTTATAACGTAATACCTTATGACCTTACACGTCATAACGTAATACTATATAACGTAATACGTTATAACGTAATACCATATAACGATATACGACATAACGTAATACTATATAACGGTATAAGTTACAACGTAATACCTTATGACCTTATACGTCATAACGTAATACTATATAACGTTATACGTTATAACGTAATACTATATAACGTTATACGTTATAACGAAATACTATATAACGTTATACGTCATAACGTAATACTATATAACGTTATAAGTTATAACGTAATACCTTATGACCTTATACGTCATAACGTAATACTATATAACGTTATACGTTATAACGTAATACCATATAACGTAATACTATATATCGTTATACGTCATATCGTAATACCATATAACGTTATACGTCATAACGTAACACTATATAACGTTATACGTCATAACGTAATACTATATAACGTTATAAGTTATAACGTAATACCTTATGACCTTATACGTCATAGCGTAATACTATATAACGTTATACGTTATAACGTAATACCATATAACGTAATACTATATATCGTTATACGTTATAACGTAATACCTTATGACCTTATACGTCAAAACGTAACACTATATAACGTTATACGTCATAACGTAATACCATATGATGTTATACGTTATAAGGAAATGCTATAGTACATTACACCTTATTACGTAATACTATATAACGTTATACGTTATAACGTAATACTATATAACGTTATGCGTTATAACATAATACTATACAACGTTATACGTTATAACGTAATACCATATAAGGTTATACGTCACAACGTAATACTATATAACGTTACACGTTATAGCGTAATTCTATATAACGTTATACGTTATAACGTAATACCATATAACGTTATACGTCATAACGTAATACTATATAACGTTATAAGCTCTAACGTAATACCTTATGACCTTATACGTCATAACGCAATACTATATAACATTATACGTTATAACGTAATACTATATAACGTTATACGTCATAACGTAATACTATATAACGTTATACATTATAACGTAATACCATATAACGTAATACTATATAACGTTATACGTTATAACGTAATACGATATAACGTTATACGTTATAACATAATGATACATAACGTTATTCGTTATTACGTAATATCACATAACGTTACACGTCATAACGTAATACTATATAACGTTATACGTCATAACGTAATACTATATAACGTTACACGTCATAACGTAATACTATATAACGTTATACGTCATAACGTAATACTATATAACGTCATAAGTTATAACGTAATACCTTATGACCTTACACGTCATAACGTAATACTATATAACGTAATACGTTATAACGTAATACCATACAACGTTATACGACATAACGTAATACTATATAACGGTATAAGTTATAACGTAATACCCTATGACCTTATACGTCATAACGTAATACTATATAACGTTATACGTTATAACGTAATACTATATAACCTTATACGTTACAACGTAATACCATAAAACGTAATACTATATAACGTTGTATGTTATAACGTAATACCATATAACGTTATACGTCATAACGTTATACGTTATAACGTAATACCATATAACGTTATACGTCATAACGTAATACTATATAACGTTATAAGCTCTAACGTAATACCTTAGGACCTTATACGTCATAACGTAATACTATATAACGTTATACGTTATAACGTAATACTATATAACGTTATACGTCATAACGTAATACTATATAACGTTATAAGTTATAACGTAATACCTTATGACCTTACACGTCATAACGTAATACTATATAACGTAATACGTTATAACGTAATACCATATAACGTTATACGACATAACGTAATACTATATAACGGTATAAGTTATAACGTAATACCTTATGACCTTATACGTCATAACGTAATACTATATAACGTTATACGTTATAAACGTAATACTATATAACGTTATACGTTATAACGAAATACTATATAACGTTATACGTCATAACGTAATACTTATAACGTTATAAGTTATAACGTAATACCTTATGACCTTATACGTCATAACGTAATACTATATAACGTTATACGTTATAACGTAATACCATATAACGTAATACTATATATCGTTATACGTCATAACGTAATACCATATAACGTTATACGTCATAACGTAACACTATATAACGTTATACGTCATAACGTAATACTATATAACGTTATAAGTTATAACGTAATACCTTATGACCTTATACGTCATAACGTAATACTATATAACGTTATACGTTATAACGTAATACCATATAACGTAATACTATATATCGTTATACGTTATAACGTAATACCTTATGACCTTATACGTCAAAACGTAACACTATATAACGTTATACGTCATAACGTAATACCATATGATGTTATACGTTATAAGGAAATGCTATAGTACATTACACCTTATTACGTAATACTATACAACGTTATACGTTATAACGTAATACCATATAACGTTATACGTCACAACGTAATACTATATAACGTTATACGTTATAGCGTAATTCTATATAACGTTATACGTTATAACGTAATACCATATAACGTTATACGTCATAACGTAATACTATATAACGTTATAAGCTCTAACGTAATACCTTATGACCTTATACGTCATAACGTAATACTATATAACATTATACGTTATAACGTAATACTATATAACGTTATACGTCATAACGTAATACTATATAACGTTATAAGTTATAACGTAATACCTTATGACCTTACACGTCATAACGTTATACTATATAACGTAATGCGTTATAACGTAATACCATATAACGTTATACGACATAACGTAATACTATATAACGTTATACGTTATAACGTAATACCATATAACGTAATACTATATAACGTTATACGTTATAACGTAATACGATATAACGTTATACGTTATAACATAATGATACATAACGTTATTCGTTATTACGTAATATCACATAACGTTACACGTCATAACGTAATACTATATAACGTTATACGTCATAACGTAATACTATATAACGTTACACGTCATAACGTAATACTATATAACGTTATACGACATAACGTAATACTATATAACGTTATACGTTATAACGTAATACCATATAACGTAATACTATATAACGTTATACGTTATAACGTAATACGATATAACGTTATACGTTATAACATAATGATACATAACGTTATTCGTTATTACGTAATATCACATAACGTTACACGTCATAACGTAATACTATATAACGTTATACGTCATAACGTAATACTATATAATGTTACACGTCATAACGTAATACTATATAACGTTATACGTCATAACGTAATACTATATAACGTTATACGTTATAACGTAATACAATATAACGTAATACTATATAACGTTATACGTTATAACGTAATACCATATAACGTTATACGTCATAACGTAATACTATATAACGTTACACGTCATAACGTAATACTATATAACGTTATACGTTATAACGTAATACTATATAAGGTTACACGTTACAACGTAATACTATATAACGTTATACGTTATAACGTAATACCATATAACGTTATACGTCATAACGTAATACTATATAACGTTACACGTCATAACGTAATACTATATAACGTTATACGTTATAACGTAATACTATATAAGGTTACACGTTACAACGTAATACTATATAACGTAATACCATATAACGTAATACTATATAACGTTATACGTTATAAACGTAATACTATATAACGTTATACGTTATAACGTAATACTATACAACGTTATACGTTATAACGTAATACCATATAACGTTATACGTCATAACGTAATACTGTATAACGTTATAAGTTATAACGTAATACCTTATGACCTTATACGTCATAACGTAATACTATATAACGTTATACGTTATAACGTAATACTATATAACGTTATACGTTATAACGTAATTCTATATAACGTTATACGTTATAACGTAATACTATATAACGTTATACGTCATAACGTAATACTATATAACGTTACCAGTTACAACGTAATACCATATAATGTCATACGTTATAACGTAATACTATATAACGTTATACGTTATAACGTAATACCATATGATGTTATACGTTATAAGGAAATGCTATAGTACGTTACACGTTATAACGTAATACTATATAACGTTATAAGTTATAACGTAATACCGTATGACCTTATACGTCATAACGTAATACAATATATCGTTACACGTCATAACGTAATACTATATAACGTCATAAGTTATAACGTAATACCTTATGACCTTATACGTCATAACGTAATACTATATAACGTTACACGTCATAACGTAAAACTATATAACGTTATACGTTATAACGTAATACTATATAAGGTTACACGTTACAACGTAATACTATATAACGTTATACGTTATAACGTAATACCATATGACGTTATACGTCATAACGTAATACTATATAACGTTATAAGTTATAACGTAATACCTTATGACCTTATACGTCATAACGTAATACTATATAACGTTACACGTTATAACGTAATACTATATGACGTTATACGTTATAACGTAATTCTATATAACGTTATTCGTTATAACGTAATACCATATAACGTTATACGTCATAACGTAATACTATATAACGTTATAAGTTATAACGTAATACCTTATGACCTTATACGTCATAACGTATTACTATATAACGTTATATGTCATAACGTAATACCATATAACGTAATACTATATAACGTTATAAGCTCTAACGTAATACCTTATGACCTTATACGTCATAACGTAATACCTTATGACCTTATACGCCATAACGTAATACTATATAACGTTATACGTTATAACGTAATACTATATAACGTTATACGTTATAACGAAATACTATATAACGTTTTACGTCATAACGTAATACTATATAACGTTATAAGTTTTAACGTAATACCTTATGACCTTATACGTCATAACGTAATACTATATAACGTTATACGTTATAACGTAATACCATATAACGTAATACGATATATCGTTATACGTCATAACGTAATACCATATAACGTTATACGTCATAACGTAACACTATATAACGTAATACTATATATCGTTATACGTTATAACGTAATACCTTATGACCTTATACGTCATAACGTAATACTATATAACGTTATACGTCATAACGTAATACTATATAACGTTATACGTTATAACGTAATACCATATAACGTAATACTATATATCGTTATACGTTATAACGTAATACCTTATGACCTTATACGTCAAAACGTAACACTATATAACGTTATACGTCATAACGTAATACCATATGATGTTATACGTTATAAGGAAATGCTATAGTACATTACACGTTATTACGTAATACTATATAACGGTATAAGTTATAACGTAATACCTTATGACCTTATACGCCATAACGTAATACTATATAACGTTATACGTTATAACGTAATACTATATAACGTTATACGTTATAACGAAATACTATATAACGTTATACGTCATAACGTAATACTATATAACGTTATAAGTTTTAACGTAATACCTTATGACCTTATACGTCATAACGTAATACTATATAACGTTATACGTTATAACGTAATACCATATAACGTAATACTATATATCGTTATACGTCATAACGTAATACCATATAACGTTATACGTCATAACGTAATACTATATAACGTTATAAGTTATAACGTAATACCTTATGACCTTATACGTCATAACGTAATACTATATAACGTTATACGTTATAACGTAATACCATATAACGTAATACTATATATCGTTATACGTTATAACGTAATACCTTATGACCTTATACGTCAAAACGTAACACTATATAACGTTATACGTCATAACGTAATACCATATGATGTTATACGTTATCAGGAAATGCTATAGTACATTACACCTTATTACGTAATACTATATAACGTTATACGTTATAACGTAATACTATATAACGTTATGCGTTATAACGTAATACTATACAACGTTATACGTTATAACGTAATACCATATAACGTTATACGTCACAACGTAATACTATATAACGTTATACGTTATAGCGTAATTCTATATAACGTTATACGTTATAACGTAATACTATATAACGTTATACGTCATAACGTAATACTATATAACGTTATAAGTTATAACGTAATACCTTATGACCTTACACGTCATAACGTTATACTATATAACGTAATGCGTTATAACGTAATACCATATAACGTTATACGACATAACGTAATACTATATAACGTTATACGTTATAACGTAATACCATATAACGTAATACTATATAACGTTATACGTTATAACGTAATACGATATAACGTTATACGTTATAACATAATGATACATAACGTTATTCGTTATTACGTAATATCACATAACGTTACACGTCATAACGTAATACTATATAACGTTATACGTCATAACGTAATACTATATAACGTTACACGTCATAACGTAATACTATATAACGTTATACGTCATAGCGTAATACTATATAACGTTACACGTCATAACGTAATACTATATAACGTTATACGTTATAATGTAATACTATATAAGGTTACACGTTACAACGTAACACTATATAACGTAATACCATATAACGTAATACTATATAACGTTATACGTTATAACGTAATACTATATAACGTTATACGTTATAACGTAATGCTATACAACGTTATACGTTATAACGTAATACCATATAACGTTATACGTCATAACGTAATACTGTATAACGTTATAAGTTATAACGTAATACCTTATGACCTTATACGTCATAACGTAATACTATATAACGTTATACGTTATAACGTAATACTATATAACGTTATACGTTATAACGTAACTCTATATAACGTTATACGTTATAACGTAATACTATATAACGTTATACGTCATAACGTAATACTATATAACGTTACCAGTTACAACGTAATACCATATAATGTCATACGTTATAACGTAATACTATATAACGTTATACGTTATAACGTAATACCATATGATGTTATACGTTATAAGGAAATGCTATAGTACGTTACACGTTATAACGTAATACTATATAACGTTATAAGTTATAACGTAATACCTTATGACCTTATACGTCATAACGTAATACAATATATCGTTACACGTCATAACGTAATACTATATAACGTCATAAGTTATAACGTAATACCTTATGACCTTATACGTCATAACGTAATACTATATAACGTTACACGTCATAACGTAAAACTATATAACGTTATACGTTATAACGTAATACTATATAAGGTTACACGTTACAACGTTATACTATATAACGTTATACGTTATCACGTAATACCATATAACGTTATACATCATAACGTAATACTATATAACGTTATAAGTTATAACGTAATACCTTATGACCTTATACGTCATAACGTAATACTATATAACGTTACACGTTATAACGTAATACTATATAACGTTATACGTTATAACGTAATTCTATATAACGTTATTCGTTATAACGTAATACCATATAACGTTATACGTCTTAACGTAATACTATATAACGTTATAAGTTATAACGTAATACCTTATGACCTTATACGTCATAACGTATTACTATATAACGTTATATGTCATAACGTAATACCATATAACGTAATACTATATAACGTTATAAGCTCTAACGTAATACCTTATGACCTTATACGTCATAACGTAATACAATATAACGTTATACGTTATAACGTAATACTATATAACGTTATACGTCATAACGTAATACTATATAACGTTATAAGTTATAACGTAATACCTTATGACCTTACACGTCATAACGTAATACTATATAACGTAATACGTTATAACGTAATACCATATAACGTTATACGACATAACGTTATACGTTATAACGTAATACCATATAACGTTATACGTCATAACGTAATACTATATAACGTTATAAGCTCTAACGTAATACCTTTGGACCTTATACGTCATAACGTAATACTATATAACGTTATACGTTATAACGTAATACCATATAACGTTATACGACATAACGTAATACTATATAACGGTATAAGTTATATCGTAATACCTTATGACCTTATACGCCATAACGTAATACTATATAACGTTATACGTTATAACGTAATACTATATAACGTTATACGTTATAACGAAATACTATATAACGTTATACGTCATAACGTAATACTATATAACGTTATAAGTTTTAACGTAATACCTTATGACCTTATACGTCATAACGTAATACTATATAACGTTATACGTTATAACGTAATACCATATAACGTAATACTATATATCGTTATACGTCATAACGTAATACCATATAACGTTATACGTCATAACGTAACACTATATAACGTTATACGTCATAACGTAATACTATATAACGTTATAAGTTATAACGTAATACCGTATGACCTTATACGTCATAACGTAATACTATATAACGTTATACGTTATAACGTAATACCATATAACGTATTACTATATATCGTTATACGTTATAACGTAATACCTTATGACCTTATACGTCAAAACGTAACACTATATAACGTTATACGTCATAACGTAATACCATATGATGTTATACGTTATAAGGAAATGCTATAGTACATTACACGTTATTACGTAATACTATATAACGTTATACGTTATAACGTAATACTATATAACGTTATACGTCATAACGTAATACTATATAACGTTATAAGCTCTAACGTAATACCTTATGACCTTATACGTCATAACGTAATACTATATAACATTATACGTTATAACGTAATACTATATAACGTTATACGTCATAACGTAATACTATATAACGTTATAAGTTATAACGTAATACCTTATGACCTTACACGTCATAACGTTATACTATATAACGTAATGCGTTATAACGTAATACCATATAACGTTATACGACATAACGTAATACTATATAACGTTATACGTTATAACGTAATACCATATAACGTAATACTATATAACGTTATACGTTATAACGTAATACGATATAACGTTATACGTTATAACATAATGATACATAACGTTATTCGTTATTACGTAATATCACATAACTCTATACGTTATAACGTAATACCATATGACGTTATACGTTATAACGTAATACTATATAACGTTGCACGTTATGACGTAATACTATATAACGTTACACGTTATGACGTAATACTATATAACGTTATACGTTATAACGTAATACCATATAACGTAATACTATATAACATTATACGTTATAGCGTAATACCTTATGACGTTATACGTTATAACGTAATACCATATAACGTTATACGTCATAACGTAATACTATGTAACTTTATACGTCATATCGTAATACCATATAACGTTATACGTTAGAACGTAATACTATATAAGGTGACACGTTACAACGTAATAGCATATAAAGTTATACGTCATGACGTAATACCATATAACGTTATACGTTAGAACGTAATACTATATAAGGTGACACGTTACAACGTAATACCATATAACGTTACACGTCATAACGTAATACCATATAACGTTATACGTTAGATCGTAATACTATATAACGTTATACGCTATAACGTAATACTGTATGATGTTATTGCGTTATAACTTAATACGATATAACGTTATACGTTATAACGTAATGATACATAACGTTATACGTTATAACGTAATACTATATAATGTTATACGTTATAACGTGTATACCTTATGACGTTATACGTTATAACGTAATACCATATGCTGTTATACGTTATAAGGAAATGCTATAGTACGTTACACGTTATGACGTAATACTATATAACGTTATACGTTATAACGTAATACCATATAACGTAATACTATATAACATTATACGTTATAGCGTAATACCTTATGACGTTATACGTTATAACGTAATACCATATAACGTTATACGTCATAACGTAATACTATGTAACGTTATACGTCATATCGTAATACCATATAACGTTATACGTTAGAACGTAATACTATATAAGGTGACACGTTACAACGTAATAGCATATAACGTTATACGTCATAACGTAATACTACATAACGTTACACGTCATAACGTAATACCATATAACGTTATACGTTAGATCGTAATACTATATAACGTTATACGCTATAACGTAATACTGTATGACGTTATTGCGTTATAACTTAATACGATATAACGTTATACGTTATAACGTAATGATACATAACGTTATACGTTATAACGTAATACTATATAATGTTATAAGTTTTAACGTAATACCTTATGACCTTATACGTCATAACGTAATACTATATAACGTTATACGTTATAACGTAATACCATATAACGTAATACTATATATCGTTATACGTCATAACGTAATACCATATAACGTTATACGTCATAACGTAATACTATATAACGTTATAAGTTATAACGTAATACCTTATGACCTTATACGTCATAACGTAATACTATATAACGTTATACGTTATAACGTAATACCATATAACGTAATACTATATATCGTTATACGTTATAACGTAATACCTTATGACCTTATACGTCAAAACGTAACACTATATAACGTTATACGTCATAACGTAATACCATATGATGTTATACGTTATAAGGAAATGCTATAGTACATTACACCTTATTACGTAATACTATATAACGTTATACGTTATAACGTAATACTATATAACGTTATGCGTTATAACGTAATACTATACAACGTTATACGTTATAACGTAATACCATATAACGTTATACGTCACAACGTAATACTATATAACGTTATACGTTATAGCGTAATTCTATATAACGTTATACGTTATAACGTAATACTATATAACGTTATACGTCATAACGTAATACTATATAACGTTATAAGTTATAACGTAATACCTTATGACCTTACACGTCATAACGTTATACTATATAACGTAATGCGTTATAACGTAATACCATATAACGTTATACGACATAACGTAATACTATATAACGTTATACGTTATAACGTAATACCATATAACGTAATACTATATAACGTTATACGTTATAACGTAATACGATATAACGTTATACGTTATAACATAATGATACATAACGTTATTCGTTATTACGTAATATCACATAACGTTACACGTCATAACGTAATACTATATAACGTTATACGTCATAACGTAATACTATATAACGTTACACGTCATAACGTAATACTATATAACGTTATACGTCATAGCGTAATACTATATAACGTTACACGTCATAACGTAATACTATATAACGTTATACGTTATAATGTAATACTATATAAGGTTACACGTTACAACGTAATACTATATAACGTAATACCATATAACGTAATACTATATAACGTTATACGTTATAACGTAATACTATATAACGTTATACGTTATAACGTAATACTATACAACGTTATACGTTATAACGTAATACCATATAACGTTATACGTCATAACGTAATACTGTATAACGTTATAAGTTATAACGTAATACCTTATGACCTTATACGTCATAACGTAATACTATATAACGTTATACGTTATAACGTAATACTATATAACGTTATACGTTATAACGTAATTCTATATAACGTTATACGTTATAACGTAATACTATATAACGTTATACGTCATAACGTAATACTATATAACGTTACCAGTTACAACGTAATACCATATAATGTCATACGTTATAACGTAATACTATATAACGTTATACGTTATAACGTAATACCACATGATGTTATACGTTATAAGGAAATGCTATAGTACGTTACACGTTATAACGTAATACTATATAACGTTATAAGTTATAACGTAATACCTTATGACCTTATACGTCATAACGTAATACAATATATCGTTACACGTCATAACGTAATACTATATAACGTCATAAGTTATAACGTAATACCTTATGACCTTATACGTCATAACGTAATACTATATAACGTTACACGTCATAACGTAAAACTATATAACGTTATACGTTATAACGTAATACTATATAAGGTTACACGTTACAACGTTATACTATATAACGTTATACGTTATCACGTAATACCATATAACGTTATACGTCATAACGTAATACTATATAACGTTATAAGTTATAACGTAATACCTTATGACCTTATACGTCATAACGTAATACTATATAACGTTACACGTTATAACGTAATACTATATAACGTTATACGTATAACGTAATTCTATATAACGTTATTCGTTATAACGTAATACCATATAACGTTATACGTCATAACGTAATACTATATAACGTTATAAGTTATAACGTAATACCTTATGACCTTATACGTCATAACGTATTACTATATAACGTTATATGTCATAACGTAATACCATATAACGTAATACTATATAACGTTATAAGCTCTAACGTAATACCTTATGACCTTATACGTCATAACGTAATACAATATAACGTTATACGTTATAACGTAATACTATATAACGTTATACGTCATAACGTAATACTATATAACGTTATAAGTTATAACGGAATACCTTATGACCTTACACGTCATAACGTAATACTATATAACGTAATACGTTATAACGTAATACCATATAACGTTATACGACATAACGTTATACGTTATAACGTAATACCATATAACGTTATACGTCATAACGTAATACTATATAACGTTATAAGCTCTAACGTAATACCTTTGGACCTTATACGTCATAACGTAATACGACATAACGTTATACGTTATAACGTAATACCATATAACGTTATACGTCATAACGTAATACTATATAACGTTATAAGCTCTAACGTAATACCTTTGGACCTTATACGTCATAACGTAATACTATATAACGTTATACGTTATAACGTAATACCATATAACGTTATACGACATAACGTAATACCATATAACGGTATAAGTTATATCGTAATACCTTATGACCTTATACGCCATAACGTAATACTATATAATGTTATACGTTATAACGTAATACTATATAACGTTATACGTTATAACGAAATACTATATAACGTTATACGTCATAACGTAATACTATATAACGTTATAAGTTTTAACGTAATACCTTATGACCTTATACGTCATAACGTAATACTATATAACGTTATACGTTATAACGTAATACCATATAACGTAATACTATATATCGTTATACGTCATAACGTAATACCATATAACGTTATACGTCATAACGTAACACTATATAACGTTATACGTCATAACGTAATACTATATAACGTTATAAGTTATAACGTAATACCGTATGACCTTATACGTCATAACGTAATACTATATAACGTTATACGTTATAACGTAATACCATATAACGTATTACTATATATCGTTATACGTTATAACGTAATACCTTATGACCTTATACGTCAAAACGTAACACTATATAACGTTATACGTCATAACGTAATACTATATAACGTTATACGTTATAACGTAATACCATATAACGTATTACTATATATCGTTATACGTTATAACGTAATACCTTATGACCTTATACGTCAAAACGTAACACTATATAACGTTATACGTCATAACGTAATACCATATGATGTTATACGTTATAAGGAAATGCTATAGTACATTACACGTTATTACGTAATACTATATAACGTTATACGTTATAACGTAATACTATATAACGTTATACGTCATAACGTAATACTATATAACGTTATAAGCTCTAACGTAATACCTTATGACCTTATACGTCATAACGTAATACTATATAACATTATACGTTATAACGTAATACTATATAACGTTATACGTCATAACGTAATACTATATAACGTTATAAGTTATAACGTAATACCTTATGACCTTACACGTCATAACGTATACTATATAACGTAATGCGTTATAACGTAATACCATATAACGTTATACGACATAACGTA
The DNA here is from genome assembly GCA_029958995.1 of Bombus sonorus. Taxonomy (NCBI): domain Eukaryota; kingdom Metazoa; phylum Arthropoda; class Insecta; order Hymenoptera; family Apidae; genus Bombus; species Bombus sonorus. The sequence continues at coordinate 269,750 of JARWAU010000053.1, read as the reverse complement.
ATACTATATAACGTTATACGTTATAACGTAATACCATATAACGTAATACTATATAACGTTATACGTTATAACGTAATACGATATAACGTTATACGTTATAACATAATGATACATAACGTTATTCGTTATTACGTAATATCACATAACTCTATACGTTATAACGTAATACCATATGACGTTATACGTTATAACGTAATACTATATAACGTTGCACGTTATGACGTAATACTATATAACGTTACACGTTATGACGTAATACTATATAACGTTATACGTTATAACGTAATACCATATAACGTAATACTATATAACATTATACGTTATAGCGTAATACCTTATGACGTTATACGTTATAACGTAATACCATATAACGTTATACGTCATAACGTAATACTATGTAACTTTATACGTCATATCGTAATACCATATAACGTTATACGTTAGAACGTAATACTATATAAGGTGACACGTTACAACGTAATAGCATATAAAGTTATACGTCATGACGTAATACCATATAACGTTATACGTTAGAACGTAATACTATATAAGGTGACACGTTACAACGTAATACCATATAACGTTACACGTCATAACGTAATACCATATAACGTTATACGTTAGATCGTAATACTATATAACGTTATACGCTATAACGTAATACTGTATGATGTTATTGCGTTATAACTTAATACGATATAACGTTATACGTTATAACGTAATGATACATAACGTTATACGTTATAACGTAATACTATATAATGTTATACGTTATAACGTGTATACCTTATGACGTTATACGTTATAACGTAATACCATATGCTGTTATACGTTATAAGGAAATGCTATAGTACGTTACACGTTATGACGTAATACTATATAACGTTATACGTTATAACGTAATACCATATAACGTAATACTATATAACATTATACGTTATAGCGTAATACCTTATGACGTTATACGTTATAACGTAATACCATATAACGTTATACGTCATAACGTAATACTATGTAACGTTATACGTCATATCGTAATACCATATAACGTTATACGTTAGAACGTAATACTATATAAGGTGACACGTTACAACGTAATAGCATATAACGTTATACGTCATAACGTAATACTACATAACGTTACACGTCATAACGTAATACCATATAACGTTATACGTTAGATCGTAATACTATATAACGTTATACGCTATAACGTAATACTGTATGACGTTATTGCGTTATAACTTAATACGATATAACGTTATACGTTATAACGTAATGATACATAACGTTATACGTTATAACGTAATACTATATAATGTTATACGTTATAACGTGTATACCTTATGACGTTATACGTTATAACGTAATACCATATGCTGTTATACGTTATAAGGAAATGCTATAGTACGTTACACGTTATTACGTAATACTATATAACGTTATACGTTATAACGTAATACTATATTACGTTATACGTCATAACGTAATACTATATAACGTTATAAGTTATAACGTAATACCTTATGACCTTACACGTCATAACGTAATACTATATAACGTTATACGTTATAACGTAATACTATATAACCTTATACGTTACAACGTAATACCATAAAACGTAATACTATATAACGTTGTATGTTATAACGTAATACCATATAACGTTATACGTCATAACGTAATACTATACAACGTTATACGTTATAACGTAATACTATATAACGTTATAAGTTATAACGTAATACCTTATGACCTTACACGTTATAACGTAATACTATATAAGGTTACACGTTACAACGTAATACTGTATAACGTTATACGTTATAACGTAATACCATATAGCGTTATACGTCATAACGTAATACTATATAACGTTACACATCATAACGTAATACTATACAACGTTATACGTTATAACGTAATGCCATATAACGTTATACGTCTTAACGTAATGCCTTATGACCTTATACGTCATAACGTAATACTATATAACGTTATACGTTATAACGTAATACTATATAACGTTATACGTTATAACGTAATTCTATATAACGTTATACGTTATAACGTAATACCATATAACGTTATACGTCATAACGTAATACTATATAACGTTATAAGCTCTAACGTAATACCTTAAGACCTTATACCTCATAACGTAATACTATATAACGTTACACGTCATAACGTAATACTATATAACGTTATACGTTATAACGTAATACTATATATCGCTATACGTCATAACGTAATACTATATAACGTTACCAGTTACAACGTAATACCATATAACGTCATACGTTATAACGTAATACCATATGATGTTATACGTTATAAGGAAATGCTATAGTACGTTACACGTTATAACGTAATACTATATAACGTTATAAGTTATAACGTAATACCTTATGACCTTATACGTCATAACGTAATACAATATATCGTTACACGTCATAACGTAATAATATATAACGTCATAAGTTATAACGCAATACCTTATGACCTTATACGTCATAACGTAATACTATATAACGTTACACGTAATAACGTAATACTATATAACGTTATACGTTATAACGTAATACTATATAAGGTTACACGTTACAACGTAATACTATATAACGTTATACGTTATAACGTAATACCATATAACGTTATACGTCATAACGTAATACTATATGACGTTATAAGTTATAACGTAATACCTTATGACCTTATACGTCATAACGTAATACTATATAACGTTATACGTTATAACGTAATACTATATAACGATATACGTTATAACGTAATTCTATATAACGTTATACGTTATAACGTAATACCATATAACGTTATACGTCATAACGTAATACTATATAACGTTATAAGTTATAACGTAATACCTTATGACCTTATACGTCATAACGTATTACTATATAACGTTATATGTCATAACGTAATACCATATAACGTAATACTATATAACGTTATAAGCTCTAACGTAATACCTTATGACCTTACACGTCATAACGTAATACTATATAACGTAATACGTTATAACGTAATACCATATAACGTTATACGACATAACGTAATACTATATAACGGTATAAGTTCTAACGTAATACCTTATGACCTTATACGTCATAACGTAATACTATATAACGTTATACGTTACAACGTAATACTATATAACGTTGTACGTTATAACGTAATACTATATAACGTTATACGTCATAACGTAATACTATATAACGTTATAAGTTATAACGTAATACCTTATGACCTTATACGTCATAACGTAATACTATATAACGTTATACGTTATAACGTAATACCAGATAACGTAATACTATATATCGTTATACGTTATAACGTAATACCATATAACGCTATACGTCATAACGTAATACTATATAACGTTATACGTCATAACGTAATACCATATGATGTTATACGTTATAAGGAAATGCTATAGTACGTTACACGTTATTACGTAATACTATATAACGTTATACGTTATAACGTAATACTATATAACGTTATACGTCATAACGTAATACCATATAACGTTATACGTTATAACGTAATACTATATAACCTTATACGTTACAACGTAATACCATATAACGTAATACTATATAACGTCATATGTTATAACTTTATACCATATAACGTTATACGTTATAACGTAATACTATATAACGTCATACGTCATAACGTAATACCATATAACGTTATACTTTAGAACGTAATACTATATAAGGTGACACGTTACAACGTAATACCATATAACGTCATACGTTATAACGTAATACTATATAACGTTATACGTTATAGCGTAATATCATATGACGTTATACGTTATAACGTAATACCATATGATGTTATACAGTATAACGTAATGATACATAACGCTATACGTTATAACGTAATACTATATAACGTTATACGTTATAGCGTAATACCATATAACGTTATACGTCATAACGTAATACTATGTAACGTTATACGTCATAACGTAATACCATATAACGTTATACGTTAGATCGTAATACTATATAAGGTTACAAGTTACAACGTAATACCATATAACGTCATACGTTATAACGTAATACTATATAACGTTATACGTTATAACGTAATACTATATAACGTTATACGTTATAACGTAATACCATATGATCTTGTACGTTATAAGGAAATGCTATAGTACGTTACACGTTATAACGTAATACTATATAACGTTGTGAGTTATAACGTAATACCTTATGACCTTATACGTCATAACGTAATACTATATAACGTTACACGTCATAACGTAATACTATATAACGTCATTCGTTATAACGTAAAACGATATAACGTTATACGTTAGACCGTAATACTATATAACGTTATTCGTTATAACGTAATACTATATAACGTTATACGTTATAACGTAATACTATATAACGTTATACGTTAATATAATATATAATATAATATAATATATAGTATAATATATAGTATAATATAATATATAATATATAATATATATAGTATATAATAATATATAATATATAACGTAATACCATATAACGTTATACGTCATAACGTAATACTACATAACGTTACACGTCATAACGTCATAACGTAATACCATATAACGTTATACGTTAGATCGTAATACTATATAACGTTATACGTTATAACGTAATACTATATAACGTTATACGTTATAACGTAATACTATATAACGTTATACGTTATAACGTAATACCATATAACGTTATACGTCATAACGAAATACTATATAACGTTTTAAGTTATAACGTAATACCTTATGACCTTATACGTCATAACGTAATACTATATAACGATATACGTTATAACGTAATACTATATAACGTTATACGTTATAACGTAATACTATATAACGTTATACGTTATAACGTAATACCATATGATCTTGTACGTTATAAGGAAATGCTATAGTACGTTACACGTTATAACGTAATACTATATAACGTTATGAGTAATAACGTAATACTATATAACGTTATACGTTATAACGTAATACCATATAACGTTATACGTCATAACGAAATACTATATAACTTTATAAGTTATAACGTAATACCTTATGACCTTATACGTCATAACGTAATACTATATAACGTTGCACGTCATAACGTAATACCATATAACGTTATACGTCATAACGTAATACTATGTAACGTTATACGTCATATCGTAATACCATATAACGTTATACGTTAGAACGTAATACTATATAAGGTTACACGTTACAACGTAATACTATATAACGTTATACGTTATAACGTAATACCATATAACGTTACACGTCATAACGTAATACCATATAACGTTATACGTTAGATCGTAATACTATATAACGTTATACGCTATAACGTAATACTATATGACGTTATGGCGTTATAACTTAATACGATATAACGTTATACGTTACAACGTAATGATACATAACGTTATACGTTATAACGTAATACTATATAATGTTATACGTTATAACGTGTATACCTTATGACGTTATACGTTATAAAGTAATACCATATGCTGTTATACGTTATAAGGAAATGCTATAGTACGTTACACGTTATTACGTAATACTATATAACGTTATACGTTATAACGTAATACTATATAACGTTATACGTCATAACGTAATACTATATAACGTTATAAGTTATAACGTAATACCTTATGACCTTACACGTCATAACGTAATACTATATAACGTAATACGTTATAACGTAATACCATACAACGTTATACGACATAACGTAATACTATATAACGTTATACGTTATAACGTAATACCTTATGTCCTTATACGTCATAACGTAATACAATATAACGTTATACGTTATAACGTAATACTATATAACGTAATACGTTATAACGTAATACCATATAACGTTATACGACATAACGTTATACGTTATAACGTAATACCATATAACGTTATACGTCATAACGTAATACTATATAACGTTATAAGTTATAACGTAATACCTTATGACCTTATACGTCATAACGTAATACTATATAACGTTATACGTTATAACGTAATACCATATAACGTAATACTATATATCGTTATACGTCATAACGTAATACCATATAACGTTATACGTCATAACGTAACACTATATAACGTTATACGTCATAACGTAATACTATATAACGTTATAAGTTATAACGTAATACCTTATGACCTTATACGTCATAACGTAATACTATATAACGTTATACGTTATAACGTAATACCATATAACGTAATACTATATATCGTGATACGTTATAACGTAATACCTTATGACCTTATACGTCAAAACGTAACACTATATGACGTTATACGTCATAACGTAATACCATATGATGTTATACGTTATAAGGAAATGCTATAGTGCATTACACGTTATTACGTAATACTATATAACGTTATACGTTATAACGTAATACTATATAGCGTTATGCGTTATAACGTAATACTATACAACGTTATACGTTATAACGTAATACCATATAACGTTATACGTCACAACGTAATACTATATAACGTTATACGTTATAGCGTAATTCTATATAACGTTATACGTTATAACGTAATACCATATAACGTAATACTATATAACATTATACGTTATAGCGTAATACCTTATGACGTTATACGTTATAACGTAATACCATATAACGTTATACGTCATAACGTAATACTATGTAACGTTATACGTCATATCGTAATACCATATAACGTTATACGTTAGAACGTAATACTATATAAGGTGACACGTTACAACGTAATAGCATATAACGTTATACGTCATGACGTAATACCATATAACGTTATACGTTAGAACGTAATACTATATAAGGTGACACGTTACAACGTAATACCATATAACGTTACACGTCATAACGTAATACCATATAACGTTATACGTTAGATCGTAATACTATATAACGTTATACGCTATAACGTAATACTGTATGACGTTATTGCGTTATAACTTAATACGATATAACGTTATACGTTATAACGTAATGATACATAACGTTATACGTTATAACGTAATACTATATAATGTTATACGTTATAACGTGTATACCTTATGACGTTATACGTTATAACGTAATACCATATGCTGTTATACGTTATAAGGAAATGCTATAGTACGTTACACGTTATGACGTAATACTATATAACGTTATACGTTATAACGTAATACCATATAACGTAATACTATATAACATTATACGTTATAGCGTAATACCTTATGACGTTATACGTTATAACGTAATACTATATAACGTTATACGTCATAACGTAATACTATATAACGGTATAAGTTATAACGTAATACCATATAACGTTATACGACATAACGTAATACTATATAACGGTATAAGTTATAACGTAATACCTTATGACGTTATACGTCATAACGTAATTCTATATAACGTTACACGTCATAACGTAATACTATATAACGTTACACGTCATAACGTAATACTATATAAGGTGACACGTTACAACGTAATAGCATATAACGTTATACGTCATGACGTAATACCATATAACGTTATACGTTAGAACGTAATACTATATAAGGTGACACGTTACAACGTAATACCATATAACGTTACACGTCATAACGTAATACCATATAACGTTATACGTTAGATCGTAATACTATATAAGGTGACACGTTACGACGTAATACCATATAGTGTTATACGTCATAACGTAATACTATATAAGGTTACAAGTTACAACGAAATACCATATAACGTCATACGTTATAACGTAATACTATATAACGTTATACGTTATAACTTAATACCATATGATGTTATACGTTATAAGGAAATGCTATAGTACGTTACACGTTATAACGTAATACTGTATAACGTTATACGTTATAACGTAATACTGTATAACGTTATACATTATAACGTAATACTATATAACGTTATACGTTATAACGTAATACTATATAACGTTATACGTCATAACGTAATACTATATATCGTTATACGTTATAACGTAATACCATATGATGTTACACGTTATAACGTAATACTATATAACGTTATAAGTTATAACGTAATACCTTATGACCTTATACGTCATAACGTAATACTATATAACGTTACACGTCATAACGTAATACTACATAACGTTACACGTCATAACGTAATACCATATAACGTTATACGTTAGATCGTAATACTATATAACGTTAGACGTTATAACGTAATACTATATAACGTTATACGTTATAACGAAATACTATATAACGTTATACGTTATAACGTAATACCATATAACGTTATACTATATAACATTATACGTTATAGCGTAATACCTTATGACGTTATACGTTATAACGTAATACTATATAACGTTATACGTCATAACGTAATACTATATAACGGTATAAGTTATAACGTAATACCATATAACGTTATACGACATAACGTAATACTATATAACGGTATAAGTTATAACGTAATACCTTATGACGTTATACGTCATAACGTAATTCTATATAACGTTACACGTCATAACGTAATACTATATAACGTTACACGTCATAACGTAATACTATATAAGGTGACACGTTACAACGTAATAGCATATAACGTTATACGTCATGACGTAATACCATATAACGTTATACGTTAGAACGTAATACTATATAAGGTCACACGTTACAACGTAATACCATATAACGTTACACGCCATAACGTAATACCATATAACGTTATACGTTAGATCGTAATACTATATAACGTTATACGCTATAACGTAATACTGTATGACGTTATTGCGTTATAACTTAATACGATATAACATTATACGTTATAACGTATGATACATAACGTTATACGTTATAACGTAATACTATATAATGTTATACGTTATAACGTGTATACCTTATGACGTTATACGTTATAACGTAATACCATATGCTGTTATAGGTTATAAGGAAATGCTATAGTACGTTACACGTTATGACGTAATACTATATAACGTTATACGTTATAACGTAATACCATATAACGTAATACTATATAACATTATACGTTATAGCGTAATACCTTATGACGTTATACGTTATAACGTAATACTATATAACGTTATACGTCATAACGTAATACTATATAACAGTATAAGTTATAACGTAATACCATATAACGTTATACGACATAACGTAATACTATATAACGGTATAAGTTATAACGTAATACCTTATGACGTTATACGTCATAACGTAATTCTATATAACGTTACACGTCATAACGTAATACTATATAACGTTACACGTCATAACGTAATACTATATAACGTTATACGTTATAACGTAATACTATATATCGTTATACGTCATAACGTAATACTATATAACGTTACCAGTTACAACGTAATACCATATAACGTCATACGTTATAACGTAATACCATATGATGTTATACGTTATAAGGAAATGCTATAGTACGTTACACGTTATAACGTAATACTATATAACGTCATAAGTTATAACGTAATACCTTATGACCTTATACGTCATAACGTAATACTATATAACGTCACACGTCATAACGTAATACTATATAACGTTATACGTTATAACGTAATACTATATGAGGTTACACGTTACAACGTAATACTATATAACGTTATACGTTATAAAGTAATACCATATAACGTTATACGTCATAACGTAATACTATATAACGTTATAAGTTATAACGTAATACCTTATGACCTTATACGTCATAACGTAATACTATATAACGTTATACGTTATAACGTAATACTATATAACGATATACGTTATAACGTAATTCTATATAACGTTATACGTTATAACGTAATACCATATAACGTTATACGTCATAACGTAATACTATATAACGTTATAAGTTATAACGTAATACCTTATGACCTTATACGTCATAACGTATTACTATATAACGTTATATGTCATAACGTAATACCATATAACGTAATACTATATAACGTTAGAAGCTCTAACGTAATACCTTATGACCTTATACGTCATAACGTAATGCAAGATAACGTTATACGTTATAACGTAATACTATATAACGTTATACGTCATAACGTAATACTATATAACGTTATAAGTTATAACGTAATACCTTATGACCTGATACGTCATAACGTAATACTATATAACGTTATACGTTACAACGTAATACTATATAACGTTGTACGTTATAACGTAATACTATATAACGTTATACGTCATAACGTAATACTATATAACGTTATAAGTTATAACGTAATACCTTATGACCTTATACGTCATAACGTAATACTATATAACGTTATACGTTATAACGTAATACCAGATAACGTAATACTATATATCGTTATACGTTATAACGTAATACCATATAACGCTATACGTCATAACGTAATACTATATAACGTTATACGTCATAACGTAATACCATATGATGTTATACGTTATAAGGAAATGCTATAGTACGTCACACGTTATTACGTAATACTATATAACGTTATACGTTATAACGTAATACTATATAACGTTATACGTCATAACGTAATACTATATAACGTTATACGTTATAACGTAATACTATATAACCTTATACGTTACAACGTAATACCATATAACGTAATACTATATAACGTCATATGTTATAACTTTATACCATATAACGTTATACGTTATAACGTAATACTATATAACGTCATACGTCATAACGTAATACCATATAACGTTATACGTTAGAACGTAATACTATATAAGGTGACACGTTACAACGTAATACCATATAACGTCATACGTTATAACGTAATACTATATAACGTTATACGTTATAGCGTAATATCATATGACGTTATACGTTATAACGTAATACCATATGATGTTATACAGTATAACGTAATGATACATAACGCTATACGTTATAACGTAATACTATATAACGTTATACGTTATAGCGTAATACCATATAACGTTATACGTCATAACGTAATACTATGTAACGTTATACGTCATAACGTCATACCATATAACGTTATACGTTAGATCGTAATACTATATAAGGTTACAAGTTACAACGTAATACCATATAACGTCATACGTTATAACGGAATACTATATAACGTTATACGTTATAACGTAATACCATATGATGTTATACGTTATAAGGAAATGCTATAGTACGTTACACGTTATAACGTAATACTGTATAACGTTATACGTTATAACGTAATACTATATAACGTTATACGTTATAACGTAATACTATATAACGTTATACGTTATAACGTAATACTATATAACGTTATACGTCATAACGTAATACTATATATCGTTATACGTTATAACGTAATACCATATGATGTTACACGTTATAACGTAATACTATATAACGTTATAAGTTATAACGTAATACCTTATGACCTTATACGTCATAACGTAATACTATATAACGTTACACGTCATAACGTAATACCATATAACGTTATACGTCATAACGTAATACTACATAACGTTACACGTCATAACGTAATACCATATAACGCTATACGTTAGATCGTAATACTATATAAGGTTACAAGTTACAACGTAATACCATATAACGTTATACGTTATAACGTAATACTATATAACGTTATACGTTAGAACGTAATACTATATAAGTTGACACGTTACAACGTAATACCATATAACGTAATACGTCATAACGTAATACTATATAAGGTTACAAGTTACAACGTAATACCATATAACGTAATACGTCATAACGTAATACTATATAACGTTACACGTCATAACGTAATACTATATAACGTTATACGTCATAACGTAATACCATATGATGTTATACGTTATAAGGAAATGCTATAGTACGTTACACGTTATTACGTAATACTATATAACGTTATAAGTTATAACGTAATACCTTATGACCTTATACGTCATAACGTAATACTATATAACGTTATACGTTATAACGTAATACTATAAAACGTTATACGTTATAACGTAATTCTATATAACGTTATACGTTATAACGTAATACCATATAACGTTATACGTCATAACGTAATACTATATAACGTTATAAGTCATAACGTAATACCTTATGACCTTACACGTCATAACGTAATACTATATAACGTAATACGTTATAACGTAATACCATATAACGTTATACGACATAACGTAATACTATATAACGGTATAAGTTCTAACGTAATACCTTATGACCTTATACGTCATAACGTAATACTATATAACGTTATACCTTATAACGTAATACTATATAACGTTGTACGTTATAACGTAATACTATATAACGTTATACGTCATAACGTAATACTATATAACGTTATAAGTTATAACGTAATACCGTATGACCTTACACGTCATAACGTAACACTATATAACGTAATACGTTATAACGTAATACCATATAACGTTATACGACATAACGTAATACTATATCACGGTATAAGTTATAATGTAATACCTTATGACCTTATACGTCATAACGTAATACTATATAACGTTATACGTTATAACGTAATACTATATAACCTTATACGTTTCAACGTAATACTATATAACGTAATACTATATAACGTCATATGTTATAACTTTATACCATATAACGTTATACGTCATAACGTAATACTATATAACGTTATACGTTATAGCGTAATATCATATGACGTTATACGTTATAACGTAATACCGTATGATGTTATACGTTATAAGCAAATGCCATAGTACGTTATACGTTATAACGTAATACTATATAACGTCATACGTCATAACGTAATACCATATAACGTTATACGTTAGAACGTAATACTATATAAGGTGACACGTTACAACGTAATACCCTATAACGTCATACGTTATAACGCAATACTATATAACGTTATACGTTATAGCGTAATATCATATGACGTTATACGTTATAACGTAATACCATATGATGTTATACATTATAACGTAATACTATATAACGTTATACGTTATAACGTAATACTATATAACGTTATACGTCATAACGTAATACTATATATCGTTATACGTTATAACGTAATACCATATGATGTTACACGTTATAACGTAATACTATATAACGTTATAAGTTATAACGTAATACCTTATGACCTTATACGTCATAACGTAATACTATATAACGTCACACGTCATAACGTAATACCATATAACGTTATACGTCATATCGTAATACTACATAACGTTACACGTCATAACGTAATACCATATAACGCTATACGTTAGATCGTAATACTATATAACGTTATACGTTATAACGTAATACTATATAACGTTATACGTTATATCGTAATACTATATAACGTTATACGTTATAACGTAATACTATATAACGTTATACGTTATAACGTAATACCATATAACGTTATACGTCATAACGAAATACTATATAACGTTACAAGTTATAACGTAATACCTTATGACCTTATACGTCATAACGTAATACTATATAACGATATACGTTATAACGTAATACTATATAACGTTATACGTTATAACGTAATACTATATAACGTTATACGTTATAACGTAATACCATATGATCTTGTACGTTATAAGGAAATGCTATAGTACGTTACACGTTATAACGTAATACTATATAACGTTGTGAGTTATAACGTAATACCTTATGACCTTATACGTCATAACGTAATACTATATAACGTTACACGTCATAACGTAATACTATATAACGTCATTCGTTATAACGTAAAACGATATAACGTTATACGTTATATCGTAATACTATATAACGTTATACGTCATAACGTAATACTATGTAACGTTATAGGTCATAACGTAATACCATATAACGTTATACGTTAGAACGTAATACTATATAAGTTGACACGTTACAACGTAATACCATATAACGTAATACGTCATAACGTAATACTATATAAGGTTACAAGTTACAACGTAATACCATATAACGTCATACGTTATAACGTAATACTATATAACGTCATTCGTTCTAACGTAAAACGATATAACGTTATACGTTATATCGTAATACTATATAACGTTATACGTTATAACGTAATACTATATAACGTTATACGTCATAACGTAATACTATATAACGTTATAAGTTATAACGTAATACCTTATGACCTTATACGTCATAACGTAATATTATATAACGTTATACGTTATAACGTAATACTATATAACGTTATACGTCATAACGTAATACTATATAACGTTATAAGTTATAACGTAATACCTTATGACCTTATACGTCATAACGTAATACTATATAACGTTATACGTTATAACGTAATACTATAAAACGTTATACGTTATAACGTAATTCTATATAACGTTATACGTTATAACGTAATACCATATAACGTTATACGTCATAACGTAATACTATATAACGTTATAAGTCATAACGTAATACCTTATGACCTTACACGTCATAACGTAACACTATATAACGTAATACGTTATAACGTAATACCATATAACGTTATACGACATAACGTAATACTATATAACGGTATAAGTTCTAACGTAATACCTTATGACCTTATACGTCATAACGTAATACTATATAACGTTATACCTTATAACGTAATACTATATAACGTTGTACGTTATAACGTAATACTATATAACGTTATACGTCATAACGTAATACTATATAACGTTATAAGTTATAACGTAATACCTTATGACCTTATACGTCATAACGTAATACTATATAACGTTATACGTTATAACGTAATACCAGATAACGTAATACTATATATCGTTATACGTTATAACGTAATACCATATAACGCTATACGTCATAACGTAATACTATATAACGTTACACGTCATAACGTAATACCATATAACGTTATACGTCATAACGTAATACTACATAACGTTACACGTCATAACGTAATACCATATAACGCTATACGTTAGATCGTAATACTATATAAGGTTACAAGTTACAACGTAATACCATATAACGTTATACGTTATAACGTAATACTATATAACGTTATACGTTAGAACGTAATACTATATAAGTTGACACGTTACAACGTAATACCATATAACGTAATACGTCATAACGTAATACTATATAAGGTTACAAGTTACAACGTAATACCATATAACGTAATACGTCATAACGTAATACTATATAACGTTACACGTCATAACGTAATACTATATAACGTTATACGTCATAACGTAATACCATATGATGTTATACGTTATAAGGAAATGCTATAGTACGTTACACGTTATTACGTAATACTATATAACGTTATAAGTTATAACGTAATACCTTATGACCTTATACGTCATAACGTAATACTATATAACGTTATACGTTATAACGTAATACTATAAAACGTTATACGTTATAACGTAATTCTATATAACGTTATACGTTATAACGTAATACCATATAACGTTATACGTCATAACGTAATACTATATAACGTTATAAGTCATAACGTAATACCTTATGACCTTACACGTCATAACGTAATACTATATAACGTAATACGTTATAACGTAATACCATATAACGTTATACGACATAACGTAATACTATATAACGGTATAAGTTCTAACGTAATACCTTATGACCTTATACGTCATAACGTAATACTATATAACGTTATACCTTATAACGTAATACTATATAACGTTGTACGTTATAACGTAATACTATATAACGTTATACGTCATAACGTAATACTATATAACGTTATAAGTTATAACGTAATACCGTATGACCTTACACGTCATAACGTAACACTATATAACGTAATACGTTATAACGTAATACCATATAACGTTATACGACATAACGTAATACTATATCACGGTATAAGTTATAATGTAATACCTTATGACCTTATACGTCATAACGTAATACTATATAACGTTATACGTTATAACGTAATACTATATAACCTTATACGTTTCAACGTAATACTATATAACGTAATACTATATAACGTCATATGTTATAACTTTATACCATATAACGTTATACGTCATAACGTAATACTATATAACGTTATACGTTATAGCGTAATATCATATGACGTTATACGTTATAACGTAATACCGTATGATGTTATACGTTATAAGCAAATGCCATAGTACGTTATACGTTATAACGTAATACTATATAACGTCATACGTCATAACGTAATACCATATAACGTTATACGTTAGAACGTAATACTATATAAGGTGACACGTTACAACGTAATACCCTATAACGTCATACGTTATAACGCAATACTATATAACGTTATACGTTATAGCGTAATATCATATGACGTTATACGTTATAACGTAATACCATATGATGTTATACATTATAACGTAATACTATATAACGTTATACGTTATAACGTAATACTATATAACGTTATACGTCATAACGTAATACTATATATCGTTATACGTTATAACGTAATACCATATGATGTTACACGTTATAACGTAATACTATATAACGTTATAAGTTATAACGTAATACCTTATGACCTTATACGTCATAACGTAATACTATATAACGTCACACGTCATAACGTAATACCATATAACGTTATACGTCATAACGTAATACTACATAACGTTACACGTCATAACGTAATACCATATAACGCTATACGTTAGATCGTAATACTATATAACGTTATACGTTATAACGTAATACTATATAACGTTATACGTTATATCGTAATACTATATAACGTTATACGTTATAACGTAATACTATATAACGTTATACGTTATAACGTAATACCATATAACGTTATACGTCATAACGAAATACTATATAACGTTACAAGTTATAACGTAATACCTTATGACCTTATACGTCATAACGTAATACTACATAACGATATACGTTATAACGTAATACTATATAACGTTATACGTTAGAACGTAATACTATATAACGTTATACGTTATAACGTAATACCATATGATCTTGTACGTTATAAGGAAATGCTATAGTACGTTACACGTTATAACGTAATACTATATAACGTTGTGAGTTATAACGTAATACCTTATGACCTTATACGTCATAACGTAATACTATATAACGTTACACGTCATAACGTAATACTATATAACGTCATTCGTTATAACGTAAAACGATATAACGTTATACGTTATATCGTAATACTATATAACGTTATACGTCATAACGTAATACTATGTAACGTTATAGGTCATAACGTAATACCATATAACGTTATACGTTAGAACGTAATACTATATAAGTTGACACGTTACAACGTAATACCATATAACGTAATACGTCATAACGTAATACTATATAAGGTTACAAGTTACAACGTAATACCATATAACGTCATACGTTATAACGTAATACTATATAACGTCATTCGTTCTAACGTAAAACGATATAACGTTATACGTTATATCGTAATACTATATAACGTTATACGTTATAACGTAATACTATATAACGTTATACGTTATCACGTAATACCATATAACGTTATACGTCATAACGTAATACTATGTAACGTTATACGTCATAACGTAATTCCATATAACGTTATACGTTAGAACGTAATACTATATGAGTTGACACGTTACAACGTAATACCATATAACGTTATACGTTAGAACGTAATACTATATAAGTTGACACGTTACAACGAAATACCATATAACGTAATACGTCATAACGTAATACTATATAAGGTTACAAGTTACAACGTAATACCATATAACGTAATACGTCATAACGTAATACTATATAACGTTACACGTCATAACGTAATACTATATAACGTTATACGTTATAACGTAATACCATATAACGTTATGCGTCATAACGTAATACTATATAACGTTATAAGTTATAACGTAATACCTTATGACCTTATACGTCATAACGTAATACTATATAACGTTATACGTTATAACGTAATACTATAAAACGTTATACGTTATAACGTAATTCTATATAACGTTATACGTTATAACGTAATACCATATAACGTTATACGTCATAACGTAATACTATATAACGTTATAAGTCATAACGTAATACCTTATGACCTTACACGTCATAACGTAACACTATATAACGTAATACGTTATAACGTAATACCATATAACGTTATACGACATAACGTAATACTATATAACGGTATAAGTTCTAACGTAATACCTTATGACCTTATACGTCATAACGTAATACTATATAACGTTATACCTTATAACGTAATACTATATAACGTTGTACGTTATAACGTAATACTATATAACGTTATACGTCATAACGTAATACTATATAACGTTATAAGTTATAACGTAATACCTTATGACCTTACACGTCATAACGTAATACTATATAACGTAATACGTTATAACGTAATACCATATAACGTTATACGACATAACGTAATACTATATAACGGTATAAGTTCTAACGTAATACCTTATGACCTTATACGTCATAACGTAATACTATATAACGTTATACCTTATAACGTAATACTATATAACGTTGTACGTTATAACGTAATACTATATAACGTTATACGTCATAACGTAATACTATATAACGTTATAAGTTATAACGTAATACCTTATGACCTTATACGTCATAACGTAATATTATATAACGTTATACGTTATAACGTAATACTATATAACGTTATACGTCATAACGTAATACTATATAACGTTATAAGTTATAACGTAATACCTTATGACCTTACACGTCATAACGTAACACTATATAACGTAATACGTTATAACGTAATACCATATAACGTTATACGACATAACGTAATACTATATCACGGTATAGGTTATAACGTAATACCTTATGACCTTATACGTCATAACGTAATACTATATAACGTTATACGTTATAACGTAATACTATATAACCTTATACGCTTCAACGTAATACCATATAACGTAATACTATATAACGTCATATGTTATAACTTTATACCATATAACGTTATACGTCATAACGTAATACTATATAACGTTATACGTTATAGCGTAATATCATATGACGTTATACGTTATAACGTAATACCGTATGATGTTATACGTTATAAGCAAATGCCATAGTACGTTATACGTTATAACGTAATACTATATAACGTCATACGTCATAACGTAATACCATATAACGTTAAACGTTAGAACGTAATACTATATAAGGTGACACGTTACAACGTAATACCATATAACGTCATACGTTATAACGCAATACTATATAACGTTATACGTTATAGCGTAATATCATATGACGTTATACGTTATAACGTAATACCATATGATGTTATACATTATAACGTAATGATACATAACGCTATACGTTATAACGTAATACTATATAACGTTATACGTTACAACGTAATACCATATAGTGTTATACGTCATAACGTAATACTATATAAGGTTACAAGTTACAACGTAATACCATATAACGTCATACGTTATAACGTAATACTATATAACGTTATACGTTATAACGTAATACCATATGATGTTATACGTTATAAGGAAATGCTATAGTACGTTACACGTTATAACGTAATACTGTATAACGTTATACGTTATAACGTAATACTATATAACGTTATACGTTATAACGTAATACTATATAACGTTATACGTTATAACGTAATACTATATAACGTTATACGTCATAACGTAATACTATATATCGTTATAAGTTATAACGTAATACCATATGATGTTACACGTTATAACGTAATACTATATAACGTTATAAGTTATAACGTAATACCTTATGACCTTATACGTCATAACGTAATACTATATAACGTTACACGTCATAACGTAATACCATATAACGTTATACGTCATAACGTAATACTACATAACGTTACACGTCATAACGTAATACCATATAACGTTATACGTCATAACGAAATACTATATAACGTTATAAGTTATAACGTAATACCTTATGACCTTATACGTCATAACGTAATACTATATAACGATATACGTTATAACGTAATACTATATAACGTTATACGTTATAACGTAATACTATATAACGTTATACGTTATAACGTAATACCATATGATCTTGTACGTTATAAGGAAATGCTATAGTACGTTACACGTTATAACGTAATACTATATAACGTTATGAGTTATAACGTAATACTATATAACGTTATACGTTATAACGTAATACTCTATAACGTTATACGTTATAACGTAATACTATATAACGTTATACGTTATAACGTAATACCATATAACGTTATACGTCATAACGAAATACTATATAACGTTATAAGTTATAACGTAATACCTTATGACCTTATACGTCATAACGTAATACTATATAACCTTGCACGTCATAACGTAATACCATATAACGTTATACGTTATAACGTAATACTACATAACGTTACACGTCATAACGTAATACCATATAACGTTATACGTTAGATCGTAATACTATATAACGTTATACGTTATAACGTAATACTATATAACGTTATACGTTATAACGTAATACTATATAACGTTATACGTTATAACGTAATACCATATAACGTTATACGTCATAACGAAATACTATATAACGTTATAAGTTATAACGTAATACCTTATGACCTTATACGTCATAACGTAATACTATATAACGATATACGTTATAACGTAATACTATATAACGTTATACGTTATAACGTAATACTATATAACGTTATACGTTATAACGTAATACCATATGATCTTGTACGTTATAAGGAAAGGCTATAGTACGTTACACGTTATAACGTAATACTATATAACGTTATGAGTTATAACGTAATACCTTATGACCTTATGCGTCATAACGTAATACTATATAACGTTATACGTTATAACGTAATACCTTATGACGTTATACGTTATCACGTAATACCATATAACGTTATACGTCATAACGTAATACTATGTAACGTAATACGTCATAACGTAATACTTTATAAGGTTACAAGTTACAACGTAATACCATATAACGTCATACGTTATAACGTCATACTATATAACGTTATACGTTATAACGTAATACCATATGATGTTATACGTTATAAGGAAATGCTATAGTTCGTTACACGTTATAACGTAATACTATATAACGATATACGTTATAACGTAATACTATATAACGTTATACGTTATAACGTAATACCATATGATGTTATACGTTATAAGGAAATGCTATAGTACGTTACACGTTATAACGTAATACTATATAACGATATACGTTATAACGTAATACTATATAACGTTATACGTCATAACGTAATACTACATAACATTACACGTCATAACGTAATACCATATAACGTTATACGTTAGAACGTAATACTATATAAGTTGACACGTTACAACGTAATACCATATAACGTAATACGTCATAACGTAATACTATATAAGGTTACAAGTTACAACGTAATACCATATAACGTCATACGTTATAACGTAATACTATGTAACGTTATACGTTATAACGTAATACCATATGATGTTATACGTTATAAGGAAATGCTATAGTACGTTACACGTTATAACGTAATACTATATAACGTTATAAGTTATAACGTAATACCTTATGACCTTATACGTCATAACGTAATACTATATAACGTTACACGTCATAACGTAATACTATATAACGTTATTCATTATAACCTAAAACGGTATAACGTTATACGTTATAACGTAATGATACATAACGTTATACGTTATTACGTAATACCACATAACGCTATTCGTTATAACGTAATACTATATAACGTTATACGTTATAACGTAATACCTTATGACGTTATATGTTATGACGTAATACCATATAACGTTATACGTTAATACGTAATATCACATAACGCTATACGTTATAACGTAATACTATATAACGTTATACGTTATAACGTAATACCATATGATGTTATACGTTATAAGGAAATGCTATAGTACGTTATACGTGATAACGTAATACTATATAACGTTATAAGTTATAACGTAATACCTTATGACCTTATACGTCATAACGTAATACTATATAGCGTTATACGTTATAACGTAATACTAGATAACGTTATACGTCATAACGTAATACTATATAACGTTATAAGTTATAACGTAATACCTTATGACCTTACACGTCATAACGTAATACTATATAACGTTATACGTTATAACGTAATACTATATAACGTTATACGTCATAACGTTATACTATATATCGTTATACGTTATAACGTAATACCATATGATGTTACACGTTATAACGTAATACTACATAACGTTATAAGTTATAACGTAATACCTTATGACCTTATACGTCATAACGTAATACTATATAACGTTACACGTCATAACGTAATACCATATAACGTTATACGTCATAACGTAATACTACATAACTTTACACGTCATAACGTAATACCATATAACGTTATACGTTAGATCGTAATACTATATAACGTTATACGTTATAACGTAACACTATATAACGTTATACGTTATAACGTAATACTATATAACGTTATACGTTATAACGTAATACCATATAACGTTATACGTCATAACGTAATACTATATAACGTTATACGTTATAACGTAATACTATATAACGTTATACGTTATAACGTAATACCATATTATCTTGTACGTTATATGGAAATGCTATAGTACGTTACACGTTATAACGTAATACTATATAACGTTATGAGTTATAACGTAATACCTTATGACCTTATACGTCATAACGTAATACTATATAACGTTACACGTCATAACGTAATACTATATAACGTTATACGTCATAACGTTATACTATATAACGTTATACGTTATATCGTAATACTATATAACGTTATACGTTATAACGCAATACTATATAACGTTATACGTCATAACGTAATACTATATAACGTTATACGTTATAACGTAATACCTTATGACGTTATACGTTATCACGTAATACCATATAACGTTATACGTCATAACGTAATACTATGTAACGTTATACGTCATAACGTAATACCATATAACGTTATACGTTAGAACGTAATACTATATAAGTTGACACGTTACAACGTAATACCATATAACGTAATACGTCATAACGTAATACTATATAAGGTTACAAGTTACAACGTAATACCATATAACGTCATACGTTATAACGTAATACTATATAACGTTATACGTTATAACGTAATACCATATGATGTTATACGTTATAAGGAAATGCTATAGTACGTTACACGTTATAACGTAATACTATATAACGTTATAAGTTATAACGTAATACCTTATGACCTTATACGTCATAACGTAATACTATATAACGTTACACGTCATAACGTAATACTATATAACGTTATTCATTATAACCTAAAACGGTATAACGTTATACGTTATAACGTAATGATACATAACGTTATACGTTATTACGTAATACCACATAACGCTATTCGTTATAACGTAATACTATATAACGTTATACGATATAACGTAATACCTTATGACGTTATATGTTATGACGTAATACCATATAACGTTATACGTTATTATGTAATATCACATAACGCTATACGTTATAACGTAATACTATATAACGTTATACGTTATAACGTAATACCATATGATGTTATACGTTATAAGGAAATGCTATAGTACGTTATACGTGATAACGTAATACTATATAACGTTATAACTTATAACGTAATACCTTATGACCTTATACGTCATAACATAATACTATATAACGTTATACGTCATAACGTAATACTATATAATGTTACACGTCATAACGTAATACCATATAACGTTATACGTCATAACGTAATACTATATAACGTTATAAGTTATAACGTAATACCCTATGACCTTATACGTCATAACGTAATACTATATAACGTTATACGTTATAAGGTAATACTATATAACGTTATACGTTATAACGTAATTCTAGCTAACGTTATACGTTATAACGTAATACCATATAACGTTATACGTCATAACGTAATACTATATAACGTTATAAGCTCTAACGTAATACCTTAAAACCTTATACGTCATAACGTAATACTATATAACGTTATACGTCATAACGTAATACTATATAACGTTATACGTCATAACGTAATACTATATAACGGTATAAGTTATAACGTAGTACCATATAACGTTATACGACATAACGTAATACTATATAACGGTATAAGTTATAACGTAATACTTTATGACCTTATACGTCATAACGTAATACAATATAACGTTACACGTCATAACGTAATACTATATAACGTCATAAGTTATAACGTAATACCTTATGACCTTATACGTCATAACGTAATACTATATAATGTTACACGTCATAACGTAATACTATATAACGTTATAAGTTATAACGTAATACCTTATGACCTTATACGTCATAACGTAATACTATATAACGTTATAAGTTATAACGTAATACCTTATGACCTTATACGTCATAACGTAATACTATATAACGTTATACGTTATAACGTAATACTATATATCGCTATACGTTATAACGTAATTCTATATAACGTTATACGTTATAACGTAATACCATATAACGTTATACGTCATAACGTAATACTATATAACGTTATAAGCTCTAACGTAATACCTTATGACCTTATACGCTATAACGTAATACTATATAACGTTATAAGTTATAACGTAATATCTTATGACCTTATACGTCATAACGTAATACTATATAACGTTATACGTCATAACGTAATACTATATAACGGTATAAGTTATAACGTAATACCATATAACGTTATACGACATAACGTAATACTATATAACGGTATAAGTTATAACGTAATACCTTATGACGTTATACGTCATAACGTAATTCTATATAACGTTATACGTTATAACGTAATACTATATAACGTTATACGTTATAACGTAATACCATATAACGTAATACTATATAACGTTACCAGTTACAACGTAATACCATATAACGTCATACGTTATAACGTAATACTATATAACGTTATACGTTATAACGTAATACCATATGATGTTATACGTTATAAGGAAATGCTATAGTACGTTACACGTTATAACGTAATACTATATAACGTTATAAGTTATAGCGTAATACCTTATGACCTTATACGTCATAACGTAATACAATATAACGTTACACGTCATAACGTAATACTATATAACGTCATAAGTTATAACGTAATACCTTATGACCTTATACGTCATAACGTAATACTATATAATGTTACACGTCATAACGTAACACTATATAACGTTATAAGTTATAACGTCATACCTTATGACCTTATACGTCATAACGTAATACTATATAACGTTATAAGTTATAACGTAATACCTTATGACCTTATACGTCATAACGTAATACTATATAACGTTATACGTTATAACGTAATACTATATAAGGTTACACGTTACAAATTAATACTATATAACGTGATACGTTATAACGTAATACCATATAACGTTATACGTCATAACGTAATACTATATAACGTTATAAGTTATAACGTAATACCTTATGACCTTATACGTCATAACGTAATACTATATAACGTTATACGTTATAACGTAATACCAGATAACGTAATACTATATATCGTTATACGTTATAACGTAATACCATATAACGCTATACGTCATAACGTAATACTATATAACGTTATACGTCATAACGTAATACCATATGATGTTATACGTTATAAGGAAATGCTATAGTACGTTACACGTTATTACGAAATACTATATAACGTTATACGTTATAACGTAATACTATATAACGTTATACGTCATAACGTAATACTATATAACGTTATAAGTTATAACGTAATACCTTATGACCTTACACGTCATAACGTAATACTATATAACGTAATACGTTATAACGTAATACCATATAACGTTATACGACATAACGTAATACTATATAACGGTATAAGTTATCACGTAATACCTTATGACCTTATACGTCATAACGTAATACTATATAACGTTATACGTTATAACGTAATACTATATAACCTTATACGTTACAACGTAATACCATATAACGTAATACTATATAACGTCATATGTTATAACTTTATACCATATAACGTTATACGTCATAACGTAATACTATATAACGTTATACGTTATAGCGTAATATCATATGACGTTATACGTTATAACGTAATACCATATGATGTTATACGTTATAAGCAAATGCCATAGTACGTTATACGTTATAACGTAATACTATATAACGTCATACGTCATAACGTAATACCATATAACGTTATACGTTAGAACGTAATACTATATAAGGTGACACGTTACAACGTAATACCATATAACGTCATACGTTATTACGTAATACTATATAACGTTATACGTTATAGCGTAATATCATATGACGTTATACGTTATAACGTAATACCATACGATGTTATACATTATAACGTAATGATACATAACGCTATACGTTATAACGTAATACTATATAACCTTATACGTTATAGCGTAATACCATATAACGTTATACGTCATAACGTAATACTATGTAACGTTATACGTCATGACGTAATACCATATAACGTTATACGTTAGAACGTAATACTATATAAGGTGACACGTTACAACGTAATACCATATAATGTTATACGTCATAACGTAATACTATATAAGGTTACAAGTTACCACGTAATACCATATAACGTCATACGTTATAACGTAATACTATATAACGTTATACGTTATAACGTAATACCATATGATGTTATACGTTATAAGGAAATGCTATAGTACGTTACACGTTATAACGTAATACTGTATAACGTTATACGTTATAACGTAATACTATCTAACGTTATACGTTATAACGTAATACTATATAACGTTATACGTAATAACGTAATACTATATAACGTTATACGTTATAACGTAATACTATATAACGTTATACGTAATAACGAAATACTATATAACGTTATAAGTTATAACGTAATACCATATAACGTTATACGTCATAACGATATACTATATAACGTTATAAGTTATAACGTAATACCTTATGACCTTATACGTCATAACGTAATACTATATAACGATATACGTTATAACGTAATACTATATAACGTTATACGTTATAACGTAATACTATATAACGTTATACGTTATAACGTAATACCATATGGTCTTGTACGTTATAAGGAAAGGCTATAGTACGTTACACGTTATAACGTAATACTATATAACGTTATGAGTTATAACGTAATACCTTATGACCTTATACGTCATAACGTAATACTATATAACGTTATACGTTATAACGTAATACCTTATGACGTTATACGTTATCACGTAATACCATATAACGTTATACGTCATAACGTAATACTATGTAACGTTATACGTCATAACGTAATACCATATAACGTTATACGTTAGAACGTAATACTATATAAGTTGACACGTTACAACGTAATACCATATAACGTAATACGTCATAACGTAATACTATATAAGGTTACCAGTTACAACGCAATACCATATAACGTCATACGTTATAACGTAATACTATATAACGTTATACGTTATAACGTAATACCATATTATCTTGTACGTTATATGGAAATGCTATAGTACGTTACACGTTATAACGTAATACCATATAACGTTATGAGTTATAACGTAATACCATATAACGTTATACGACATAACGTAATACTATATAACGTTATACGTTATAACGTAATACCATATAACGTTATACGTCATAACGTAATACAATATAACGTTACACGTCATAACGTAATACCATATAACGTTATACGTCATAACGTAATACTATATAACGTTATACGTCATAACGTAATACTATATCACGTTATAAGTTATAACGTAATACCTTATGACCTTATACGTCATAACGTAATACTATATAACGTTATACGTTATAACGTAATACTATATAACGTTATACGTTATAACGTAATTCTATATAACGTTATACGTTATAACGTAATACCATATAACGTTATACGTCATAACGTAATACTATATAACGTTATAAGCTCTAACGTAATACCTTAAGACCTTATACGTTTTAACGTAATACTATATAACGTTATACGTTATAACGTAATACTATATAACGTTATACGTTATAACGTAATTCTATATAACGTTATACGTTATAACGTAATACCATATAACGTTATACGTCATAACGTAATACTATATAACGTTATAAGCTCTAACGTAATACCTTAAGACCTTATACGTCATAACGTAATACTATATAACGTTATAAGTTATAACGTAATACCTTATGACCTTATACGTCATAACGTAATACAATATAACGTTACACGTCATAACGTAATACTATATAACGTCATAAGTTATAACGTAATACCTTATGACCTTATACGTCATAACGTAATACAATATAACGTTACACGTCATAACGTAATACTATATAACGTCATAAGTTATAACGTAATACCTTATGACCTTATACGTCATAACGTAATACTATATAATGTTACACGTCATAACGCAATACTATATAACGTTATAAGTTATAACGTAATACCTTATGACCTTATACGTCATAACGTAATACTATATAACGTTATAAGTTATAACGTAATACCTTATGACCTTATACGTCATAACGTAATACTATATAACGTTATACGTTATAACGTAATACTATATAACGTTATACGTCATAACGTAATACTATATAACGTTATACGTTATAACGTAATACTATATAACGTTATACGTTATAACGTAATACTATATAACGTTATACGTTACAACGTAATACCATATAACGTCATACGTTATTACGTAATACTATATAACGTTATACGTTATAGCGTAATATCATATGACGTTATACGTTATAACGTAATACCATACGATGTTATACATTATAACGTAATGATACATAACGCTATACGTTATAACGTAATACTATATAACCTTATACGTTATAGCGTAATACCATATAACGTTATACGTCATAACGTAATACTATGTAACGTTATACGTCATGACGTAATACCATATAACGTTATACGTTAGAACGTAATACTATATAAGGTGACACGTTACAACGTAATACCATATAATGTTATACGTCATAACGTAATACTATATAAGGTTACAAGTTACCACGTAATACCATATAACGTCATACGTTATAACGTAATACTATATAACGTTATACGTTATAACGTAATACCATATGATATTATACGTTATAAGGAAATGCTATAGTACGTTACACGTTATAACGTAATACTGTATAACGTTATACGTTATAACGTAATACTATCTAACGTTATACGTTATAACGTAATACTATATAACGTTATACGTAATAACGTAATACTATATAACGTTATACGTTATAACGTAATACTATATAACGTTATACGTAATAACGAAATACTATATAACGTTATAAGTTATAACGTAATACCATATAACGTTATACGTCATAACGATATACTATATAACGTTATAAGTATAACGTAATACCTTATGACCTTATACGTCATAACGTAATACTATATAACGATATACGTTATAACGTAATACTATATAACGTTATACGTTATAACGTAATACTATATAACGTTATACGTTTATAAACGTAATACCATATGGTCTTGTACGTTATAAGGAAAGGCTATAGTACGTTACACGTTATAACGTAATACTATATAAACGTTATGAGTTATAACGTAATACCTTATGACCTTATACGTCATAACGTAATACTATATAACGTTATACGTTATAACGTAATACCTTATGACGTTATACGTTATCACGTAATACCATATAACGTTATACGTCATAACGTAATACTATGTAACGTTATACGTCATAACGTAATACCATATAACGTTATACGTTAGAACGTAATACTATATAAGTTGACACGTTACAACGTAATACCATATAACGTAATACGTCATAACGTAATACTATATAAGGTTACCAGTTACAACGCAATACCATATAACGTCATACTTATAACGTAATACTATATAACGTTATACGTTATAACGTAATACCATATTATCTTGTACGTTATATGGAAATGCTATAGTACGTTACACGTTATAACGTAATACCATATAACGTTATGAGTTATAACGTAATACCATATAAACGTTATACGACATAACGTAATACTATATAACGTTATACGTTATAACGTAATACCATATAACGTTATACGTCATAACGTAATACAATATAACGTTACACGTCATAACGTAATACCATATAACGTTAATACGTCATAACGTAATACTATATAACGTTATACGTCATAACGTAATACTATATCACGTTATAAGTTATAACGTAATACCTTATGACCTTATACGTCATAACGTAATACTATATAACGTTATACGTTATAACGTAATACTATATAACGGTTATACGTTATAACGTAATTCTATATAACGTTATACGTTATAACGTAATACCATATAACGTTATACGTCATAACGTAATACTATATAACGTTATAAGCTCTAACGTAATACCTTAAGACCTTATACGTTTTAACGTAATACTATATAACGTTATACGTTATAACGTAATACTATATAACGTTATACGTTATAACGTAATTCTATATAACGTTATACGTTATAACGTAATACCATATAACGTTATACGTCATAACGTAATACTATATAACCTTATAAGCTCTAACGTAATACCTTAAGACCTTATACGTCATAACGTAATACTATATAAACGTTATAAGTTATAACGTAATACCTTATGACCTTATACGTCATAACGTAATACAATATAACGTTACACGTCATAACGTAATACTATATAACGTCATAAGTTATAACGTAATACCTTATGACCTTATACGTCATAACGTAATACAATATAACGTTACACGTCATAACGTAATACTATATAACGTTCATAAGTTATAACGTAATACCTTATGACCTTATACGTCATAACGTAATACTATATAATGTTACACGTCATAACGCAATACTATATAACGTTATAAGTTATAACGTAATACCTTATGACCTTATACGTCATAACGTAATACTATATAACGTTATAAGTTATAACGTAATACCTTATGACCTTATACGTCATAACGTAATACTATATAACGTTATACGTTATAACGTAATACTATATAACGTTATACGTCATACGTAATACTATATAACGTTATACGTTATAACGTAATACTATATAACGTTATACGTTATAACGTAATACTATATAACGTTATACGTTATAACGTAATACTATATAACGTTATACGTCATAACGAAATACTATATAACGTTATAAGTTATAACGTAATACCTTATGACCTTATACGTCATAACGTAATTACTATATAACGTTACACGTCATAACGTAATACCATATAACGTTATACGTCATAACGTAATAATACATAACGTTACACGTCATAACGTAATACCATATAACGTTATACGTTAGATCGTAATACTATATGACGTTATACGTTATAACGTAATACTATATAACGTTATACGTTATAACGTAATACAATATAACGTTACACGTCATAACGTAATACTATATAACGTCATAAGTTATAACTAATACCTTATGACCTTATACGTCATAACGTAATACTATATAACGTTACACGTCATAACGTAACACTATATAACGTTATAAGTTATAACGTAATACCTTATGACCTTATACGTCATAACGTAATACTATATAACGTTATAAGTTATAACGTAATACCTTATGACCTTATACGTCATAACGTAATACTATATAACGTTATACGTTATAACGTAATACTATATAACGTTATACGT
Source organism: Bombus sonorus (assembly GCA_029958995.1). Lineage (NCBI taxonomy): Eukaryota > Metazoa > Arthropoda > Insecta > Hymenoptera > Apidae > Bombus > Bombus sonorus. Next base: position 237,691 of record JARWAU010000053.1, on the reverse strand, counting down.
TATAACGTAATTCTATATAACGTTATACGTTATAACGTAATACCATATAACGTTATACGTCATAACGTAATACTATGTAACGTTATAAGTTATAACGTAATACTTATGACCTTACACGTCATAACGTAATACTATATAACGTTATACGTTATAACGTAATACCTTATGACGTTATACGTTATCACGTAATACCATATAACGTTATACGTCATAACGTAATACTATGTAACGTTTTATACGTCATACGTAATACCATATAACGTTATACGTTAGAACGTAATACTATATAAGTTGACACGTTACAACGTAATACCATATAACGTAATACGTCATAACGTAATACTATATAAGGTTACAAGTTACAACGTAATACCATATAACGTTATACGTTATAACGTAATACCATATAACGTTATACGTCATAACGAAATACTATATAACGTTATAAGTTATAACGTAATACCTTATGACCTTATACGCCATAACGTAATACTATATAACGATATACGTTATAACGTAATACTATATAACGTTATACGTTATAACGTAATACTATATAACGTTATACGTTACAACGTAATACCATATGATCTTGTACGTTATAAGGAAAGGCAATAGTACGTTACACGTTATAACGTAATACTATATAACGTTATGAGTTATAACGTAATACCTTATGACCTTATACGTCATAACGTAATACTATATAACGTTATACGTTATAACGTAATACCTTATGACGTTATACGTTATCACGTAATACCATATAACGTTATACGTCATAACGTAATACTATGTAACGTTATACGTCATAACGTAATACCATATAACGTTATACGTTAGAACGTAATACTATATAAGTTGACACGTTACAACGTAATACCATATAACGTAATACGTCATAACGTAATACTATATAAGGTTACAAGTTACAAAGTAATACCATATAACGTCATACGTTATAACGTAATACTATTTAACCTTATACGTTATAACGTAATACCATATTATCTTGTACGTTATATGGAAATGCTATAGTACGTTACACGTTATAACGTAATACTATATAACGTTATGAGTTATAACGTAATACCTTATGACCTTATACGTCATAACGTAATACTATATAACGTTACACGTCATAACGTAATACTATATAACGTTATCCGTTATAACGTAATACTATATAACGTTATACGTTATAACGTAATACCTTATGACGTTATATGTTATGACGTAATACCATATAACGTTATACGTTATTACGTAATATCACATAACGCTATACGTTATAACGTAATACTATATAACGTTATACGTTATAACGTAATACCATATGATGTTATACGTTATAAGGAAATGCTATAGTACGTTATACGTGATAACGTAATACTATATAACGTTATAAGTTATAACGTAATACCTTATGACCTTATACGTCATAACATAATACTATATAACGTTATACGTTATAACGTAATACTATATAACGTTATACGTCATAACGTAATACTATATAACGTTATAAGTTATAACGTAATACCTTATGACCTTACACGTCATAACGTAATACTATATAACGTTATACGTGATAACGTAATACTATATAACGTTATACGTTATAACGTAATACCATATAACGTTATACGACATAACGTAATACTATATAACGTTATACGTTATAACGTAATACCATATAACGTTATACGTCATAACGTAATACTATATAACGTTACACGTCATAACGTAATACCATATAACGTTATACGTCATAACGTAATACTATATAACGTTATACGTCATAACGTAATACTATATAACGTTATAAGTTATAACGTAATACCTTATGACCTTATACGTCATAACGTAATACTATATAACGTTATACGTTATAACGTAATACTATATAACGTTATACGTTATAACGTAATTCTATATAACGTTATACGTTATAACGTAATACCATATAACGTTATACGTCATAACGTAATACTATATAACGTTATAAGCTCTAACGTAATACCTTAAGACCTTATACGTTTTAACGTAATACTATATAACGTTATACGTTATAACGTAATACTATATAACGTTATACGTTATAACGTAATTCTATATAACGTTATACGTTATAACGTAATACCATATAACGTTATACGTCATAACGTAATACTATATAACGTTATAAGCTCTAACGTAATACCTTAAGACCTTATACGTCATAACGTAATACTATATAACGTTATACGTTATAACGTAATACTATATAACGTTATAAGTTATAACGTAATACCTTATGACCTTATACGTCATAACGTAATACAATATAACGTTACACGTCATAACGTAATACTATATAACGTCATAAGTTATAACGTAATGCCTTATGACCTTATACGTCATAACGTAATACTATATAACGTTACACGTCATAACGTAACACTATATAACGTTATAAGTTATAACGTAATACCTTATGACCTTATACGTCATAACGTAATACTATATAACGTTATAAGTTATAACGTAATACCTTATGACCTTATACGTCATAACGTAATACTATATAACGTTATACGCTATAACGTAATACTATATAAGGTTGCACGTTACAACGTAATACTATATAACGTTATACGTTATAACGTAATACCATATAACGTTATACGTCATAACGTAATACTATATAACGTTATAAGTTATAACGTAATACCTTATGACCTTATACGTCATAACGTAATACTATATAACGTTATACGTTATAACGTAATGCTATATAATGTTATACGTTATAACGTAATTCTATATAACGTTATACGTTATAACGTAATACCATATAACGTTATACGTCATAACGTAATACTATATAACGTTATAAGTTATAACGTAATACCTTATGACCTTACACGTCATAACGTAATACTATATAACGTTATACGTTATAACGTAATACCTTATGACGTTATACGTTATCACGTAATACCATATAACGTTATACGTCATAACGTAATACTATGTAACGTTATACGTCATAACGTAATACCATATAACGTTATACGTTAGAACGTAATACTATATAAGTTGACACGTTACAACGTAATACCATATAACGTAATACGTCATAACGTAATACTATATAAGGTTACAAGTTACAACGTAATACCATATAACGTTATACGTTATAACGTAATACCATATAACGTTATACGTCATAACGAAATACTATATAACGTTATAAGTTATAACGTAATACCTTATGACCTTATACGCCATAACGTAATACTATATAACGATATACGTTATAACGTAATACTATATAACGTTATACGTTATAACGTAATACTATATAACGTTATACGTTATAACGTAATACCATATGATCTTGTACGTTATAAGGAAAGGCTATAGTACGTTACGCGTTATAACGTAATACTATATAACGTTATGAGTTATAACGTAATACCTTATGACCTTATACGTCATAACGTAATACTATATAACGTTATACGTTATAACGTAATACCTTATGACGTTATACGTTATCACGTAATACCATATAACGTTATACGTCATAACGTAATACTATGTAACGTTATACGTCATAACGTAATACCATATAACGTTATACGTTAGAACGTAATACTATATAAGTTGACACGTTACAACGTAATACCATATAACGTAATACGTCATAACGTAATACTATATAAGGTTACAAGTTACAAAGTAATACCATATAACGTCATACGTTATAACGTAATACTATATAACCTTATACGTTATAACGTAATACTATATAACGTTATACGTTATAACGTAATACTATATAACGTTATACGTTATAACGTAATACCATATGATCTTGTACGTTATAAGGAAAGGCTATAGTACGTTACGCGTTATAACGTAATACTATATAACGTTATGAGTTATAACGTAATACCTTATGACCTTATACGTCATAACGTAATACTATATAAGGTTACAAGTTACAAAGTAATACCATATAACGTCATACGTTATAACGTAATACTATTTAACCTTATACGTTATAACGTAATACCATATTATCTTGTACGTTATATGGAAATGCTATAGTACGTTACACGTTATAACGTAATACTATATAACGTTATGAGTTATAACGTAATACCTTATGACCTTATACGTCATAACGTAATACTATATAACGTTACACGTCATAACGTAATACTATATAACGTTATCCGTTATAACGTAATACTATATAACGTTATACGTTATAACGTAATACCTTATGACGTTATATGTTATGACGTAATACCATATAACGTTATACGTTATTACGTAATATCACATAACGCTATACGTTATAACGTAATACTATATAACGTTATACGTTATAACGTAATACCATATGATGTTATACGTTATAAGGAAATGCTATAGTACGTTATACGTGATAACGTAATACTATATAACGTTATAAGTTATAACGTAATACCTTATGACCTTATACGTCATAACATAATACTATATAACGTTATACGTTATAACGTAATACTATATAACGTTATACGTCATAACGTAATACTATATAACGTTATAAGTTATAACGTAATACCTTATGACCTTACACGTCATAACGTAATACTATATAACGTTATACGTGATAACGTAATACTATATAACGTTATACGTTATAACGTAATACCATATAACGTTATACGACATAACGTAATACTATATAACGTTATACGTTATAACGTAATACCATATAACGTTATACGTCATAACGTAATACTATATAACGTTACACGTCATAACGTAATACCATATAACGTTATACGTCATAACGTAATACTATATAACGTTATACGTCATAACGTAATACTATATAACGTTATAAGTTATAACGTAATACCTTATGACCTTATACGTCATAACGTAATACTATATAACGTTATACGTTATAACGTAATACTATATAACGTTATACGTTATAACGTAATTCTATATAACGTTATACGTTATAACGTAATACCATATAACGTTATACGTCATAACGTAATACTATATAACGTTATAAGCTCTAACGTAATACCTTAAGACCTTATACGTTTTAACGTAATACTATATAACGTTATACGTTATAACGTAATACTATATAACGTTATACGTTATAACGTAATTCTATATAACGTTATACGTTATAACGTAATACCATATAACGTTATACGTCATAACGTAATACTATATAACGTTATAAGCTCTAACGTAATACCTTAAGACCTTATACGTCATAACGTAATACTATATAACGTTATACGTTATAACGTAATACTATATAACGTTATAAGTTATAACGTAATACCTTATGACCTTATACGTCATAACGTAATACAATATAACGTTACACGTCATAACGTAATACTATATAACGTCATAAGTTATAACGTAATGCCTTATGACCTTATACGTCATAACGTAATACTATATAACGTTACACGTCATAACGTAACACTATATAACGTTATAAGTTATAACGTAATACCTTATGACCTTATACGTCATAACGTAATACTATATAACGTTATAAGTTATAACGTAATACCTTATGACCTTATACGTCATAACGTAATACTATATAACGTTATACGCTATAACGTAATACTATATAAGGTTGCACGTTACAACGTAATACTATATAACGTTATACGTTATAACGTAATACCATATAACGTTATACGTCATAACGTAATACTATATAACGTTATAAGTTATAACGTAATACCTTATGACCTTATACGTCATAACGTAATACTATATAACGTTATACGTTATAACGTAATGCTATATAATGTTATACGTTATAACGTAATTCTATATAACGTTATACGTTATAACGTAATACCATATAACGTTATACGTCATAACGTAATACTATATAACGTTATAAGTTATAACGTAATACCTTATGACCTTACACGTCATAACGTAATACTATATAACGTTATACGTTATAACGTAATACCTTATGACGTTATACGTTATCACGTAATACCATATAACGTTATACGTCATAACGTAATACTATGTAACGTTATACGTCATAACGTAATACCATATAACGTTATACGTTAGAACGTAATACTATATAAGTTGACACGTTACAACGTAATACCATATAACGTAATACGTCATAACGTAATACTATATAAGGTTACAAGTTACAACGTAATACCATATAACGTTATACGTTATAACGTAATACCATATAACGTTATACGTCATAACGAAATACTATATAACGTTATAAGTTATAACGTAATACCTTATGACCTTATACGCCATAACGTAATACTATATAACGATATACGTTATAACGTAATACTATATAACGTTATACGTTATAACGTAATACTATATAACGTTATACGTTATAACGTAATACCATATGATCTTGTACGTTATAAGGAAAGGCTATAGTACGTTACGCGTTATAACGTAATACTATATAACGTTATGAGTTATAACGTAATACCTTATGACCTTATACGTCATAACGTAATACTATATAACGTTATACGTTATAACGTAATACCTTATGACGTTATACGTTATCACGTAATACCATATAACGTTATACGTCATAACGTAATACTATGTAACGTTATACGTCATAACGTAATACCATATAACGTTATACGTTAGAACGTAATACTATATAAGTTGACACGTTACAACGTAATACCATATAACGTAATACGTCATAACGTAATACTATATAAGGTTACAAGTTACAAAGTAATACCATATAACGTCATACGTTATAACGTAATACTATATAACCTTATACGTTATAACGTAATACCATATTATCTTGTACGTTATATGGAAATGCTATAGTACGTTACACGTTATAACGTAATACTATATAACGTTATGAGTTATAACGTAATACCTTATGACCTTATACGTCATAACGTAATACTATATAACGTTACACGTCATAACGTAATACTATATAACGTTATCCGTTATAACGTAATACTATATAACGTTATACGTTATAACGTAATACCTTATGACGTTATATGTTATGACGTAATACCATATAACGTTATACGTTATTACGTAATATCACATAACGCTATACGTTATAACGTAATACTATATAACGTTATACGTTATAACGTAATACCATATGATGTTATACGTTATAAGGAAATGCTATAGTACGTTATACGTGATAACGTAATACTATATAACGTTATAAGTTATAACGTAATACCTTATGACCTTATACGTCATAACATAATACTATATAACGTTATACGTTATAACGTAATACTATATAACGTTATACGTCATAACGTAATACTATATAACGTTATAAGTTATAACGTAATACCTTATGACCTTACACGTCATAACGTAATACTATATAACGTTATACGTGATAACGTAATACTATATAACGTTATACGTTATAACGTAATACCATATAACGTTATACGACATAACGTAATACTATATAACGTTATACGTTATAACGTAATACCATATAACGTTATACGTCATAACGTAATACTATATAACGTTACACGTCATAACGTAATACCATATAACGTTATACGTCATAACGTAATACTATATAACGTTATACGTCATAACGTAATACTATATAACGTTATAAGTTATAACGTAATACCTTATGACCTTATACGTCATAACGTAATACTATATAACGTTATACGTTATAACGTAATACTATATAACGTTATACGTTATAACGTAATTCTATATAACGTTATACGTTATAACGTAATACCATATAACGTTATACGTCATAACGTAATACTATATAACGTTATAAGCTCTAACGTAATACCTTAAGACCTTATACGTTTTAACGTAATACTATATAACGTTATACGTTATAACGTAATACTATATAACGTTATACGTTATAACGTAATTCTATATAACGTTATACGTTATAACGTAATACCATATAACGTTATACGTCATAACGTAATACTATATAACGTTATAAGCTCTAACGTAATACCTTAAGACCTTATACGTCATAACGTAATACTATATAACGTTATACGTTATAACGTAATACTATATAACGTTATAAGTTATAACGTAATACCTTATGACCTTATACGTCATAACGTAATACAATATAACGTTATACGTTATAACGTAACACTATATAACGTTATAAGTTATAACGCAATACCTTATGACCTTATACGTCATAACGTAATACAATATAACGTTATACGTTATAACGTAATACTATATAACGTCATAAGTTATAACGCAATACCTTATGACCTTATACATCATAACGTAATACAATATAACGTTACACGTCATAACGTAATACTATATAACGTCATAAGTTATAACGTAATACCTTATGACCTTATACGTCATAACGTAATACTATATAATGTTACACGTCATAACGTAATACTATATAACGTTATAAGTTATAACGTAATACTATATAACGTTATAAGTTATAACGTAATACTATATAACGTTATAAGTTATAACGTAATACCTTATGACCTTATACGTCATAACGTAATACTATATAACGTTATATGTCATAACGTAATACCATATAACGTAATACTATATAACGTTATAAGCTCTAACGTAATACCTTATGACCTTATACGTCATAACGTAATACTATATAACGTTACACGTCATAACGTAACACTATATAACGTTATAAGTTATAACGTAATACCTTATGACCTTATACGTCATACCGTAATACAATATAACGTTACACGCCATAACGTAATACTATATAACGTCATAAGTTATAACGTAATACCTTATGACCTTATACGTCATAACGTAATACTATATAACGTTACACGTCATAACGTAACACTATATAACGTTATAAGTTATAACGTAATACCTTATGACCTTATACGTCATAACGTAATGCTATATAACGTTATAAGTTATAACGTAATACCTTATGACCTTATACGTCATAACGTAATACTATATAACGTTATACGCTATAACGTAATACTATATAAGGTTACACGTTACAACGTAATACTATATAACGTTATACGTTATAACGTAATACCATATAACGTTATACGTCATAACGTAATACTATATAACGTTATAAGTTATAACGTAATACCTTATGACCTTATACGTCATAACGTAATACTATATAACGTTATACGTTATAACGTAATACTATATAACGTTATACGTTATAACGTAATTCTATATAACGTTATACGTTATAACGTAATACCATATAACGTTATACGTCATAACGTAATACTATATAACGTTATAAGTTATAACGTAATACCTTATGACCTTATACGTCATAACGTAATACTATATAACGTTATATGTCATAACGTAATACCATATAACGTAATACTATATAACGTTATAAGCTCTAACGTAATACCTTATGACCTTATACGTCATAACGTAATACAATATAACGTTATACGTTATAACGTAATACTATATAACGTTATACGTCATAACGTAATACTATATAACGTTATAAGTTATAACGTAATACCTTATGACCTTACACGTCATAACGTAATACTATATAACGTAATACGTTATAACGTAATACCATATAACGTTATACGACGTAACGTAATACTATATAACGGTATAAGTTCTAACGTAATACCTTATGACCTTATACGTCATAACGTAATACTATATAACGTTATACGTTATAACGTAATACCAGATAACGTAATACTATATATCGTTATACGTTATAACGTAATACCATATAACGCTATACGTCATAACGTAATACTATATAACGTTATACGTCATAACATAATACCATATGATGTTATACGTTATAAGGAAATGCTATAGTACGTTACACGTTATTACGTAATACTATATAACGTTGTACGTTATAACGTAATACTATATAACGTTATACGTCATCACGTAATACTATATAACGTTATAAGTTATAACGTAATACCTTATGACCTTACACGTCATAACGTAATACTATATAACGTCATATGTTATAACGTAATACTATATAACGTTATAAGTTATAACGTAATACCTTATGACCTTATACGTCATAACGTAATACAATATAACGTTATACGTTATAACGTAATACTATATAACGTTATAAGTTATAACGCAATACCTTATGACCTTATACGTCATAACGTAATACAATATAACGTTATACGTTATAACGTAATACTATATAACGTCATAAGTTATAACGCAATACCTTATGACCTTATACATCATAACGTAATACAATATAACGTTACACGTCATAACGTAATACTATATAACGTCATAAGTTATAACGTAATACCTTATGACCTTATACGTCATAACGTAATACTATATAATGTTACACGTCATAACGTAATACTATATAACGTTATAAGTTATAACGTAATACTATATAACGTTATAAGTTATAACGTAATACTATATAACGTTATAAGTTATAACGTAATACTATATAACGTTATAAGTTATAACGTAATACTATATAACGTTATAAGTTATAACGTAATACCTTATGACCTTATACGTCATAACGTAATACTATATAACGTTATATGTCATAACGTAATACCATATAACGTAATACTATATAACGTTATAAGCTCTAACGTAATACCTTATGACCTTATACGTCATAACGTAATACTATATAACGTTACACGTCATAACGTAACACTATATAACGTTATAAGTTATAACGTAATACCTTATGACCTTATACGTCATACCGTAATACAATATAACGTTACACGCCATAACGTAATACTATATAACGTCATAAGTTATAACGTAATACCTTATGACCTTATACGTCATAACGTAATACTATGTAACGTTACACGTCATAACGTAACACTATATAACGTTATAAGTTATAACGTAATACCTTATGACCTTATACGTCATAACGTAATACTATATAACGTTATAAGTTATAACGTAATACCTTATGACCTTATACGTCATAACGTAATACTATATAACGTTATACGCTATAACGTAATACTATATAAGGTTACACGTTACAACGTAATACTATATAACGTTATACGTTATAACGTAATACCATATAACGTTATACGTCATAACGTAATACTATATAACGTTATAAGTTATAACGTAATACCTTATGACCTTATACGTCATAACGTAATACTATATAACGTTATACGTTATAACGTAATACTATATAACGTTATACGTTATAACGTAATTCTATATAACGTTATACGTTATAACGTAATACCATATAACGTTATACGTCATAACGTAATACTATATAACGTTATAAGTTATAACGTAATACCTTATGACCTTATACGTCATAACGTAATACTATATAACGTTATATGTCATAATGTAATACCATATAACGTAATACTATATAACGTTATAAGCTCTAACGTAATACCTTATGACCTTATACGTCATAACGTAATACAATATAACGTTATACGTTATAACGTAATACTATATAACGTTATACGTCATAACGTAATACTATATAACGTTATAAGTTATAACGTAATACCTTATGACCTTACACGTCATAACGTAATACTATATAACGTAATACGTTATAACGTAATACCATATAACGTTATACGACGTAACGTAATACTATATAACGGTATAAGTTCTAACGTAATACCTTATGACCTTATACGTCATAACGTAATACTATATAACGTTATACGTTATAACGTAATACCAGATAACGTAATACTATATATCGTTATACGTTATAACGTAATACCATATAACGCTATACGTCATAACGTAATACTATATAACGTTATACGTCATAACATAATACCATATGATGTTATACGTTATAAGGAAATGCTATAGTACGTTACACGTTATTACGTAATACTATATAACGTTGTACGTTATAACGTAATACTATATAACGTTATACGTCATAACGTAATACTATATAACGTTATAAGTTATAACGTAATACCTTATGACCTTACACGTCATAACGTAATACTATATAACGTCATATGTTATAACTTTATACCATATAACGTTATACGTCATAGCGTAATATCATATGACATTATACGTTATAACGTAATACCACATGATGTTATACGTTATAAGGAAATGCCATAGTACGTTATACGTTATAACGTAATACTATATAACGTCATACGTCATAACGTAATACCATATAACGTTATACGTTAGAACGTAATACTATATAAGGTGAGACGTTACAACGTAATACCATATAACGTCATACGTTATAACGTAATACTATATAACGTTATACGTTATAGCGTAATATCATATGACGTTATACGTTATAACGTAATAGCATATGATGTTATACATTATAACGTAATGATACATAACGCTATACGTTATAACGTAATACTATATAACGTTATACGTTATAGCGTAATACCATATAACGCTATACGTCATAACGTAATACTATGTAACGTTATACGTCATAACGTAATACCATATAACGTTATACGTTAGAACGTAATACTATATAAGGTGACACGTTACAACGTAATACCATATAACGTTATACGTCATAACGTAATACTATATAAGGTTACAAGTTACAACGTAATACCATATAACGTGATACGTTATAACGTAGTACTATATAACGTTATACGTTATAACGTAATACCATATGATGTTATACGTTATAAGGAAATGCTATAGTACGTTACACGTTATAACGTAATACTGTATAACGTTATACGTTATAACGTAATACTATATAACGTTATACGTTATAACGTAATACTATATAACGTTATATGTTATAACGTAATACTATATAACGTTATACGTCATAACGTAATACTATATAACGTTATACGTTATAACGTAATACTATATAACGTTATACGTTATAACGTAATACCATATGATCTTGTACGTTATAAGGAAATGCTATAGTACGTTACACGTTATAACGTAATACTATATAACGTTATGAGTTATAACGTAATACCTTATGACCTTATACGTCATAACGTAATACTATATAATGTTACACGTCATAACGTAATACTATATAACGTTACACGTCATAACGTAATACTATATAACGTTATTCGTTATAACGTAAAACGATATAACGTTATACGTTATATCGTAATACTATATAACGTTATACGTTATAACGCAATACCATATAACGTTATACGTCATAACGTAAAACTATATAACGTTATAAGTTATAACGTAATACATTATGACCTTATACGTCATAACGTAATACTATATAACGTTATACGTTATAACGTAATACCTTATGACGTTATACGTTATCACGTAATACCATATAACGTTATACGTCATAACGTAATACTATGTAACGTTATACGTCATAACGTAATACCATATAACGTTATACGTTAGAACGTATGATATGACGTTATGACGTGTAACGTTATATAGTATTACGTTATGACGTGTAACATTATATAGTATTACGTTATGACGTATAAGGTCATAAGGTATTACGTTATAACTCATAACGTTATATAGTATTACGTTATAACGTGTAACGTCATACGTTATAACGTAATACTATATAACGTTATACGTTATAACGTAATACCATATGATGTTATACGTTATAAGGAAATGCTATAGTACGTTACACGTTATAACGTAATACTATATAACGTTATAAGTTATAACGTAATACCTTATGACCATACACGTCATAACGTAATACTATATAACGTTACACGTCATAACGTAATACTATATAACGCTATTCGTTATAACCTAAAACGGTATAACGTTATACGTTATAACGTAATGATACATAAGGTTATACGTTATTACGTAATACCACATAACGCTATTCGTTACAACGTAATACCATATAACGTTATACGACATAACGTAATACTATATAACGGTATACGTTATAACGTAATACTATATAACCTTATACGTTACAACGTAATACCATATAACGTAATACTATATAACGTCATATGTTATAACTTTATACCATATAACGTTATACGTCATAACGTAATACTATATAACGTTATACGTTATAGCGTAATATCATATGTCATTATACGTTATAACGTAATACCACATGATGTTATACGTTATAAGGAAATGCCATAGTACGTTATACGTTATAACGTAATACTATATAACGTCATACGTCATAACGTAATACCATATAACGTTATACGTTAGAACGTAATACTATATAAGGTGAGACGTTACAACGTAATACCATATAACGTCATACGTTATAACGTAATACTATATAACGTTATACGTTGTAGCGTAATATCATATGACGTTATACGTTATAACGTAATAGCATATGATGTTATACATTATAACGTAATGATACATAACGCTATACGTTATAACGTAATACTATATAACGTTATACGTTATAGCGTAATACCATATAACGTTATACGTCATAACGTAATACTATGTAACGTTATACGTCATAACGTAATACCATATAACGTTATACGTTAGAACGTAATACTATATAAGGTGACACGTTACAACGTAATACCATATAACGTTATACTTCATAACGTAATACTATATAAGGTTACAAGTTACAACGTAATACCGTATAACGTGATTCGTTATAACGTAATACTATATAAGTTGACACGTTACAACGTAATACCATATAACGTAATACGTCATAACGTAATACTATATAAGGTTACAAGTTACAACGTAATACCATATAACGTTATACGTTATAACGTAATACCATATAACGTTATACGTCATAACGAAATACTATATAACGTTATAAGTTATAACGTAATACCTTATGACCTTATACGCCATAACGTAATACTATATAACGATATACGTTATAACGTAATACTATATAACGTTATACGTTATAACGTAATACTATATAACGTTATACGTTATAACGTAATACCATATGATCTTGTACGTTATAAGGAAAGGCTATAGTACGTTACACGTTATAACGTAATACTATATAACGTTATGAGTTATAACGTAATACCTTATGACCTTATACGTCATAACGTAATACTATATAACGTTATACGTTATAACGTAATACCTTATGACGTTATACGTTATAACGTAATACCATATTATCTTGTACGTTATATGGAAATGCTATAGTACGTTACACGTTATAACGTAATACCATATAACGTTATGAGTTATAACGT
The DNA here is from genome assembly GCA_029958995.1 of Bombus sonorus. Classification (NCBI taxonomy): domain Eukaryota; kingdom Metazoa; phylum Arthropoda; class Insecta; order Hymenoptera; family Apidae; genus Bombus; species Bombus sonorus. The sequence goes on along the minus strand of JARWAU010000053.1, from coordinate 222,416 downwards.
AATACCATATAACGTTATACGACATAACGTAATACTATATAACGTTATACGTTATAACGTAATACCATATAACGTTATACGTCATAACGTAATACTATATAACGTTATACGTCATAACGTAATACTATATAACGTTATAAGTTATAACGTAATACCTTATGACCTTATACGTCATAACGTAATACTATATAACGTTATACGTTATAACGTAATACTATATAACGTTATACGTTATAACGTAATTCTATATAACGTTATACGTTATAACGTAATACCATATAACGTTATACGTCATAACGTAATACTATATATCGTTATAAGCTCTAACGTAATACCTTAAGACCTTATACGTTTTAACGTAATACTATATAACGTTATACGTTATAACGTAATACTATATAACGTTATACGTTAGAACGTAATACTATATAAGTTGACACGTTACAACGTAATACCATATAACGTAATACGTCATAACGTAATACTATATAAGGTTACAAGTTACAACGTAATACCATATAACGTTATACGTTATAACGTAATACCATATAACGTTATACGTCATAACGAAATACTATATAACGTTATAAGTTATAACGTAATACCTTATGACCTTATACGCCATAACGTAATACTATATAACGATATACGTTATAACGTAATACTATATAACGTTATACGTTATAACGTAATACTATATAACGTTATACGTTATAACGTAATACCATATGATCTTGTACGTTATAAGGAAAGGCTATAGTACGTTACACGTTATAACGTAATACTATATAACGTTATGAGTTATAACGTAATACCTTATGACCTTATACGTCATAACGTAATACTATATAACGTTATACGTTATAACGTAATACCTTATGACGTTATACGTTATCACGTAATACCATATAACGTTATACGTCATAACGTAATACTATGTAACGTTATACGTCATAACGTAATACCATATAACGTTATACGTTAGAACGTAATACTATATAAGTTGACACGTTACAACGTAATACCATGTAACGTAATACGTCATAACGTAATACTATATAAGGTTACAAGTTACAAAGTAATACCATATAACGTCATACGTTATAACGTAATACTATATAACCTTATACGTTATAACGTAATACCATATTATCTTGTACGTTATATGGAAATGCTATAGTACGTTACACGTTATAACGTAATACTATATAACGTTATGAGTTATAACGTAATACCTTATGACCTTATACGTCATAACGTAATACTATATAACGTTACATGTCATAACGTAATACTATATAACGTTATCCGTTATAACGTAATACTATATAAAGTTATACGTTATAACGTAATACCTTATGACGTTATATGTTATGACGTAATACCATAAAACGTTATACGTTATTACGTAATATCACATAACGCTATACGTTATAACGTAATACTATATAACGTTATACGTTATAACGTAATACCATATGATGTTATACGTTATAAGGAAATGCTATAGTACGTTATACGTGATAACGTAATACTATATAACGTTATAAGTTATAACGTAATACCTTATGACCTTATACGTCATAACGTAATACTATATAACGTTATGAGTTATAACGTAATACCTTATGACCTTATACGTCATAACGTAATACTATATAACGTTACACGTCATAACGTAATACTATATAACGTTATCCGTTATAACGTAATACTATATTACGTTATACGTTATAACGTAATACCTTATGACGTTATATGTTATGACGTAATACCATATAACGTTATACGTTATTACGTAATATCACATAACGCTATACGTTATAACGTAATACTATATAACGTTATACGTTATAACGTAATACCATATGATGTTATACGTTATAAGGAAATGCTATAGTACGTTATACGTGATAACGTAATACTATATAACGTTATAAGTTATAACGTAATACCTTATGACCTTATACGTCATAACATAATACTATATAACGTTATACGTTATAACGTAATACTATATAACGTTATACGTCATAACGTAATACTATATAACGTTATAAGTTATAACGTAATACCTTATGACCTTACACGTCATAACGTAATACTATATAACGTTATACGTGATAACGTAATACTATATAACGTTATACGTTATAACGTAATACCATATAACGTTATACGACATAACGTAATACTATATAACGTTATACGTTATAACGTAATACCATATAACGTTATACGTCATAACGTAATACTATATAACGTTACACGTCATAACGTAATACCATATAACGTTATACGTCATAACGTAATACTATATAACGTTATACGTCATAACGTAATACTATATAACGTTATAAGTTATAACGTAATACCTTATGACCTTATACGTCATAACGTAATACTATATAACGTTATACGTTATTACGTAATACTATATAACGTTATACGTTATAACGTAATTCTATATAACGTTATACGTTATAACGTAATACCATATAACGTTATACGTCATAACGTAATACTATATAACGTTATAAGCTCTAACGTAATACCTTAAGACCTTATACGTTTTAACGTAATACTATATAACGTTATAAACTCTAACGTAATACCTTAAGACCTTATACGTCATAACGTAATACTATATAACGTTATACGTTATAACGTAATACTATATAACGTTATAAGTTATAACGTAATACCTTATGACCTTATACGTCATAACGTAATACAATATAACGTTACACGTCATAACGTAATACTATATAACGTCATAAGTTATAACGCAATACCTTATGACCTTATACGTCATAACGTAATACAATATAACGTTGCACGTCATAACGTAATACTATATAACGTCATAAGTTATAACGTAATACCTTATGACCTTATACGTCATAACGTAATACTATATAATGTTACACGTCATAACGTAATACTATATAACGTTATAAGTTATAACGTAATACTATATAACGTTATAAGTTATAACGTAATACTATATAACGTTATAAGTTATAACGTAATACCTTATGACCTTATACGTCATAACGTAATACTATATAACGTTATATGTCATAACGTAATACCATATAACGTAATACTATATAACGTTATAAGCTCTAACGTAATACCTTATGACCTTATACGTCATAACGTAATACTATATAACGTTACACGTCATAACGTAACACTATATAACGTTATAAGTTATAACGTAATACCTTATGACCTTATACGTCATACCGTAATACAATATAACGTTACACGCCATAACGTAATACTATATAACATCATAAGTTATAACGTAATACCTTATGACCTTATACGTCATAACGTAATACTATATAACGTTACACGTCATAACGTAACACTATATAACGTTATAAGTTATAACGTAATACCTTATGACCTTATACGTCATAACGTAATACTATATAACGTTATAAGTTATAACGTAATACCTTATGACCTTATACGTCATAACGTAATACTATATAACGTTATACGCTATAACGTAATACTATATAAGGTTACACGTTACAACGTAATACTATATAACGTTATACGTTATAACGTAATACCATATAACGTTATACGTCATAACGTAATACTATATAACGTTATAAGTTATAACGTAATACCTTATGACCTTATACGTCATAACGTAATACTATATAACGTTATACGTTATAACGTAATACTATATAACGTTATACGTTATAACGTAATCCTATATAACGTTATACGTTATAACGTAATACCATATAACGTTATACGTCATAACGTAATACTATATAACGTTATAAGTTATAACGTAATACCTTATGACCTTATACGTCATAACGTAATACTATATAACGTTATATGTCATAACGTAATACCATATAACGTAATACTATATAACGTTATAAGCTCTAACGTAATACCTTATGACCTTATACGTCATAACGTAATACAATATAACGTTATACGTTATAACGTAATACTATATAACGTTATACGTCATAACGTAATACTATATAACGTTATAAGTTATAACGTAATACCTTATGACCTTACACGTCATAACGTAATACTATATAACGTAATACGTTATAACGTAATACCATATAACGTTATACGACGTAACGTAATACTATATAACGGTATAAGTTCTAACGTAATACCTTATGACCTTATACGTCATAACGTAATACTATATAACGTTATACGTTATAACGTAATACCAGATAACGTAATACTATATATCGTTATACGTTATAACGTAATACCATATAACGCTATACGTCATAACATAATACTATACTATAACATAATACCATATGATGTTATACGTTATAAGGAAATGCTATAGTACGTTACACGTTATTACGTAATACTATATAACGTTGTACGTTATAACGTAATACTATATAACGTTATACGTCATAACGTAATACTATATAACGTTATAAGCTCTAACGTAATACCTTATGACCTTATACGTCATAACGTAATACTATATAACGTTACACGTCATAACGTAACACTATATAACGTTATAAGTTATAACGTAATACCTTATGACCTTATACGTCATACCGTAATACAATATAACGTTACACGCCATAACGTAATACTATATAACGTCATAAGTTATAACGTAATACCTTATGACCTTATACGTCATAACGTAATACTATATAACGTTACACGTCATAACGTAATACTATATAACGTTATAAGTTATAACGTAATACCTTATGACCTTACACGTCATAACGTAATACTATATAACGTAATACGTTACAACGTAATACCATATAACGTTATACGACATAACGTAATACTATATAACGGTATAAGTTATAACGTTATACCTTATAACCTTATACGTCATAACGTAATACTATATAACGTTATACGTTATAACGTAATACTATATAACGTTATACGTTATAACGTAATACTATATAACCTTATACGTTACAACGTAATACCATATAACGTAATACTATATAACGTCATATGTTATAACTTTATACCATATAACGTTATACGTCATAACGTAATACTATATAACGTTATACGTTATAGCGTAATATCATATGACATTATACGCTATAACGTAATACCACATTATGTTATACGTTATAAGGAAATGCCATAGTACGTTATACGTTATAACGTAATACTATATAACGTCATACGTCATAACGTAATACCATATAACGTTATACGTTAGAACGTAATACTATATAAGGTGAGACGTTACAACGTAATACCATATAACGTCATACGTTATAACGTAATACTATATAACGTTATACGTTATAGCGTAATATCATATGACGTTATACGTTATAACGTAATAGCATATGATGTTATACATTATAACGTAATGATACATAACGCTATACGTTATAACGTAATACTATATAACGTTATACGTTATAGCGTAATACCATATAACGCTATACGTCATAACGTAATACTATGTAACGTTATACGTCATAACGTAATACCATATAACGTTATACGTTAGAACGTAATACTATATAAGGTGACACGTTACAACGTAATACCATATAACGTTATACGTCATAACGTAATACTATATAAGGTTACAAGTTACAACGTAATACCATATAACGTGATACGTTATAACGTAGTACTATATAACGTTATACGTTATAACGTAATACCATATGATGTTATACGTTATAAGGAAATGCTATAGTACGTTACACGTTATAACGTAATACTGTATAACGATATACGTTATAACGTAATACTATATAACGTTATACGTTATAACGTAATACTATATAACGTTATATGTTATAACGTAATACTATATAACGTTATACGTCATAACGTAATACTATATAACGTTATACGTTATAACGTAATACTATATAACGTTATACGTTATAACGTAATACAATATGATCTTGTACGTTATAAGGAAATGCTATAGTACGTTACACGTTATAACGTAATACTATATAACGTTATGAGTTATAACGTAATACCTTATGACCTTATACGTCATAACGTAATACTATATAATGTTACACGTCATAACGTAATACTATATAACGTTACACGTCATAACGTAATACTATATAACGTTATTCGTTATAACGTAAAACGATATAACGTTATACGTTATATCGTAATACTATATAACGTTATACGTTATAACGCAATACTATATAACGTTATACGTCATAACGTAAAACTATATAACGTTATAAGTTATAACGTAATACATTATGACCTTATACGTCATAACGTAATACTATATAACGTTATACGTTATAACGTAATACCTTATGACGTTATACGTTATCACGTAATACCACATAACGTTATACGTCATAACGTAATACTATGTAACGTTATACGTCATAACGTAATACCATATAAGGTTACAAGTTACAACGTAATACCATATAACGTCATACGTTATAACGTAATACTATATAACGTTATACGTTATAACGTAATACCATATGATGTTATACGTTATAAGGAAATGCTATAGTACGTTACACGTTATAACGTAATACTATATAACGTTATAAGTTATAACGTAATACCTTATGACCATACACGTCATAACGTAATACTATATAACGTTACACGTCATAACGTAATACTATATAACGCTATTCGTTATAACCTAAAACGGTATAACGTTATACGTTATAACGTAATGATACATAACGTTATACGTTATTACGTAATACCACATAACGCTATTCGTTACAACGTAATACCATATAACGTTATACGACATAACGTAATACTATATAACGGTATAAGTTATAACGTTATACCTTATAACCTTATACGTCATAACGTAATACTATATAACGTTATACGTTATAACGTAATACTATATAACCTTATACGTTACAACGTAATACCATATAACGTAATACTATATAACGTCATATGTTATAACTTTATACCATATAACGTTATACGTCATAACGTAATACTATATAACGTTATACGTTATAGCGTAATATCATATGTCATTATACGTTATAACGTAATACCACATGATGTTATACGTTATAAGGAAATGCCATAGTACGTTATACGTTATAACGTAATACTATATAACGTCATACGTCATAACGTAATACCATATAACGTTATACGTTAGAACGTAATACTATATAAGGTGAGACGTTACAACGTAATACCATATAACGTCATACGTTATAACGTAATACTATATAACGTTATACGTTATAGCGTAATATCATATGACGTTATACGTTATAACGTAATAGCATATGATGTTATACATTATAACGTAATGATACATAACGCTATACGTTATAACGTAATACTATATAACGTTATACGTTATAGCGTAATACCATATAACGTTATACGTCATAACGTAATACTATGTAACGTTATACGTCATAACGTAATACCATATAACGTTATACGTTAGAACGTAATACTATATAAGGTGACACGTTACAACGTAATACCATATAACGTTATACGTCATAACGTAATACTATATAAGGTTACAAGTTACAACGTAATACCATATAACGTGATACGTTATAACGTAATACTATATAACGTTATACGTTATAACGTAATACCATATGATGTTATACGTTATAAGGAAATGCTATAGTACGTTACACGTTATAACGTAATACTGTATAACGTTATACGTTATAACGTAATACTATATAACGTTATACGTTATAACGTAATACTATATAACGTTATATGTTATAACGTAATACTATATAACGTTATACGTCATAACGTAATACTATATAACGTTATACGTTATAACGTAATACTATATAACGTTATACGTTATAACGTAATACTATATAACGTTATACGTTATAACGTAATACCATATGATCTTGTACGTTATAAGGAAATGCTATAGTACGTTACACGTTTTAACGTAATACTATATAACGTTATGAGTTATAACGTAATACCTTATGACCTTATACGTCATAACGTAATACTATATAATATTACACGTCATAACGTAATACTATATAACGTTACACGTCATAACGTAATACTATATAACGTTATTCGTTATAACGTAAAACGATATAACGTTATACGTTATATCGTAATACTATATAACGTTATACGTTATAACGCAATACTATATAACGTTATACGTCATAACGTAATACTATATAACGTTATAAGTTATAACGAAATACATTATGACCTTATACGTCATAACGTAATACTATATAACGTTATACGTTATAACGTAATACCTTACGACGTTATACGTTATCACGTAATACCATATAACGTTATACGTCATAACGTAATACTATGTAACGTTATACGTCATAACGTAATACCATATAACGTTATACGTTAGAACGTAATACTATATAAGTTGACACGTTACAACGTAATACCATATAACGTAATACGTCATAACGTAATACTATATAAGGTTACAAGTTACAACGTAATACCATATAACGTCATACGTTATAACGTAATACTATATAACGTTATACGTTATAACGTAATACCATATGATGTTATACGTTATAAGGAAATGCTATAGTACGTTACACGTTATAACGTAATACTATATAACGTTATAAGTTATAACGTAATACCTTATGACCTTACACGTCATAACGTAATACTATATAACGTTACACGTCATAACGTAATACTATATAACGCTATTCGTTATAACCTAAAACGGTATAACGTTATACGTTATAACGTAATGATACATAACGTTATACGTTATTACGTAATACCACATAACGGTATTCGTTATAACGTAATACTATATAACGTTATAAGTTATAACGTAATACCTAATGACCTTATACGTCATAACGTAATACTATATAACGTTATACGTCATAGCGTAATATCATATGACGTTATACGTTATAACGTAATACCACATGATGTTATACGTTATAAGGAAATGCCATAGTACGTTATACGTTATAACGTAATACTATATAACGTCAAACTTCATAACGTAATACTATATAACGTTATACGTTATAACGTAATTCTATATAACGTTATACGTTATAACGTAATACCATATGATGTTATACGTAATAAGGAAATGCTATAGTACGTTACACGTTATAACGTAATACTATATAACGTTATAAGTTATAACGTAATACCTTATGACCTTATACGTCATAACGTAATACTATATAACGTTACACGTCATAACGTAATACCATATAACGTTATACGTTAGATCGTAATACTATATAAGGTTACACGTTACAACGTAATACTATATAACGTAATACCATATAACGTAATACTATATAACGTTATAAGCTCTAACGTAATACCTTAAGACCTTATACGTCCTAACGTAATACTATATAACGTTATACGTTATAACGTAATACTATATAACGTTATACGTCATAACGTAATACTATATAACGGTATAAGTTATAACGTAATACCATATAACGTTATACGACATAACGTAATACTATATAACGGTATAAGTTATAACGTAATACCTTATGACGTTATACGTCATAACGTAATTCTATATAACGTTATACGTTATAACGGAATACTATATAACGTTATACGTTATAACGTAATACCATATAACGTAATACTATATAACGTTACCAGTTACAACGTAATACCATATAACGTCATACGTTATAACGTAATACTATATAACGTTATACGTCATAACGTAATACCATATGATGTTATACGTTATAAGGAAATGCTATAGTACGTTACACGTTATAACGTAATACTATATAACGTTATAAGTTATAACGTAATACCTTATGACCTTATACGTCATAACGTAACACAATATAACGTTACACGTCATAACGTAATACTATATAACGTCATAAGTTTTAACGTAATACCTTATGACCTTATACGTCATAACGTAATACTATATAACGTTACACGTCATAACGTAATACTATATAACGTTATAAGTTATAACGTAATACCTTATGACCTTATACGTCATAACGTAATACTATATAACGTTATAAGTTATAACGTAATACCTTATGACCTTATACGTCATAACGTAATACTATATAACGTTATACGTTATACCGTAATACTATATAAGGTTACACGTTACAACGTAATACTATATAACGTTATACGTTATAACGTAATACCATATAACGTTATACGTCATAACGTAATACTATATAACGTTATAAGTTATAACGTAATACCCTATGACCTTATACGTCATAACGTAATACTATATAACGTTATACGTTATAACGTAATACTATATAACGTTATACGTTATAACGTAATTCTATATAACGTTATACGTTATAACGTAATACCATATAACGTTATACGTCATAACGTAATACTATATAACGTTATAAGTTATAACGTAATACCTTATGACATTATACGTCATAACGTAATACTATATAACGTTATATGTCATAACGTAATACCATATAACGTAATACTATATAACGTTATAAGCTCTAACGTAATACCTTATGACCTTATACGTCATAACGTAATACAATATAACGTTATACGTTATAACGTAATACTATATAACGTTATACGTCATAACGTAATACTATATAACGTTATAAGTTATAACGTAATACCTTATGACCTTACACGTCATAACGTAATACTATATAACGTAATACGTTATAACGTAATACTATATAACGTTATACGTCATAACGTAATACTATATAACGTTATAAGTTATAACGTAATACCTTATGACCTTATACGTCATAACGTAATACTATATAACGTTATACGTTATAACGTAATACCAGATAACGTAATACTATATATCGTTATACGTTATAACGTAATACCATATAACGCTATACGTCATAACGTAATACTATATAACGTTATACGTCATAACGTAATACTATATAACGTTATACGTTAGAACGTAATACTATATAAGGTGACACGTTACAACGTAATACCATATAACGTTATACGTCATAACGTAATACTATATAAGGTTACAAGTTACAACGTAATACCATATAACGTGATACGTTATAACGTAATACTATATAACGTTATACGTTATAACGTAATACCATATGATGTTATACGTTATAAGGAAATTCTATAGTACGTTACACGTTATAACGTAATACTGTATAACGTTATAAGTTATAACGTAATACCTTATGACCATACACGTCATAACGTAATACTATATAACGTTACACGTCATAACGTAATACTATATAACGCTATTCGTTATAACCTAAAACGGTATAACGTTATACGTTATAACGTAATGATACATAACGTTATACGTTATTACGTAATACCACATAACGCTATTCGTTACAACGTAATACCATATAACGTTATACGACATAACGTAATACTATATAACGGTATAAGTTATAACGTTATACCTTATAACCTTATACGTCATAACGTAATACTATATAACGTTATACGTTATAACGTAATACCATATAACGTAATACTATATAACGTCATATGTTATAACTTCATACCATATAACGTTATACGTCATAACGTAATACTATATAACGTTATACGTTATAGCGTAATATCATATGTCATTATACGTTATAACGTAATACCACATGATGTTATACGTTATAAGGAAATGCCATAGTACGTTATACGTTATACCGTAATACTATATAACGTCATACGTCATAACGTAATACCATATAACGTTATACGTTAGAACGTAATACTATATAAGGTGAGACGTTACAACGTAATACCATATAACGTCATACGTCATAACGTAATACTATATAACGTTATACGTCATAACGTAATACTATATAACGTTATACGTTAGAACGTAATACTATATAAGGTGACACGTTACAACGTAATACCATATAACGTTATACGTCATAACGTAATACTATATAAGGTTACAAGTTACAACGTAATACCATATAACGTGATACGTTATAACGTAATACTATATAACGTTATACGTTATAACGTAATACCATATGATGTTATACGTTATAAGGAAATTCTATAGTACGTTACACGTTATAACGTAATACTGTATAACGTTATAAGTTATAACGTAATACCTTATGACCATACACGTCATAACGTAATACTATATAACGTTACACGTCATAACGTAATACTATATAACGCTATTCGTTATAACCTAAAACGGTATAACGTTATACGTTATAACGTAATGATACATAACGTTATACGTTATTACGTAATACCACATAACGCTATTCGTTACAACGTAATACCATATAACGTTATACGACATAACGTAATACTATATAACGGTATAAGTTATAACGTTATACCTTATAACCTTATACGTCATAACGTAATACTATATAACGTTATACGTTATAACGTAATACCATATAACGTAATACTATATAACGTCATATGTTATAACTTCATACCATATAACGTTATACGTCATAACGTAATACTATATAACGTTATACGTTATAGCGTAATATCATATGTCATTATACGTTATAACGTAATACCACATGATGTTATACGTTATAAGGAAATGCCATAGTACGTTATACGTTATACCGTAATACTATATAACGTCATACGTCATAACGTAATACCATATAACGTTATACGTTAGAACGTAATACTATATAAGGTGAGACGTTACAACGTAATACCATATAACGTCATACGTTATAACGTAATACTATATAACGTTATACGTTATAGCGTAATATCATATGACGTTATACGTTATAACGTAATAGCATATGATGTTATACATTATAACGTAATGATACATAACGCTATACGTTATAACGTAATACTATATAACGTTATACGTTATAGCGTAATACCATATAACGTTATACGTCATAACGTAATACTATGTAACGTTATACGTCATAACGTAATACCATATAACGTTATACGTTAGAACGTAATACTATATAAGGTGACACGTTACAACGTAATACCATATAACGTTATACGTCATAACGTAATACTATATAAGGTGACAAGTTACAACGTAATACCATATAACGTGATACGTTATAACGTAATACTATATAACGTTATACGTTATAACGTAATACCATATGATGTTATACGTTATAAGGAAATGCTATAGTACGTTACACGTTATAACGTAATACTGTATAACGTTATACGTTATAACGTAATACTATATAACGTTATACGTTATAACGTAATACTATATAACGTTATATGTTATAACGTAATACTATATAACGTTATACGTCATAACGTAATACTATATAACGTTATACGTTATAACGTAATACTATATAACGTTATACGTTATAACGTAATACCATATGATCTTGTACGTTATAAGGAAATGCTATAGTACGTTACACGTTATAACGTAATACTATATAACGTTATGAGTTATAACGTAATACCTTATGACCTTATACGTCATAACGTAATACTATATAATGTTACACGTCATAACGTAATACTATATAACGTTACACGTCATAACGTAATACTATATAACGTTATTCGTTATAACGTAAAACGATATAACGTTATACGTTATATCGTAATACTATATAACGTTATACGTTATAACGCAATACTATATAACGTTATACGTCATAACGTAATACTATATAACGTTATAAGTTATAACGTAATACATTATGACCTTATACGTCATAACGTAATACTATATAACGTTATACGTTATAACGTAATACCTTATGACGTTATACGTTATCACGTAATACCATATAACGTTATACGTCATAACGTAATACTATGTAACGTTATACGTCATAACGTAATACCATATAACGTTATACGTTAGAACGTAATACTATATAAGTTGACACGTTACAACGTAATACCATATAACGTAATACGTCATAACGTAATACTATATAAGGTTACAAGTTACAACGTAATACCATATAACGTCATACGTTATAACGTAATACTATATAACGTTATACGTTATAACGTAATACCATATGATGTTATACGTTATAAGGAAATGCTATAGTACGTTACACGTTATAACGTAATACTATATAACGTTATAAGTTATAACGTAATACCTTATGACCTTACACGTCATAACGTAATACTATATAACGTTACACGTCCTAACGTAATACTATATAACGCTATTCGTTATAACCTAAAACGGTATAACGTTATACGTTATAACGTAATGATACATAACGTTATACGTTATTACGTAATACCACATAACGCTATTCGTTATAACGTAATACTATATAACGTTATAAGTTATAACGTAATACCTTATGACCTTATACGTCATAACGTAATACTATATAACGTTATACGTCATAGCGTAATATCATATGACGTTATACGTTATAACGTAATACCACATGATGTTATACGTTATAAGGAAATGCCATAGTACGTTATACGTTATAACGTAATACTATATAAGGTTACACGTTACAACGTAATACCATATAACGTCATACGTTATAACGTAATACCACATAACGTTATAAGTTATAACGTAATACCATATAACGTTATACGTCAAAACGTAATACTACATAACGTTACACGTCATAACGTAATACCATATAACGTTATACGTTAGATCGTAATACTATATAAGGTTACACGTTACAACGTAATACTATATAACGTAATACCATATAACGTAATACTATATAACGTTATAAGCTCTAACGTAATACCTTAAGACCTTATACGTCCTAACGTAATACTATATAACGTTATACGTTATAACGTAATACTATATAACGTTATACGTCATAACGTAATACTATATAACGGTATAAGTTATAACGTAATACCATATAACGTTATACGACATAACGTAATACTATATAACGGTATAAGTTATAACGTAATACCTTATGACGTTATACGTCATAACGTAATTCTATATAACGTTATACGTTATAACGTAATACCATATAACGTAATACTATATAACGTTACCAGTTACAACGTAATACCATATAACGTCATACGTTATAACGTAATACTATATAACTATATACGTTATAACGTAATACTATATAACGTTATAAGTTATAACGTAATACCCTATGACCTTATACGTCATAACGTAATACTATATAACGTTACACGTCATAACGTAATACTATATAACGTCATAAGTTTTAACGTAATACCTTATGACCTTATACGTCATAACGTAATACTATATAACGTTACACGTCATAACGTAATACTATATAACGTAATACGTTATAACGTAATACCATATAACGTTATACGTCATAACGTAATACTATATAACGGTATAAGTTATAACGTAATACCTTATGACCTTATACGTCATAACGTAATACTATATAACGTTATACGTTATAACGTAATACTATATAACGTTATAAGTTATAACGTAATACCTTATGACCTTACACGTCATAACGTAATACTATATAACGTAATACGTTATAACGTAATACCATATAATGTTATACGTTATAAGGAAATGCTATAGTACGTTACACGTTATAACGTAATACTATATAACGTTATAAGTTATAACGTAATACCTTATGACCTTATACGTCATAACGTAATACAATATAACGTTACACGTCATAACGTAATACTATATAACGTCATAAGTTTTAACGTAATACCTTATGTCCTTATACGTCATAACGTAATACTATATAACGTTACACGTCATAACGTAATACTATATAACGTTATAAGTTATAACGTAATACCTTATGACCTTATACGTCATAACGTAATACTATATAACGTTATAAGTTATAACGTAATACCTTATGACCTTATACGTCATAACGTAATACTATATAACGTTATACGTTATACCGTAATACTATATAAGGTTACACGTTACAACGTAATACTATATAACGTTATACGTTATAACGTAATACCATATAACGTTATACGTCATAACGTAATACTATATAACGTTATAAGTTATAACGTAATACCCTATGACCTTATACGTCATAACGTAATACTATATAACGTTATACGTTATAACGTAATACTATATAACGTTATACGTTATAACGTAATTCTATATAACGTTATACGTTATAACGTAATACCATATAACGTTATACGTCATAACGTAATACTATATAACGTTATAAGTTATAACGTAATACCTTATGACCTTATACGTCATAACGTAATACTATATAAAGTTATATGTCATAACGTAATACCATATAACGTAATACTATATAACGTTATAAGCTCTAACGTAATACCTTATGACCTTATACGTCATAACGTAATACAATATAACGTTATACGTTATAACGTAATACTATATAACGTTATACGTCATAACGTAATACTATATAACGTTATAAGTTATAACGTAATACCTTATGACCGTACACGTCATAACGTAATACTATATAACGTAATACGTTATAACGTAATACTATATAACGTTATACGTCATAACGTAATACTATATAACGTTATAAGTTATAACGTAATACCTTATGACCTTATACGTTACAACGTAATACCATATAACGTAATACTATATAACGTCATATGTTATAACTTTATACCATATAACGTTATACGTCATAATGTAATACTATATAACGTTATACGTTATAGCGTAATATCATATGACGTTATACGTTATAACGTAATACCTTATGACCTTATACGTCATAACGTAATACCATATAACGTTATACGTCATAACGTAATACTATATAAGGTTACAAGTTACAACGTAATACCATATAACGTGATACGTTATAACGTAATACTATATAACGTTATACGTTATAACGTAATACCATATGATGTTATACGTTATAAGGAAATGCTATAGTACGTTACACGTTATAACGTAATACTGTATAACGTTATACGTTATAACGTAATACTATATAACGTTATACGTTATAACGTAATACTATATAACGTTATATGTTATAACGTAATACTATATAACGTTATACGTCATAACGTAATACTATATAACGTTATACGTTATAACGTAATACTATATAACGTTATACGTTATAACGTAATACCATATGATCTTGTACGTTATAAGGAAATGCTATAGTACGTTACACGTTATAACGTAATACTATATAACGTTATGAGTTATAACGTAATACCTTATGACCTTATACGTCATAACGTAATACTATATAATGTTACACGTCATAACGTAATACTATATAACGTTACACGTCATAACGTAATACTATATAACGTTATTCGTTATAACGTAAAACGATATAACGTTATACGTTATATCGTAATACTATATAACGTTATACGTTATAACGCAATACTATATAACGTTATACGTCATAACGTAATATTATATAACGTTATAAGTTATAACGTAATACATTATGACCTTATACGTCATAACGTAATACTATATAACGTTATACGTTATAACGTAATACCTTATGACGTTATACGTTATCACGTAATACCATATAACGTTATACGTCATAACGTAATACTATGTAACGTTATACGTCATAACGTAATACCATATAACGTTATACGTTAGAACGTAATACTATATAAGTTGACACGTTACAACGTAATACCATATAACGTAATACGTCATAACGTAATACTATATAAGGTTACAAGTTACAACGTAATACCATATAACGTCATACGTTATAACGTAATACTATATAACGTTATACGTTATAACGTAATACCATATGATGTTATACGTTATAAGGAAATGCTATAGTACGTTACACGTTATAACGTAATACTATATAACGTTATAAGTTATAACGTAATACCTTATGACCTTACACGTCATAACGTATTACTATATAACGTTACACGTCCTAACGTAATACTATATAACGCTATTCGTTATAACCTAAAACGGTATAACGTTATACGTTATAACGTAATGATACATAACGTTATACGTTATTACGTAATACCACATAACGCTATTCGTTATAACGTAATACTATATAACGTTATAAGTTATAACGTAATACCTTATGACCTTATACGTCATAACGTAATACTATATAACGTTATACGTCATAGCGTAATATCATATGACGTTATACGTTATAACGTAATACCACATGATGTTATACGTTATAAGGAAATGCCATAGTACGTTATACGTTATAACGTAATACTATATAAGGTTACACGTTACAACGTAATACCATATAACGTCATACGTTATAACGTAATACCACATAACGTTATAAGTTATAACGTAATACCATATAACGTTATACGTCAAAACGTAATACTACATAACGTTACACGTCATAACGTAGTACCATATAACGTTATACGTTAGATCGTAATACTATATAAGGTTACACGTTACAACGTAATACTATATAACGTAATACCATATAACGTAATACTATATAACGTTATAAGCTCTAACGTAATACCTTAAGACCTTATACGTCCTAACGTAATACTATATAACGTTATACGTTATAACGTAATACTATATAACGTTATACGTCATAACGTAATACTATATAACGGTATAAGTTATAACGTAATACCATATAACGTTATACGACATAACGTAATACTATATAACGGTATAAGTTATAACGTAATACCTTATGACGTTATACGTCATAACGTAATTCTATATAACGTTATACGTTATAACGTAATACCATATAACGTAATACTATATAACGTTACCAGTTACAACGTAATACCATATAACGTCATACGTTATAACGTAATACTATATAACTATATACGTTATAACGTAATACTATATAACTTTATAAGTTATAACGTAATACCCTATGACCTTATACGTCATAACGTAATACTATATAACGTTACACGTCATAACGTAATACTATATAACGTCATAAGTTTTAACGTAATACCTTATGACCTTATACGTCATAACGTAATACTATATAACGTTACACGTCATAACGTAATACTATATAACGTAATACGTTATAACGTAATACCATATAACGTTATACGTCATAACGTAATACTATATAACGGTATAAGTTATAACGTAATACCTTATGACCTTATACGTCATAACGTAATACTATATAACGTTATACGTTATAACGTAATACTATATAACGTTATAAGTTATAACGTAATACCTTATGACCTTACACGTCATAACGTAATACTATATAACGTAATACGTTATAACGTAATACCATATAATGTTATACGTTATAAGGAAATGCTATAGTACGTTACACGTTATAACGTAATACTATATAACGTTATAAGTTATAACGTAATACCTTATGACCTTATACGTCATAACGTAATACAATATAACGTTACACGTCATAACGTAATACTATATAACGTCATAAGTTTTAACGTAATACCTTATGACCTTATACGTCATAACGTAATACTATATAACGTTACACGTCATAACGTAATACTATATAACGTTATAAGTTATAACGTAATACCTTATGACCTTATACGTCATAACGTAATACTATATAACGTTATAAGTTATAACGTAATACCTTATGACCTTATACGTCATAACGTAATACTATATAACGTTATACGTTATACCGTAATACTATATAAGGTTACACGTTACAACGTAATACTATATAACGTTATACGTTATAACGTAATACCATATAACGTTATACTTCATAACGTAATACTATATAACGTTATAAGTTATAACGTAATACCCTATGACCTTATACGTCATAACGTAATACTATATAACGTTATACGTTATAACGTAATACTATATAACGTTATACGTTATAACGTAATTCTATATAACGTTATACGTTATAACGTAATACCATATAACGTTATACGTCATAACGTAATACTATATAACGTTATAAGTTATAACGTAATACCTTATGACCTTATACGTCATAACGTAATACTATATAAAGTTATATGTCATAACGTAATACCATATAACGTAATACTATATAACGTTATAAGCTCTAACGTAATACCTTATGACCTTATACGTCATAACGTAATACAATATAACGTTATACGTTATAACGTAATACTATATAACGTTATACGTCATAACGTAATACTATATCACGTTATACGTTATAACGTAATACCAGATAACGTAATACTATATATCGTTATACGTTATAACGTAATACCATATAACGCTATACGTCATAACGTAATACCTTATGACCTTACACGTCATAACGTAATACTATATAACGTAATACGTTATAACGTAATACCATATAACGTTATACGACATAACGTAATACTACATAACGTTATACGTTATAACGTAATACTATATAACCTTATACGTTACAACGTAATACCATATAACGTAATACTATATAACGTCATATGTTATAACTTTATACCATATAACGTTATACGTCATAATGTAATACTATATAACGTTATACGTTATAGCGTAATATCATATGACGTTATACATTATAACGTAATACCACATGATGTTATACGTTATAAGGAAATGCCATAGTACGTTATACGTTATAACGTAATACTATATAACGTCATACGTCATAACGTAATACCATATAACGTTATACGTTAGAACGTAATACTATATAAGGTGACACGTTACAACGTAATACCATATAACGTCATACGTTATAACGTAATACTATATATCGTTATACGTTATAGCGTAATATCATATGACGTTATACGTCATAACGTAATACTATGTAACGTTATACGTCATAACGTAATACCATATAACGTTATACGTTAGAACGTAATACTATATAAGGTGACACGTTACAACGTAATACCATATAACGTTATACGTCATAACGTAATACTATATAAGGTTACAAGTTACATCGTAATACCATATAACGTCATACGTTATAACGTAATACTATATAACGTTATACGTTATAGCGTAATACCATATAACGTTATACGTCATAACGTAATACTATGTAACGTTATACGTCATAACGTAATACCATATAACGTTATACGTTAGAACGTAATACTATATAAGGTGACACGTTACAACGTAATACCATATAACGTTATACGTCATAACGTAATACTATATAAGGTTACAAGTTACATCGTAATACCATATAACGTCATACGTTATAACGTAATACTATATAACGTTATACGTCATAACGTAATACCATATAACGTTATACGTTAGAACGTAATACTATATAAGGTGACACGTTACAACGTAATACCATACAACGTTATACGTCATAACGTAATACTATATAAGGTTACAAGTTACATCGTAATACCATATAACGTCATACGTTATAACGTAATACTATATCACGTTATACGTTATAACGTAATACCTTATGACGTTATATGTTATGACGTAATACCATATAACGTTATACGTTATTACGTAATATCACATAACGCTATACCTTATAACGTAATACTATATAACGTTATACGTTATAACGTAATACCATATGATGTTATACGTCATAACGTAATACAATATAACGTTATACGTTATAACGTAATACTATATAACGTTATACGTCATAACGTAATACTATATAACGTTATAAGTTATAACGTAATACCTTATGACCTTACACGTCATAACGTAATACTATATAACGTAATACGTTATAACGTAATACCATATAACGTTATACGACATAACGTAATACTATAAAACGGTATAAGTTCTAACGTAATACCTTATGACCTTATACGTCATATCGTAATACTATATAACGTTATACGTCATAACGTAATACTATATAACGTTATAAGTTATAACGTAATACCTTATGACCTTACACGTCATAACGTAATACTATATAACGTAATACGTTATAACGTAATACCATATAACGTTATACGTCATAACGTAATACTATATAACGGTATAAGTTATAACGTAATACCTTATGACCTTATACGTCATAACGTAATACTATATAACGTTATACGTTACAACGTAATACCATATATCGTCATACGTTATAACGTAATACTATATAACGTTATACGTTATAGCGTAATATCATATGACGTTATACGTCATAACGTAATAGCATATGATGTTATACATTATAACGTAATGATACATAACGCTATACGTTATAACGTAATACTATATAACGTTATACGTTATAGCGTAATACCATATAACGTTATACGTCATAACGTAATACTATATAACGTTATAAGTTATAACGTAATACTATATAACGTTATAAGTTATAACGTAATACCTTATGACCTTACACGTCATAACGTAATACTATATAACGTTATACGTTATAACGTAATACTATATAACGTTATACGTTATAACGTAATACTATATAACGTTATACGTTATAACGTAATACCATATAACGTTATACGTCATAACGTAATACTATATAACGTTATACGTTATAACGTAATACTATATAACGTTATACGTTATAACGTAATTCTATATAACGTTATACGTTATAACGTAATACCATATAACGTTATACGTCATAACGTATTACTATATAACGTTATAAGCTCTAACGTAATACCTTAAGACCTTATACGTCACAACGTAATACTATATAACGTTATACGTTATAACGTAATACTATATAACGTTATACGTCATAACGTAATACTATATAACGTAATACGTTATAACGTAATACCATATAACGTTATACGACATAACGTAATACTATATAACGGTATAAGTTATAACGTAATACCTTATGACCTTATACGTCATAACGTAATACTATATAACGTTAGACGTTATAACGTAATACTATATAACCTTATACGTTACAACGTAATACCATATAACGTAATACTATATAACGTCATATGTTATAACTTTATACCATATAACGTTATACGTGATAATGTAATACTATATAACGTTATACGTTATAGCGTAATATCATATGACGTTATACGTTATAACGTAATACCACATGATGTTATACGTTATAAGGAAATGCCATAGTACGTTATACGTTATAACGTAATACTATATAACGTCATACGTCATAACGTAATACCATATAACGTTATACGTTAGAACGTAATACTATATAAGGTGACACGTTACAACGTAATACCATATAACGTCATACGTTATAACGTAATACTATATAACGTTATACGTTATAGCGTAATATCATATGACGTTATACGTCATAACGTAATAGCATATGATGTTATACATTATAACGTAATGATACATAACGCTATACGTTATAACGTAATACTATATAACGTTATACGTTATAGCGTAATACCATATAACGTTATACGTCATAACGTAATACCATATAACGTTATACGTTAGAAAGTAATACTATATAAGGTGACACGTTACAACGTAATAACATATAACGTTATACGTCATAACGTAATACTATATAAGGTTACAAGTTACATCGTAATACCATATAACGTCATACGTTATAACGTAATACTATATAACGTTATACGTCATAACGTAATACCATATAACGTTATACGTTAGAACGTAATACTATATAAGGTGACACGTTACAACGTAATACCATACAACGTTATACGTCATAACGTAATACTATATAAGGTTACAAGTTACATCGTAATACCATATAACGTCATACGGTATAACGTAATACTATATAACGTTATACGTGATAACGTAATACTATATAACGTTATAAGTTATAACGTAATACCTTATGACCTTATACGTCATAACGTAATACTATATAACGTTATACGTTATAACGTAATACTATATAACGTTATACGTTATAACGTAATACTATATAACGTTATACGTCATAACGTAATACTATATAACGTTATAAGTTATAACGTAATACCTTATGACCTTACACGTCATAACGTAATACTATATAACGTTATACGTTATAACGTAATACTATATAACGTTATACGTTATAACGTAATACTATATAACGTTATACGTTATAACGTAATACCATATAACGTTATACGACATAACGTAATACTATATAACGTTATACGTTATAACGTAATACCATATAACGTTATACGTCATAACGTAATACTATATAACGTTACACGTCATAACGTAATACTATATAACGTTATACGTTATAACGTAATACTATATAAGGTTACACGTTACAACGTAATACTATATAACGTTATACGTTATAACGTAATACCATATAACGTTATACGTCATAACGTAATGCTATATAACGTTACACGTCATAACGTAATACTATATAACGTTATACGTTATAACGTAATACTATAGAAGGTTACACGTTACAACGTAATACCATATAACGTTATACGTCATAACGTAATACTATATAACGTTATAAGTTATAACGTAATACCTTATGACCTTATACGTCATAACGTAATACTATATAACGTTATACGTTATAACGTAATACTATATAACGTTATACGTTATAACGTAATTCTATATAACGTTATACGTTATAACGTAATACCATATAACGTTATACGTCATAACGTATTACTATATAACGTTATAAGCTCTAACGTAATACCTTAAGACCTTATACGTCACAACGTAATACTATATAACGTTATACGTTATAACGTAATACTATATAACGTTATACGTCATAACGTAATACTATATAACGTAATACGTTATAACGTAATACCATATAACGTTATACGACATAACGTAATACTATATAACGGTATAAGTTATAACGTAATACCTTATGACCTTATACGTCATAACGTAATACTATATAACGTTATACGTTATAACGTAATACTATATAACCTTATACGTTACAACGTAATACCATATAACGTAATACTATATAACGTCATATGTTATAACTTTATACCATATAACGTTATACGTCATAATGTAATACTATATAACGTTATACGTTATAACGTAATACTATATGACGTTATACGTTATAAGGAAATGCTATAGTACGTAATACGTTGTAAGGAAATGCTATCGTACGTTACACGTTGTAACGTAATACTGTATAAGGTTATACATTATAACGTAATACTATCTAAGTTTATACGTTATAACGTAATACCATACAACGTTAAACGTTATAACGTAATACCATATGACGTTATACGTTACAACGAAATGCTCTAGTACGTTACACGTGGTAACGTAATACTGTATAAGGATATACGTTATAACGTAATACTATCTAAGTTTATACGTTATAACGTAATACCATACAACGTTAAACGTTATAACGTAATACCATATGACGTTATACGTTACAACGAAATGCTCTAGTACGTTACACGTGGTAACGTAATACTGTATAAGGATATACGTTATAACGTAATACCATATGATGTTATACGTTATAACGTATTGCCACATGACGTTGCACGTTCTAACGTAATACCATATGACGTTATACGTTATAACGAAATACTGTATGACGTTATACGTTATGAGGAAATGCTATAGTACGTTACAGGTTGTAACGTAATACTATATAACGTTGTACGTTATAACGATATACTATATGACGTTATACGTTATAAGGCAATGCTATAGTAAGTTACACGTTCTAACGTAATACTCAATTAGGTTATACGTTGTAACGTAATACTATATAACGTTATACGTTATAACGTAATACCATATAACGTTATACGTTACAAGGAAATGCTCTAGTACTTTACACATTATAACGTAATAATATATTACGTTATTTGTTATAACGTAATACCATATGACGTTATACGTTATAACGAAATACCATATGACGTTATACGTTATAACGTATTGCCACATGACGTTGCACGTTGTAGCGTAATACCATATAACGTTATACGTTATAACGTAACACTATATGACGTTATACGTTATAAGGAAATGCTATAGTACGTTACAGGTTGTAACGCAATACTATATAACGTTATACGTTATAACGTAATACCATAAAACGTTGTACGTTATAACGTAATAATATATGACGTTATACGTCATAACGTAGTACCATATGACGTTATACGTTATAACGTAATACCATATGACGTTATACGTTATAAGGAAATGCTATAGTACGTTACAGGTTGTAACGTAATACTATATAACGTTATACGTTATAACGTAATACCATAAAACGTTGTACGTTATAACGTAATACCATATGACGTTATACGTTATAACGTAATACCATATGACGTTATACGTTATAAAGAAATGCTATAGTACGTTACAGGCTGTAACGTAATACTATATAACGTTATACGTTATAACGTAATACCATAAAACGTTGTACGTTATAACGTAATACCATATGACGTTATACGTTATAACGTAATACTATATGACGTTATACGTTATAAGGAAATGCTATAGTACGTTATACGTTGTAAGGAAATGCTATAGTACGTTACAGGTTGTAACGTAATACTATATAACGTTATACGTTATAACGTAATACCATAAAACGTTGTACGTTATAACGTAATACCATATGACGTTATACGTTATAACGTAATACCATATGACGTTATACGTTATAACGTATTGCCACATGACGTTGCACGTTCTAACGTAATACCATATGACGTTATACGTTATAACGAAATACTGTATGACGTTATACGTTATGAGGAAATGCTATAGTACGTTACAGGTTGTAACGTAATACTATATACCGTTATACGTTATAACGTAATACCATAAAACGATGTACGTTATAACGTAATACTATATGACGTTATACGTTATAAGGAAATGCTATAGTACGTTACAGGTTGTAACGTAATACTATATAACGTTATACGTTATAACGTAATACCATAAAACGTTGTACGTTATAACGTAATACCATATGACGTTATACGTTATAACGTAATACCATATGACGTTATACGTTATAAGGAAATGCTATAGTACGTTACAGGCTGTAACGTAATACTATATAACGTTATACGTTATAACGTAATACCATAAGTCGTAGTACGTTATAACGTAATACTATATGACGTTAAACGTTATAACGTAATACCATAAATCGTAGTACGTTATAACGTAATACTATATGACGTTATACGTTATAACGTACTACCATATGATGTTATACGTTATAACGTATTGCCACATGACGTTGCACGTTCTAACGTAATACCATATGACGTTATACGTTATAACGAAATACTGTATGACGTTATACGTTATGAGGAAATGCTATAGTACGTTACAGGTTGTAACGTAATACTATATAACGTTGTACGTTATAACGTAATACCATAAAACGTTGTACGTTATAACGTAATACAATATAACGTTACACGTCATAACGTAATACTATATAACGTCATAAGTTTTAACGTAATACCTTATGACCTTATACGTCATAACGTAATACTATATAACGTTACACGTCATAACGTAATACTATATAACGTTATAAGTTATAACGTAATACCTTATGACCTTATACGTCATAACGTAATACTATATAACGTTATAAGTTATAACGTAATACCTTATGACCTTATACGTCATAACGTAATACTATATAACGTTATACGTTATACCGTAATACTATATAAGGTTACACGTTACAACGTAATACTATATAACGTTATACGTTATAACGTAATACCATATAACGTTATACTTCATAACGTAATACTATATAACGTTATAAGTTATAACGTAATACCCTATGACCTTATACGTCATAACGTAATACTATATAACGTTATACGTTATAACGTAATACTATATAACGTTATACGTTATAACGTAATTCTATATAACGTTATACGTTATAACGTAATACCATATAACGTTATACGTCATAACGTAATACTATATAACGTTATAAGTTATAACGTAATACCTTATGACCTTATACGTCATAACGTAATACTATATAAAGTTATATGTCATAACGTAATACCATATAACGTAATACTATATAACGTTATAAGCTCTAACGTAATACCTTATGACCTTATACGTCATAACGTAATACAATATAACGTTATACGTTATAACGTAATACTATATAACGTTATACGTCATAACGTAATACTATATAACGTTATAAGTTATAACGTAATACCTTATGACCGTACACGTCATAACGTAATACTATATAACGTAATACGTTATAACGTAATACTATATAACGTTATACGTCACAACGTAATACTATATAACGTTATAAGTTATAACGTAATACCTTATGACCTTATACGTCATAACGTAATACTATATAACGTTATACGTTATACCGTAATACCAGATAACGTAATACTATATATCGTTATACGTTATAACGTAATACCATATAACGCTATACGTCATAACGTAATACCTTATGACCTTACACGTCATAACGTAATACTATATAACGTAATACGTTATAACGTAATACCATATAACGTTATACGACATAACGTAATACTACATAACGTTATACGTTATAACGTAATACTATATAACCTTATACGTTACAACGTAATACCATATAACGTAATACTATATAACGTCATATGTTATAACTTTATACCATATAACGTTATACGTCATAATGTAATACTATATAACGTTATACGTTATAGCGTAATATCATATGACGTTATACATTATAACGTAATACCACATGATGTTATACGTTATAAGGAAATGCCATAGTACGTTATACGTTATAACGTAATACTATATAACGTCATACGTCATAACGTAATACCATATAACGTTATACGTTAGAACGTAATACTATATAAGGTGACACGTTACAACGTAATACCATATAACGTCATACGTTATAACGTAATACTATATATCGTTATACGTTATAGCGTAATATCATATGACGTTATACGTCATAACGTAATACTATGTAACGTTATACATCATAACGTAATACCATATAACGTTATACGTTAGAACGTAATACTATATAAGGTGACACGTTACAACGTAATACCATATAACGTTATACGTCATAACGTAATACTATATAAGGTTACAAGTTACATCGTAATACCATATAACGTCATACGTTATAACGTAATACTATATAACGTTATACGTTATAGCGTAATACCATATAACGTTATACGTCATAACGTAATACTATGTAACGTTATACGTCATAACGTAATACCATATAACGTTATACGTTAGAACGTAATACTATATAAGGTGACACGTTACAACGTAATACCATATAACGTTATACGTCATAACGTAATACTATATAAGGTTACAAGTTACATCGTAATACCATATAACGTCATACGTTATAACGTAATACTATATAACGTTATACGTCATAACGTAATACCATATAACGTTATACGTTAGAACGTAATACTATATAAGGTGACACGTTACAACGTAATACCATACAACGTTATACGTCATAACGTAATACTATATAAGGTTACAAGTTACATCGTAATACCATATAACGTCATACGTTATAACGTAATACTATATCACGTTATACGTTATAACGTAGTACCTTATGACGTTATATGTTATGACGTAATACCATATAACGTTATACGTTATTACGTAATATCACATAACGCTATACCTTATAACGTAATACTATATAACGTTATACGTTATAACGTAATACCATATGATGTTATACGTCATAACGTAATACAATATAACGTTATACGTTATAACGTAATACTATATAACGTTATACGTCATAACGTAATACTATATAACGTTATAAGTTATAACGTAATACCTTATGACCTTACACGTCATAACGTAATACTATATAACGTAATACGTTATAACGTAATACCATATAACGTTATACGACATAACGTAATACTATAAAACGGTATAAGTTCTAACGTAATACCTTATGACCTTATACGTCATATCGTAATACTATATAACGTTATACGTCATAACGTAATACTATATAACGTTATAAGTTATAACGTAATACCTTATGACCTTACACGTCATAACGTAATACTATATAACGTAATACGTTATAACGTAATACCATATAACGTTATACGTCATAACGTAATACTATATAACGGTATAAGTTATAACGTAATACCTTATGACCTTATACGTCATAACGTAATACTATATAACGTTATACGTTACAACGTAATACCATATATCGTCATACGTTATAACGTAATACTATATAACGTTATACGTTATAGCGTAATATCATATGACGTTATACGTCATAACGTAATAGCATATGATGTTATACATTATAACGTAATGATACATAACGCTATACGTTATAACGTAATACTATATAACGTTATACGTTATAGCGTAATACCATATAACGTTATACGTCATAACGTAATACTATATAACGTTATAAGTTATAACGTAATACTATATAACGTTATAAGTT
Source organism: Bombus sonorus (assembly GCA_029958995.1). Taxonomy (NCBI): domain Eukaryota; kingdom Metazoa; phylum Arthropoda; class Insecta; order Hymenoptera; family Apidae; genus Bombus; species Bombus sonorus. Next base: position 191,985 of record JARWAU010000053.1, on the reverse strand, counting down.
ATAACGTAATACCTTATGACCTTACACGTCATAACGTAATACTATATAACGTTATACGTTATAACGTAATACTATATAACGTTATACGTTATAACGTAATACTATATAACGTTATACGTTATAACGTAATACCATATAACGTTATACGTCATAACGTAATACTATATAACGTTATACGTTATAACGTAATACTATATAACGTTATACGTTATAACGTAATTCTATATAACGTTATACGTTATAACGTAATACCATATAACGTTATACGTCATAACGTATTACTATATAACGTTATAAGCTCTAACGTAATACCTTAAGACCTTATACGTCACAACGTAATACTATATAACGTTATACGTTATAACGTAATACTATATAACGTTATACGTCATAACGTAATACTATATAACGTAATACGTTATAACGTAATACCATATAACGTTATACGACATAACGTAATACTATATAACGGTATAAGTTATAACGTAATACCTTATGACCTTATACGTCATAACGTAATACTATATAACGTTAGACGTTATAACGTAATACTATATAACCTTATACGTTACAACGTAATACCATATAACGTAATACTATATAACGTCATATGTTATAACTTTATACCATATAACGTTATACGTCATAATGTAATACTATATAACGTTATACGTTATAGCGTAATATCATATGACGTTATACGTTATAACGTAATACCACATGATGTTATACGTTATAAGGAAATGCCATAGTACGTTATACGTTATAACGTAATACTATATAACGTCATACGTCATAACGTAATACCATATAACGTTATACGTTAGAACGTAATACTATATAAGGTGACACGTTACAACGTAATACCATATAACGTCATACGTTATAACGTAATACTATATAACGTTATACGTTATAGCGTAATATCATATGACGTTATACGTCATAACGTAATAGCATATGATGTTATACATTATAACGTAATGATACATAACGCTATACGTTATAACGTAATACTATATAACGTTATACGTTATAGCGTAATACCATATAACGTTATACGTCATAACGTAATACCATATAACGTTATACGTTAGAAAGTAATACTATATAAGGTGACACGTTACAACGTAATAACATATAACGTTATACGTCATAACGTAATACTATATAAGGTTACAAGTTACATCGTAATACCATATAACGTCATACGTTATAACGTAATACTATATAACGTTATACGTCATAACGTAATACCATATAACGTTATACGTTAGAACGTAATACTATATAAGGTGACACGTTACAACGTAATACCATACAACGTTATACGTCATAACGTAATACTATATAAGGTTACAAGTTACATCGTAATACCATATAACGTCATACGGTATAACGTAATACTATATAACGTTATACGTGATAACGTAATACTATATAACGTTATAAGTTATAACGTAATACCTTATGACCTTATACGTCATAACGTAATACTATATAACGTTATACGTTATAACGTAATACTATATAACGTTATACGTTATAACGTAATACTATATAACGTTATACGTCATAACGTAATACTATATAACGTTATAAGTTATAACGTAATACCTTATGACCTTACACGTCATAACGTAATACTATATAACGTTATACGTTATAACGTAATACTATATAACGTTATACGTTATAACGTAATACTATATAACGTTATACGTTATAACGTAATACCATATAACGTTATACGACATAACGTAATACTATATAACGTTATACGTTATAACGTAATACCATATAACGTTATACGTCATAACGTAATACTATATAACGTTACACGTCATAACGTAATACTATATAACGTTATACGTTATAACGTAATACTATATAAGGTTACACGTTACAACGTAATACTATATAACGTTATACGTTATAACGTAATACCATATAACGTTATACGTCATAACGTAATGCTATATAACGTTACACGTCATAACGTAATACTATATAACGTTATACGTTATAACGTAATACTATAGAAGGTTACACGTTACAACGTAATACCATATAACGTTATACGTCATAACGTAATACTATATAACGTTATAAGTTATAACGTAATACCTTATGACCTTATACGTCATAACGTAATACTATATAACGTTATACGTCATAACGTAATAGCATATGATGTTATACATTATAACGTAATGATACATAACGCTATACGTTATAACGTAATACTATATAACGTTATACGTTATAGCGTAATACCATATAACGTTATACGTCATAACGTAATACCATATAACGTTATACGTTAGAAAGTAATACTATATAAGGTGACACGTTACAACGTAATAACATATAACGTTATACGTCATAACGTAATACTATATAAGGTTACAAGTTACATCGTAATACCATATAACGTCATACGTTATAACGTAATACTATATAACGTTATACGTCATAACGTAATACCATATAACGTTATACGTTAGAACGTAATACTATATAAGGTGACACGTTACAACGTAATACCATACAACGTTATACGTCATAACGTAATACTATATAAGGTTACAAGTTACATCGTAATACCATATAACGTCATACGGTATAACGTAATACTATATAACGTTATACGTGATAACGTAATACTATATAACGTTATAAGTTATAACGTAATACCTTATGACCTTATACGTCATAACGTAATACTATATAACGTTATACGTTATAACGTAATACTATATAACGTTATACGTTATAACGTAATACTATATAACGTTATACGTCATAACGTAATACTATATAACGTTATAAGTTATAACGTAATACCTTATGACCTTACACGTCATAACGTAATACTATATAACGTTATACGTTATAACGTAATACTATATAACGTTATACGTTATAACGTAATACTATATAACGTTATACGTTATAACGTAATACCATATAACGTTATACGACATAACGTAATACTATATAACGTTATACGTTATAACGTAATACCATATAACGTTATACGTCATAACGTAATACTATATAACGTTACACGTCATAACGTAATACTATATAACGTTATACGTTATAACGTAATACTATATAAGGTTACACGTTACAACGTAATACTATATAACGTTATACGTTATAACGTAATACCATATAACGTTATACGTCATAACGTAATGCTATATAACGTTACACGTCATAACGTAATACTATATAACGTTATACGTTATAACGTAATACTATAGAAGGTTACACGTTACAACGTAATACCATATAACGTTATACGTCATAACGTAATACTATATAACGTTATAAGTTATAACGTAATACCTTATGACCTTATACGTCATAACGTAATACTATATAACGTTATACGTTATAACGTAATACTATATAACGTTATACGTTATAACGTAATTCTATATAACGTTATACGTTATAACGTAATACCATATAACGTTATACGTCATAACGTATTACTATATAACGTTATAAGCTCTAACGTAATACCTTAAGACCTTATACGTCACAACGTAATACTATATAACGTTATACGTTATAACGTAATACTATATAACGTTATACGTCATAACGTAATACTATATAACGTAATACGTTATAACGTAATACCATATAACGTTATACGACATAACGTAATACTATATAACGGTATAAGTTATAACGTAATACCTTATGACCTTATACGTCATAACGTAATACTATATAACGTTAGACGTTATAACGTAATACTATATAACCTTATACGTTACAACGTAATACCATATAACGTAATACTATATAACGTCATATGTTATAACTTTATACCATATAACGTTATACGTCATAATGTAATACTATATAACGTTATACGTTATAGCGTAATATCATATGACGTTATACGTTATAACGTAATACCACATGATGTTATACGTTATAAGGAAATGCCATAGTACGTTATACGTTATAACGTAATACTATATAACGTCATACGTCATAACGTAATACCATATAACGTTATACGTTAGAACGTAATACTATATAAGGTGACACGTTACAACGTAATACCATATAACGTCATACGTTATAACGTAATACTATATAACGTTATACGTTATAGCGTAATATCATATGACGTTATACGTCATAACGTAATAGCATATGATGTTATACATTATAACGTAATGATACATAACGCTATACGTTATAACGTAATACTATATAACGTTATACGTTATAGCGTAATACCATATAACGCTATACGTCATAACGTAATACCATATAACGTTATACGTTAGAAAGTAATACTATATAAGGTGACACGTTACAACGTAATAACATATAACGTTATACGTCATAACGTAATACTATATAAGGTTACAAGTTACATCGTAATACCATATAACGTCATACGTTATAACGTAATACTATATAACGTTATACGTCATAACGTAATACCATATAACGTTATACGTTAGAACGTAATACTATATAAGGTGACACGTTACAACGTAATACCATACAACGTTATACGTCATAACGTAATACTATATAAGGTTACAAGTTACATCGTAATACCATATAACGTCATACGGTATAACGTAATACTATATAACGTTATACGTGATAACGTAATACTATATAACGTTATAAGTTATAACGTAATACCTTATGACCTTATACGTCATAACGTAATACTATATAACGTTATACGTTATAACGTAATACTATATAACGTTATACGTTATAACGTAATACTATATAACGTTATACGTCATAACGTAATACTATATAACGTTATAAGTTATAACGTAATACCTTATGACCTTACACGTCATAACGTAATACTATATAACGTTATACGTTATAACGTAATACTATATAACGTTATACGTTATAACGTAATACTATATAACGTTATACGTTATAACGTAATACCATATAACGTTATACGACATAACGTAATACTATATAACGTTATACGTTATAACGTAATACCATATAACGTTATACGTCATAACGTAATACTATATAACGTTACACGTCATAACGTAATACTATATAACGTTATACGTTATAACGTAATACTATATAAGGTTACACGTTACAACGTAATACTATATAACGTTATACGTTATAACGTAATACCATATAACGTTATACGTCATAACGTAATGCTATATAACGTTACACGTCATAACGTAATACTATATAACGTTATACGTTATAACGTAATACTATAGAAGGTTACACGTTACAACGTAATACCATATAACGTTATACGTCATAACGTAATACTATATAACGTTATAAGTTATAACGTAATACCTTATGACCTTATACGTCATAACGTAATACTATATAACGTTATACGTTATAACGTAATACTATATAACGTTATACGTTATAACGTAATTCTATATAACGTTATACGTTATAACGTAATACCATATAACGTTATACGTCATAACGTATTACTATATAACGTTATAAGCTCTAACGTAATACCTTAAGACCTTATACGTCACAACGTAATACTATATAACGTTATACGTTATAACGTAATACTATATAACCTTATACGTCATAACGTAATACTATATAACGTAATACGTTATAACGTAATACCATATAACGTTATACGACATAACGTAATACTATATAACGGTATAAGTTATAACGTAATACCTTATGACCTTATACGTCATAACGTAATACTATATAACGTTATACGTTATAACGTAATACTATATAACCTTATACGTTACAACGTAATACCATATAACGTAATACTATATAACGTCATATGTTATAACTTTATACCATATAACGTTATACGTCATAATGTAATACTATATAACGTTATACGTTATAGCGTAATATCATATGACGTTATACGTTATAACGTAATACCACATGATGTTATACGTTATAAGGAAATGCCATAGTACGTTATACGTTATAACGTAATACTATATAACGTCATACGTCATAACGTAATACCATATAACGTTATACGTTAGAACGTAATACTATATAAGGTGACACGTTACAACGTAATACCATATAACGTCATACGTTATAACGTAATACTATATAACGTTATACGTTATAGCGTAATATCATATAACGTTATACGTCATAACGTAATAGCATATGATGTTATACATTATAACGTAATGATACATAACGCTATACGTTATAACGTAATACTATATAACGTTATACGTTATAGCGTAATACCATATAACGTTATACGTCATAACGTAATACTATGTAACGTTATACGTTATTACGTAATATCACATAACGCTATACCTTATAACGTAATACTATATAACGTTATACGTTATAACGTAATACCATATGATGTTATACGTCATAACGTAATACAATATAACGTTATACGTTATAACGTAATACTATATAACGTTATACGTCATAACGTAATACTATATAACGTTATAAGTTATAACGTAATACCTTATGACCTTACACGTCATAACGTAATACTATATAACGTAATACGTTATAACGTAATACCATATAACGTAATACTATATAACGTAATACGTTATAACGTAATACCATATAACGTTATACGACATAACGTAATACTATAAAACGGTATAAGTTCTAACGTAATACTATAAAACGGTATAAGTTCTAACGTAATACCTTATGACCTTATACGTCATAACGCAATACTATCTAACGTTATACGTTATAACGTAATACTATATAACGTTGTACGTTATAACGTAATACTATATAACGTTATACGTCATAACGTAATACTATATAACGTTATAAGTTATAACGTAATACCTTATGACCTTATACGTCATAACGTAATACTATATAACGTTATACGTTATAACGTAATACCAGATGACGTAATACTATATATCGTTATACGTTATAACGTAATACCATATAACGCTATACGTCATAACGTAATACTATATAACGTTATACGTCATAACGTAATACCATATGATGTTGTACGTTATAAGGAAATGCTATAGTACGTTACACGTTATTACGTAATACTATATAACGTTATACGTTATAACGTAATACTATATAACGTTATACGTCATAACGTAATACTATATAACGTTATAAGTTATAACGTAATACCTTATGACCTTACACGTCATAACGTAATACTATATAACGTAATACGTTATAACGTAATACCATATAACGTTATACGTCATAACGTAATACTATATAACGGTATAAGTTATAACGTAATACCTTATGACCTTATACGTCATAACGTAATACTATATAACGTTATACGTTATAACGTAATACTATATAACCTTATACGTTACAACGTAATACCATATAACGTAATACTATATAACGTCATATGTTATAACTTTATACCATATAACGTTATATGTCCTAACGTAATACTATATAACGTTATACGTTATAGCGTAATATCATATGACGTTATACGTTATAACGTAATACCACATGATGTTATACGTTATAAGGAAATGCCATAGTACGTTATACGTTATAACGTAATACTATATAACGTCATACGTCATAACGTAATACCATATAACGTTATACGTCATAACGTAATACTATATAAGGTTACAAGTTACATCGTAATACCATATAACGTCATACGTTATAACGTAATACTATATAACGTTATACGTGATAACGTAATACTATATAACGTTATAAGTTATAACGTAATACCTTATGACCTTATACGTCATAACGTAATACTATATAACGTTATACGTTATAACGTAATACTATATAACGTTATACGTCATAACGTAATACCATATAACGTTATAAGTTATAACGTAATACCTTATGACCTTACACGTCATAACGTAATACTATATAACGTTATACGTTATAACGTAATACTATATAACGTTATACGTTATAACGTAATACTATATAACGTTATACGTTATAACGTAATACCATATAACGCTATACGACATAACGTAATACTATATAACGTTATACGTTATAACGTAATACCATATAACGTTATACGTCATAACGTAATACTATATAACGTTACAGGTCATAACGTAATACTATATAACGTTATACGTTATAACGTAATACTATATAAGGTTACACGTTACAACGTAATACTATATAACGTTATACGTCATAACGTAATACCATATGATGTTGTACGTTATAAGGAAATGCTATAGTACGTTACACGTTATTACGTAATACTATATAACGTTATACGTTATAACGTAATACTATATAACGTTATACGTCATAACGTAATACTATATAACGTTATAAGTTATAACGTAATACCTTATGACCTTACACGTCATAACGTAATACTATATAACGTAATACGTTATAACGTAATACCATATAACGTTATACGTCATAACGTAATACTATATAACGGTATAAGTTATAACGTAATACCTTATGACCTTATACGTCATAACGTAATACTATATAACGTTATACGTTATAACGTAATACTATATAACCTTATACGTTACAACGTAATACCATATAACGTAATACTATATAACGTCATATGTTATAACTTTATACCATATAACGTTATATGTCATAACGTAATACTATATAACGTTATACGTTATAGCGTAATATCATATGACGTTATACGTTATAACGTAATACCACATGATGTTATACGTTATAAGGAAATGCCATAGTACGTTATACGTTAGAACGTAATACTATATAAGGTGACACGTTACAACGTAATACCATATAACGTCATACGTTATAACGTAATACTATATAACGTTATACGTTATAGCGTAATATCATATGACGTTATACGTCATAACGTAATAGCATATGATGTTATACATTATAACGTAATGATACATAACGCTATACGTTATAACGTAATACTATATAACGTTATACGTTATAGCGTAATACCATATAACGTTATACGTCATAACGTAATACTATGTAACGTTATACGTCATAACGTAATACCATATAACGTTATACGTTAGAACGTAATACTATATAAGGTGACACGTTACAACGTAATACCATATAACGTTATACGTCATAACGTAATACTATATAAGGTTACAAGTTACATCGTAATACCATATAACGTCATACGTTATAACGTAATACTATATAACGTTATACGTCATAACGTAATACCATATAACGTTATACGTTAGAACGTAATACTATATAAGGTGACACGTTACAACGTAATACCATACAACGTTATACGTCATAACGTAATACTATATAAGGTTACAAGTTACATCGCAATACCATATAACGTCATACGTTATAACGTAATACTATATAACGTTATACGTGATAACGTAATACTATATAACGTTATAAGTTATAACGTAATACTACATAACGTTATACGTTATAACGTAATACTATATAACCTTATACGTTACAACGTAATACCATATAACGTAATACTATATAACGTCATATGTTATAACTTTATACCATATAACGTTATACGTCATAATGTAATACTATATAACGTTATACGTTATAGCGTAATATCATATGACGTTATACGTTATAACGTAATACCACATGATGTTATACGTTATAAGGAAATGCCATAGTACGTTATACGTTATAACGTAATACTATATAACGTCATACGTCATAACGTAATACCATATAACGTTATACGTTAGAACGTAATACTATATAAGGTGACACGTTACAACGTAATACCATATAACGTCATACGTTATAACGTAATACTATATAACGTTATACGTTATAGCGTAATATCATATGACGTTATACGTCATAACGTAATAGCATATGATGTTATACATTATAACGTAATGATACATAACGCTATACGTTATAACGTAATACTATATAACGTTATACGTTATAGCGTAATACCATATAACGTTATACGTCATAACGTAATACTATGTAACGTTATACGTCATAACGTAATACCATATAACGTTATACGTTAGAACGTAATACTATATAAGGTGACACGTTACAACGTAATACCATATAACGTTATACGTCATAACGTAATACTATATAAGGTTACAAGTTACATCGTAATACCATATAACGTCATACGTTATAACGTAATACTATATAACGTTATACGTCATAACGTAATACCATATAACGTTATACGTTAGAACGTAATACTATATAAGGTGACACGTTACAACGTAATACCATACAACGTTATACGTCATAACGTAATACTATATAAGGTTACAAGTTACATCGTAATACCATATAATGTCATACGTTATAACGTAATACTATATCACGTTATACGTTATAACGTAATACCTTATGACGTTATGTGTTATGACGTAATACCATATAACGTTATACGTTATTACGTAATATCACATAACGCTATACCTTATAACGTAATACTATATAACGTTATACGTTATAACGTAATACCATATGATGTTATACGTCATAACGTAATACAATATAACGTTATACGTTATAACGTAATACTATATAACGTTATACGTCATAACGTAATACTATATAACGTTATAAGTTATAACGTAATACCTTATGACCTTACACGTCATAACGTAATACTATATAACGTAATACGTTATAACGTAATACCATATAACGTTATACGACATAACGTAATACTATAAAACGGTATAAGTTCTAACGTAATACCTTATGACCTTATACGTCATATCGTAATACTATATAACGTTATACGTCATAACGTAATACTATATAACGTTATAAGTTATAACGTAATACCTTATGACCTTACACGTCATAACGTAATACTATATAACGTAATACGTTATAACGTAATACCATATAACGTTATACGTCATAACGTAATACTATATAACGGTATAAGTTATAACGTAATACCTTATGACCTTACACGTCATAACGTAATACTATATAACGTAATACGTTATAACGTAATACCATATAACGTTATACGTCATAACGTAATACTATATAACGGTATAAGTTATAACGTAATACCTTATGACCTTATACGTCATAACGTAATACTATATAACGTTATACGTTATAACGTAATACTATATAACGTTATAAGTTATAACGTAATACCTTATGACCTTACACGTCATAACGTAATACTATATAACGTAATACGTTATAACGTAATACCATATAACGTTATACGTTAGAACGTAATACTATATAAGGTGACACGTTACAACGTAATACCATATATCGTCATACGTTATAACGTAATACTATATAACGTTATACGTTATAGCGTAATATCATATGACGTTATACGTCATAACGTAATAGCATATGACGTTATACGTTATAACGTAATACCACATGATGTTATACGTTATAAGGAAATGCCATAGTACGTTATACGTTATAACGTAATACTATATAACGTCATACGTCATAACGTAATACCATATAACGTTATACGTTAGAACGTAATACTATATAAGGTGACACGTTACAACGTAATACCATATATCGTCATACGTTATAACGTAATACTATATAACGTTATACGTTATAGCGTAATATCATATGACGTTATACGTCATAACGTAATAGCATATGATGTTATACATTATAACGTAATGATACATAACGCTATACGTTATAACGTAATACTATATAACGTTATACGTTATAGCGTAATACCATATAACGTTATACGTCATAACGTAATACTATATAACGTTATAAGTTATAACGTAATACTATATAACGTTATAAGTTATAACGTAATACCTTATGACCTTACACGTCATAACGTAATACTATATAACGTTATACGTTATAACGTAATACTATATAACGTTATACGTTATAACGTAATACTATATAACGTTATACGTTATAACGTAATACCATATAACGTTATACGTCATAACGTAATACTATGTAACGTTATACGTTATAACGTAATACTATATAACGTTATACGTTATAACGTAATTCTATATAACGTTATACGTTATAACGTAATACCATATAACGTTATACGTCATAACGTATTACTATATAACGTTATAAGCTCTAACGTAATACCTTAAGACCTTATACGTCACAACGTAATACTATATAACGTTATAAGTTATAACGTAATACCTTATGACCTTATACGTCATAACGTAATACTATATAACGTTATACGTTATAACGTAATACCAGATGACGTAATACTATATATCGTTATACGTTATCACGTAATACCATATAACGCTATACGTCATAACGTAATACTATATAACGTTATACGTCATAACGTAATACCATATGATGTTGTACGTTATAAGGAAATGCTATAGTACGTTACACGTTATTACGTAATACTATATAACGTTATACGTTATAACGTAATACTATATAACGTTATACGTCATAACGTAATACTATATAACGTTATAAGTTATAACGTAATACCTTATGACCTTACACGTCATAACGTAATACTATATAACGTAATACGTTATAACGTAATACCATATAACGTTATACGTCATAACGTAATACTATATAACGGTATAAGTTATAACGTAATACCTTATGACCTTATACGTCATAACGTAATACTATATAACGTTATACGTTATAACGTAATACTATATAACCTTATACGTTACAACGTAATACCATATAACGTAATACTATATAACGTCATATGTTATAACTTTATACCATATAACGTTATATGTCCTAACGTAATACTATATAACGTTATACGTTATAGCGTAATATCATATGACGTTATACGTTATAACGTAATACCACATGATGTTATACGTTATAAGGAAATGCCATAGTACGTTATACGTTATAACGTAATACTATATAACGTCATACGTCATAACGTAATACCATATAACGTTATACGTCATAACGTAATACTATATAAGGTTACAAGTTACATCGTAATACCATATCACGTCATACGTTATAACGTAATACTATATAACGTTATACGTGATAACGTAATACTATATAACGTTATAAGTTATAACGTAATACCTTATGACCTTATACGTCATAACGTAATACTATATAACGTTATACGTTATAACGTAATACTATATAACGTTATACGTCATAACGTAATACCATATAACGTTATAAGTTATAACGTAATACCTTATGACCTTACACGTCATAACGTAATACTATATAACGTTATACGTTATAACGTAATACTATATAACGTTATACGTTATAACGTAATACTATATAACGTTATACGTTATAACGTAATACCATATAACGTTATACGACATAACGTAATACTATATAACGTTATACGTTATAACGTAATACCATATAACGTTATACGTCATAACGTAATACTATATAACGTTACACGTCATAACGTAATACTATATAACGTTATACGTTATAACGTAATACTATATAAGGTTACACGTTACAACGTAATACTATATAACGTTATACGTCATAACGTAATACCATATGATGTTGTACGTTATAAGGAAATGCTATAGTACGTTACACGTTATTACGTAATACTATATAACGTTATACGTTATAACGTAATACTATATAACGGTATAAGTTATAACGTAATACCTTATGACCTTATACGTCATAACGTAATACTATATAACGTTATACGTTATAACGTAATACTATATAACCTTATACGTTACAACGTAATACCATATAACGTAATACTATATAACGTCATATGTTATAACTTTATACCATATAACGTTATATGTCATAACGTAATACTATATAACGTTATACGTTATAGCGTAATATCATATGACGTTATACGTTATAACGTAATACCACATGATGTTATACGTTATAAGGAAATGCCATAGTACGTTATACGTTATAACGTAATACTATATAACGTCATACGTCATAACGTAATACCATATAACGTTATACGTTAGAACGTAATACTATATAAGGTGACACGTTACAACGTAATACCATATAACGTCATACGTTATAACGTAATACTATATAACGTTATACGTTATAGCGTAATATCATATGACGTTATACGTCATAACGTAATAGCATATGATGTTATACATTATAACGTAATGATACATAACGCTATACGTTATAACGTAATACTATATAACGTTATACGTTATAGCGTAATACCATATAACGTTATACGTCATAACGTAATACTATGTAACGTTATACGTCATAACGTAATACCATATAACGTTATACGTTAGAACGTAATACTATATAAGGTGACACGTTACAACGTAATACCATATAACGTTATACGTCATAACGTAATACTATATAAGGTTACAAGTTACATCGTAATACCATATAACGTCATACGTTATAACGTAATACTATATAACGTTATACGTCATAACGTAATACCATATAACGTTATACGTTAGAACGTAATACTATATAAGGTGACACGTTACAACGTAATACCATACAACGTTATACGTCATAACGTAATACTATATAAGGTTACAAGTTACATCGTAATACCATATAACGTCATACGTTATAACGTAATACTATATAACGTTATACGTGATAACGTAATACTATATAACGTTATAAGTTATAACGTAATACTACATAACGTTATACGTTATAACGTAATACTATATAACCTTATACGTTACAACGTAATACCATATAACGTAATACTATATAACGTCATATGTTATAACTTTATACCATATAACGTTATACGTCATAATGTAATACTATATAACGTTATACGTTATAGCGTAATATCATATGACGTTATACGTTATAACGTAATACCACATGATGTTATACGTTATAAGGAAATGCCATAGTACGTTATACGTTATAACGTAATACTATATAACGTCATACGTCATAACGTAATACCATATAACGTTATATGTCATAACGTAATACTATATAACGTTATACGTTATAGCGTAATATCATATGACGTTATACGTTATAACGTAATACCACATGATGTTATACGTTATAAGGAAATGCCATAGTACGTTATACGTTATAACGTAATACTATATAACGTCATACGTCATAACGTAATACCATATAACGTTATACGTTAGAACGTAATACTATATAAGGTGACACGTTACAACGTAATACCATATAACGTCATACGTTATAACGTAATACTATATAACGTTATACGTTATAGCGTAATATCATATGACGTTATACGTCATAACGTAATAGCATATGATGTTATACATTATAACGTAATGATACATAACGCTATACGTTATAACGTAATACTATATAACGTTATACGTTATAGCGTAATACCATATAACGTTATACGTCATAACGTAATACTATGTAACGTTATACGTCATAACGTAATACCATATAACGTTATACGTTAGAACGTAATACTATATAAGGTGACACGTTACAACGTAATACCATATAACGTTATACGTCATAACGTAATACTATATAAGGTTACAAGTTACATCGTAATACCATATAACGTCATACGTTATAACGTAATACTATATAACGTTATACGTCATAACGTAATACCATATAACGTTATACGTTAGAACGTAATACTATATAAGGTGACACGTTACAACGTAATACCATACAACGTTATACGTCATAACGTAATACTATATAAGGTTACAAGTTACATCGTAATACCATATAACGTCATACGTTATAACGTAATACTATATAACGTTATACGTGATAACGTAATACTATATAACGTTATAAGTTATAACGTAATACTACATAACGTTATACGTTATAACGTAATACTATATAACCTTATACGTTACAACGTAATACCATATAACGTAATACTATATAACGTCATATGTTATAACTTTATACCATATAACGTTATACGTCATAATGTAATACTATATAACGTTATACGTTATAGCGTAATATCATATGACGTTATACGTTATAACGTAATACCACATGATGTTATACGTTATAAGGAAATGCCATAGTACGTTATACGTTATAACGTAATACTATATAACGTCATACGTCATAACGTAATACCATATAACGTTATACGTTAGAACGTAATACTATATAAGGTGACACGTTACAACGTAATACCATATAACGTCATACGTTATAACGTAATACTATATAACGTTATACGTTATAGCGTAATATCATATGACGTTATACGTCATAACGTAATAGCATATGATGTTATACATTATAACGTAATGATACATAACGCTATACGTTATAACGTAATACTATATAACGTTATACGTTATAGCGTAATACCATATAACGTTATACGTCATAACGTAATACTATGTAACGTTATACGTCATAACGTAATACCATATAACGTTATACGTTAGAACGTAATACTATATAAGGCGACACGTTACAACGTAATACCATATAACGTTATACGTCATAACGTAATACTATATAAGGTTACAAGTTACATCGTAATACCATATAACGTCATACGTTATAACGTAATACTATATAACGTTATACGTCATAACGTAACACCATATAACGTTATACGTTAGAACGTAATACTATATAAGGTGACACGTTACAACGTAATACCATACAACGTTATACGTCATAACGTAATACTATATAAGGTTACAAGTTACATCGTAATACCATATAACGTCATACGTTATAACGTAATACTATATCACGTTATACGTTATAACGTAATACCTTATGACGTTATGTGTTATGACGTAATACCATATAACGTTATACGTTATTACGTAATATCACATAACGCTATACCTTATAACGTAATACTATATAACGTTATACGTTATAACGTAATACCATATGATGTTATACGTCATAACGTAATACAATATAACGTTATACGTTATAACGTAATACCATATGATGTTATACGTCATAACGTAATACAATATAACGTTATACGTCATAACGTAATACTATATAACGTTATAAGTTATAACGTAATACCTTATGACCTTACACGTCATAACGTAATACTATATAACGTAATACGTTATAACGTAATACCATATAACGTTATACGTCATAACGTAATACTATATAACGGTATAAGTTATAACGTAATACCTTATGACCTTATACGTCATAACGTAATACTATATAACGTTATACGTTATAACGTAATACTATATAACGTTATAAGTTATAACGTAATACCTTATGACCTTACACGTCATAACGTAATACTATATAACGTAATACGTTATAACGTAATACCATATAACGTTATACGTTAGAACGTAATACTATATAAGGTGACACGTTACAACGTAATACCATATATCGTCATACGTTATAACGTAATACTATATAACGTTATACGTTATAGCGTAATATCATATGACGTTATACGTCATAACGTAATAGCATATGACGTTATACGTTATAACGTAATACCACATGATGTTATACGTTATAAGGAAATGCCATAGTACGTTATACGTTATAACGTAATACTATATAACGTCATACGTCATAACGTAATACCATATAACGTTATACGTTAGAACGTAATACTATATAAGGTGACACGTTACAACGTAATACCATATATCGTCATACGTTATAACGTAATACTATATAACGTTATACGTTATAGCGTAATATCATATGACGTTATACGTCATAACGTAATAGCATATGATGTTATGCATTATAACGTAATGATACATAACGCTATACGTTATAACGTAATACTATATAACGTTATACGTTATAGCGTAATACCATATAACGTTATACGTCATAACGTAATACTATATAACGTTATAAGTTATAACGTAATACTATATAACGTTATAAGTTATAACGTAATACCTTATGACCTTACACGTCATAACGTAATACTATATAACGTTATACGTTATAACGTAATACTATATAACGTTATACGTTATAACGTAATACTATATAACGTTATACGTTATAACGTAATACCATATAACGTTATACGTCATAACGTAATACTATATAACGTTATACGTTATAACGTAATACTATATAACGTTATACGTTATAACGTAATTCTATATAACGTTATACGTTATAACGTAATACCATATAACGTTATACGTCATAACGTATTACTATATAACGTTATAAGCTCTAACGTAATACCTTAAGACCTTATACGTCACAACGTGATACTATATAACGTTATACGTTATAACGTAATACTATATAACGTTATACGTCATAACGTAATACTATATAACGTAATACGTTATAACGTAATACCATATAACGTTATACGACATAACGTAATACTATATAACGGTATAAGTTATAACGTAATACCTTATGACCTTATACGTCATAACGTAATACTATATAACGTTATACGTTATAACGTAATACTATATAACCTTATACGTTACAACGTAATACCATATAACGTAATACTATATAACGTCATATGTTATAACTTTATACCATATAACGTTATACGTCATAATGTAATACTATATAACGTTATACGTTATAGCGTAATATCATATGACGTTATACGTTATAACGTAATACCACATGATGTTATACGTTATAAGGAAATGCCATAGTACGTTATACGTTATAACGTAATACTATATAACGTCATACGTCATAACGTAATACCATATAACGTTATACGTTAGAACGTAATACTATATAAGGTGACACGTTACAACGTAATACCATATAACGTCATACGTTATAACGTAATACTATATAACGTTATACGTTATAGCGTAATATCATATGACGTTATACGTCATAACGTAATAGCATATGATGTTATACATTATAACGTAATGATACATAACGCTATACGTTATAACGTAATACTATATAACGTTATACGTTATAGCGTAATACCATATAACGTTATACGTCATAACGTAATACCATATAACGTTATACGTTAGAACGTAATACTATATAAGGTGACACGTTACAACGTAATAACATATAACGTTATACGTCATAACGTAATACTATATAAGGTTACAAGTTACATCGTAATACCATATAACGTCATACGTTATAACGTAATACTATATAACGTTATACGTCATAACGTAATACCATATAACGCTATACGTTAGAACGTAATACTATATAAGGTGACACGTTACAACGTAATACCATACAACGTTATACGTCATAACGTAATACTATATAAGGTTACAAGTTACATCGTAATACCATATAACGTCATACGGTATAACGTAATACTATATAACGTTATACGTGATAACGTAATACTATATAACGTTATAAGTTATAACGTAATACCTTATGACCTTATACGTCATAACGTAATACTATATAACGTTATACGTTATAACGTAATACTATATAACGTTATACGTCATAACGTAATACTATATAACGTTATAAGTTATAACGTAATACCTTATGACCTTACACGTCATAACGTAATACTATATAACGTTATACGTTATAACGTAATACTATATAACGTTATACGTTATAACGTAATACTATATAACGTTATACGTTATAACGTAATACCATATAACGTTATACGACATAACGTAATACTATATAACGTTATACGTTATAACGTAATACCATATAACGTTATACGTCATAACGTAATACTATATAACGTTACACGTCATAACGTAATACTATATAACGTTATACGTTATAACGTAATACTATATAAGGTTACACGTTACAACGTAATACTATATAACGTTATACGTTATAACGTAATACCATACAACGTTATACGTCATAACGTAATGCTATATAACGTTACACGTCATAACGTAATACTATATAACGTTATACGTTATAACGTAATACTATAGAAGGTTACACGTTACAACGTAATACCATATAACGTTATACGTCATAACGTAATACTATATAACGTTATACGTTATAACGTAATACTATATAAGGTTACACGTTACAACGTAATACTATATAACGTTATACGTTATAACGTAATACCATATAACGTTATACGTCATAACGTAATACTATATAACGTTATACGTTATAACGTAATACTATATAACGTTATACGTTATAACGTAATTCTATATAACGTTATACGTTATAACGTAATACCATATAACGTTATACGTCATAACGTATTACTATATAACGTTATAAGCTCTAACGTAATACCTTAAGACCTTATACGTCACAACGTAATACTATATAACGTTATACGTTATAACGTAATACTATATAACGTTATACGTCATAACGTAATACTATATAACGTTATAAGTTATAACGTAATACCTTATGACCTTACACGTCATAACGTAATACTATATAACGTAATACGTTATAACGTAATACCATATAACGTAATACTATATAACGTAATACGTTATAACGTAATACCATATAACGTTATACGACATAACGTAATACTATAAAACGGTATAAGTTCTAACGTAATACTATAAAACGGTATAAGTTCTAACGTAATACCTTATGACCTTATACGTCATAACGTAATACTATATAACGTTATACGTTATAACGTAATACTATATAACGTTGTACGTTATAACGTAATACTATATAACGTTATACGTCATAACGTAATACTATATAACGTTATAAGTTATAACGTAATACCTTATGACCTTATACGTCATAACGTAATACTATATAACGTTATACGTTATAACGTAATACCAGATGACGTAATACTATATATCGTTATACGTTATAACGTAATACCATATAACGCTATACGTCATAACGTAATACTATATAACGTTATACGTCATAACGTAATACCATATGTTGTTGTACGTTATAAGGAAATGCTATAGTACGTTACACGTTATTACGTAATACTATATAACGTTATACGTTATAACGTAATACTATATAACGTTATACGTCATAACGTAATACTATATAACGTTATAAGTTATAACGTAATACCTTATGACCTTACACGTCATAACGTAATACTATATAACGTAATACGTTATAACGTAATACCATATAACGTTATACGTCATAACGTAATACTATATAACGGTATAAGTTATAACGTAATACCTTATGACCTTATACGTCATAACGTAATACTATATAACGTTATACGTTATAACGTAATACTATATAACCTTATACGTTACAACGTAATACCATATAACGTAATACTATATAACGTCATATGTTATAACTTTATACCATATAACGTTATATGTCCTAACGTAATACTATATAACGTTATACGTTATAGCGTAATATCATATGACGTTATACGTTATAACGTAATACCACATGATGTTATACGTTATAAGGAAATGCCATAGTACGTTATACGTTATAACGTAATACTATATAACGTCATACGTCATAACGTAATACCATATAACGTTATACGTCATAACGTAATACTATATAAGGTTACAAGTTACATCGTAATACCATATAACGTCATACGTTATAACGTAATACTATATAACGTTATACGTGATAACGTAATACTATATAACGTTATAAGTTATAACGTAATACCTTATGACCTTATACGTCATAACGTAATACTATATAACGTTATACGTTATAACGTAATACTATATAACGTTATACGTCATAACGTAATACTATATAACGTTATAAGTTATAACGTAATACCTTATGACCTTACACGTCATAACGTAATACTATATAAGGTTATACGTTATAACGTAATACTATATAACGTTATACGTTATAACGTAATACTATATAACGTTATACGTTATAACGTAATACCATATAACGTTATACGACATAACGTAATACTATATAACGTTATACGTTATAACGTAATACCATATAACGTTATACGTCATAACGTAATACTATATAACGTTACACGTCATAACGTAATACTATATAACGTTATACGTTATAACGTAATACTATATAAGGTTACACGTTACAACGTAATACTATATAACGTTATACGTCATAACGTAATACCATATGATGTTGTACGTTATAAGGAAATGCTATAGTACGTTACAAGTTATTACGTAATACTATATAACGTTATACGTTATAACGTAATACTATATAACGTTATACGTCATAACGTAATACTATATAACGTTATAAGTTATAACGTAATACCTTATGACCTTACACGTCATAACGTAATACTATATAACGTAATACGTTATAACGTAATACCATATAACGTTATACGTCATGACGTAATACTATATAACGGTATAAGTTATAACGTAATACCTTATGACCTTATACGTCATAACGTAATACTATATAACGTTATACGTTATAACGTAATACTATATAACCTTATACGTTACAACGTAATACCATATAACGTAATACTATATAACGTCATATGTTATAACTTTATACCATATAACGTTATATGTCATAACGTAATACTATATAACGTTATACGTTATAGCGTAATATCATATGACGTTATACGTTATAACGTAATACCACATGATGTTATACGTTATAAGGAAATGCCATAGTACGTTATACGTTATAACGTAATACTATATAACGTCATACGTCATAACGTAATACCATATAACGTTATACGTTAGAACGTAATACTATATAAGGTGACACGTTACAACGTAATACCATATAACGTAATACTATATAACGTCATATGTTATAACTTTATACCATATAACGTTATATGTCATAACGTAATACTATATAACGTTATACGTCATAACGTAATACTATATAACGTTATAAGTTATAACGTAATACCTTATGACCTTACACGTCATAACGTAATACTATATAAGGTTATACGTTATAACGTAATACTATATAACGTTATACGTTATAACGTAATACTATATAACGTTATACGTTATAACGTAATACCATATAACGTTATACGTCATAACGTAATACTATATAACGTTATACGTTATAACGTAATACTATATAAGGTTACACGTTACAACGTAATACTATATAACGTTATACGTTATAACGTAATACCATATAACGTTATACGTCATAACGTAATACTATATAACGTTATACGTTATAACGTAATACTATATAACGTTATACGTTATAACGTAATTCTATATAACGTTATACGTTATAACGTAATACCATATAACGTTATACGTCATAACGTATTACTATATAACGTTATAAGCTCTAACGTAATACCTTAAGACCTTATACGTCACAACGTAATACTATATAACGTTATACGTTATAACGTAATACTATATAACGTTATACGTCATAACGTAATACTATATAACGTTATAAGTTATAACGTAATACCTTATGACCTTACACGTCATAACGTAATACTATATAACGTAATACGTTATAACGTAATACCATATAACGTAATACTATATAACGTAATACGTTATAACGTAATACCATATAACGTTATACGACATAACGTAATACTATAAAACGGTATAAGTTCTAACGTAATACTATAAAACGGTATAAGTTCTAACGTAATACCTTATGACCTTATACGTCATAACGTAATACTATATAACGTTATACGTTATAACGTAATACTATATAACGTTGTACGTTATAACGTAATACTATATAACGTTATACGTCATAACGTAATACTATATAACGTTATAAGTTATAACGTAATACCTTATGACCTTATACGTCATAACGTAATACTATATAACGTTATACGTTATAACGTAATACCAGATGACGTAATACTATATATCGTTATACGTTATAACGTAATACCATATAACGCTATACGTCATAACGTAATACTATATAACGTTATACGTCATAACGTAATACCATATGTTGTTGTACGTTATAAGGAAATGCTATAGTACGTTACACGTTATTACGTAATACTATATAACGTTATACGTTATAACGTAATACTATATAACGTTATACGTCATAACGTAATACTATATAACGTTATAAGTTATAACGTAATACCTTATGACCTTACACGTCATAACGTAATACTATATAACGTAATACGTTATAACGTAATACCATATAACGTTATACGTCATAACGTAATACTATATAACGGTATAAGTTATAACGTAATACCTTATGACCTTATACGTCATAACGTAATACTATATAACGTTATACGTTATAACGTAATACTATATAACCTTATACGTTACAACGTAATACCATATAACGTAATACTATATAACGTCATATGTTATAACTTTATACCATATAACGTTATATGTCCTAACGTAATACTATATAACGTTATACGTTATAGCGTAATATCATATGACGTTATACGTTATAACGTAATACCACATGATGTTATACGTTATAAGGAAATGCCATAGTACGTTATACGTTATAACGTAATACTATATAACGTCATACGTCATAACGTAATACCATATAACGTTATACGTCATAACGTAATACTATATAAGGTTACAAGTTACATCGTAATACCATATAACGTCATACGTTATAACGTAATACTATATAACGTTATACGTGATAACGTAATACTATATAACGTTATAAGTTATAACGTAATACCTTATGACCTTATACGTCATAACGTAATACTATATAACGTTATACGTTATAACGTAATACTATATAACGTTATACGTCATAACGTAATACTATATAACGTTATAAGTTATAACGTAATACCTTATGACCTTACACGTCATAACGTAATACTATATAAGGTTATACGTTATAACGTAATACTATATAACGTTATACGTTATAACGTAATACTATATAACGTTATACGTTATAACGTAATACCATATAACGTTATACGACATAACGTAATACTATATAACGTTATACGTTATAACGTAATACCATATAACGTTATACGTCATAACGTAATACTATATAACGTTACACGTCATAACGTAATACTATATAACGTTATACGTTATAACGTAATACTATATAAGGTTACACGTTACAACGTAATACTATATAACGTTATACGTCATAACGTAATACCATATGATGTTGTACGTTATAAGGAAATGCTATAGTACGTTACAAGTTATTACGTAATACTATATAACGTTATACGTTATAACGTAATACTATATAACGTTATACGTCATAACGTAATACTATATAACGTTATAAGTTATAACGTAATACCTTATGACCTTACACGTCATAACGTAATACTATATAACGTAATACGTTATAACGTAATACCATATAACGTTATACGTCATGACGTAATACTATATAACGGTATAAGTTATAACGTAATACCTTATGACCTTATACGTCATAACGTAATACTATATAACGTTATACGTTATAACGTAATACTATATAACCTTATACGTTACAACGTAATACCATATAACGTAATACTATATAACGTCATATGTTATAACTTTATACCATATAACGTTATATGTCATAACGTAATACTATATAACGTTATACGTTATAGCGTAATATCATATGACGTTATACGTTATAACGTAATACCACATGATGTTATACGTTATAAGGAAATGCCATAGTACGTTATACGTTATAACGTAATACTATATAACGTCATACGTCATAACGTAATACCATATAACGTTATACGTTAGAACGTAATACTATATAAGGTGACACGTTACAACGTAATACCATATAACGTAATACTATATAACGTCATATGTTATAACTTTATACCATATAACGTTATATGTCATAACGTAATACTATATAACGTTATACGTCATAACGTAATACTATATAACGTTATAAGTTATAACGTAATACCTTATGACCTTACACGTCATAACGTAATACTATATAAGGTTATACGTTATAACGTAATACTATATAACGTTATACGTTATAACGTAATACTATATAACGTTATACGTTATAACGTAATACCATATAACGTTATACGACATAACGTAATACTATATAACGTTATACGTTATAACGTAATACCATATAACGTTATACGTCATAACGTAATACTATATAACGTTACACGTCATAACGTAATACTATATAACGTTATACGTTATAACGTAATACTATATAAGGTTACACGTTACAACGTAATACTATATAACGTTATACGTCATAACGTAATACCATATGATGTTGTACGTTATAAGGAAATGCTATAGTACGTTACACGTTATTACGTAATACTATATAACGTCATATGTTATAACTTTATACCATATAACGTTATATGTCATAACGTAATACTATATAACGTTATACGTCATAACGTAATACTATATAACGTTATAAGTTATAACGTAATACCTTATGACCTTACACGTCATAACGTAATACTATATAAGGTTATACGTTATAACGTAATACTATATAACGTTATACGTTATAACGTAATACTATATAACGTTATACGTCATAACGTAATACTATATAACGTTATAAGTTATAACGTAATACCTTATGACCTTACACGTCATAACGTAATACTATATAACGTAATACGTTATAACGTAATACGTTATAACGTAATACCATATAACGTTATACGTCATGACGTAATACTATATAACGGTATAAGTTATAACGTAATACCTTATGACCTTATACGTCATAACGTAATACTATATAACGTTATACGTTATAACGTAATACTATATAACCTTATACGTTACAACGTAATACCATATAACGTAATACTATATAACGTCATATGTTATAACTTTATACCATATAACGTTATATGTCATAACGTAATACTATATAACGTTATACGTTATAGCGTAATATCATATGACGTTATACGTTATAACGTAATACCACATGATGTTATACGTTATAAGGAAATGCCATAGTACGTTATACGTTATAACGTAATACTATATAACGTCATACGTCATAACGTAATACCATATAACGTTATACGTTAGAACGTAATACTATATAAGGTGACACGTTACAACGTAATACCATATAACGTCATACGTTATAACGTAATACTATATAACGTTATACGTTATAGCGTAATATCATATGACGTTATACGTCATAACGTAATAGCATATGATGTTATACATTATAACGTAATGATACATAACGCTATACGTTATAACGTAATACTATATAACGTTATACGTTATAGCGTAATACCATATAACGTTATACGTCATAACGTAATACTATGTAACGTTCTACGTCATAACGTAATACCATATAACGTTATACGTTAGAACGTAATACTATATAAGGTGACACGTTACAACGTAATACCATATAACGTTATACGTCATAACGTAATACTATATAAGGTTGCAAGTTACATCGTAATACCATATAACGTCATACGTTATAACGTAATACTATATAACGTTATACGTCATAACGTAATACCATATAACGTTATACGTTAGAACGTAATACTATATAAGGTGACACGTTACAACGTAATACCATACAACGTTATACGTCATAACGTAATACTATATAAGGTTACAAGTTACATCGTAATACCATATAACGTCATACGTTATAACGTAATACTATATAACGTTATACGTGATAACGTAATACTATATAACGTTATAAGTTATAACGTAATACCTTATGACCTTATACGTCATAACGTAATACTATATAACGTTATACGTTATAACGTAATACTATATAACGTTATACGTCATAACGTAATACTATATAACGTTATAAGTTATAACGTAATACCTTATGACCTTACACGTCATAACGTAATACTATATAACGTTATACGTTATAACGTAATACTATATAACGTTATACGTTATAACGTAATACTATATAACGTTATACGTTATAACGTAATACTATATAACGTTATACGTTATAACGTAATACCATATAACGTTATACGACATAACGTAATACTATATAACGTTATACGTTATAACGTAATACCATATAACGTTATACGTCATAACGTAATACTATATAACGTTACACGTCATAACGTAATACTATATAACGTTATACGTTATAACGTAATACTATATAAGGTTACACGTTACAACGTAATACTATATAACGTTATACGTTATAACGTAATACCATATAACGTTATACGTCATAACGTAATACTATATAACGTTACACGTCATAACGTAAGACTATATAATGTTATACGTTATAACGTAATACTATATAAGGTTACACGTTACAACGTAATACCATATAACGTTATACGTCATAACGTAATACTATATAACGTGATATGTTATAACGTAATACCTTATGACCCTATACGTCATAACGTAATACTATATAACGTTATACGTTATAACGTAATACTATATAACGTTATACGTTATAACGTAATTCTATATAACGTTATACGTTATAACGTAATACCATATAACGTTATACGTCATAACGTAATACTATATAACGTTATAAGCTCTAACGTAATACCTTAAGACCTTATACGTCACTACGTAATACTATATAACGTTATACGTTATAGCGTAATACTATATAACGTTATACGTCATAACGTAATACCATATAACGTTATACGTTAGAACGTAATACTATATAAGGTGACACGTTACAACGTAATACCATACAACGTTATACGTCATAACGTAATACTATATAAGGTTACCAGTTACATCGTAATACCATATAACGTCATACGTTATAACGTAATACTATATCACGTTATACGTTATAACGTAATACCTTATGACGTTATATGTTATGGTGTAATACCATATAACGTTATACGTTATTACGTAATATCACATAACGCTATACCTTATAACGTAATACTATATAACGTCATACGTTATAACGTAATACCATATGATGTTATACGTCATAACGTAATACAATATAACGTTATACGTTATAACGTAATACTATATAACGTTATACGTCATAACGTAATACTATATAACGTTATAAGTTATAACGTAATACCTTATGACTTTACACGTCATAACGTAATACTATATAACGTAATACGTTATAACGTAATACCATATAACGTAATACTATATAACGTAATACGTTATAACGTAATACCATATAACGTTATACGACATAACGTAATACTATAAAACGGTATAAGTTCTAACGTAATACTATAAAACGGTATAAGTTCTAACGTAATACCTTATGACCTTATACGTCATAACGTAATACTATATAACGTTATGCGTTATAACGTAATACTATATAACGTTGTACGTTATAACGTAATACCATATAACGTTATACGTCATAACGTAATACTATATAACGTTATAAGTTATAACGTAATACCTTATGACCTTATACGTCATAACGTAATACTATATAACGTTATACGTTATAACGTAATACCAGATAACGTAATACTATATATCGTTATACGTTATAACGTAATACCATATAACGCTATACGTCATAACGTAATACTATATAACGTTATACGTCATAACGTAATACCATATGATGTTGTACGTTATAAGGAAATGCTATAGTACGTTACACGTTATTACGTAATACTATATAACGTTATACGTTATAACGTAATACTATATAACGTTATACGTCATAACGTAATACTATATAACGTTATAAGTTATAACGTAATACCTTATGACCTTACACGTCATAACGTAATACTATATAACGTAATACGTTATAACGTAATACCATATAACGTTATACGTCATAACGTAATACTATATAACGGTATAAGTTATAACGTAATACCTTATGACCTTATACGTCATAACGTAATACTATATAACGTTATACGTTATAACGTAATACTATATAACCTTATACGTTACAACGTAATACCATATAACGTAATACTATATAACGTCATATGTTATAACTTTATACCATATAACGTTATATGTCCTAACGTAATACTATATAACGTTATACGTTATAGCGTAATATCATATGACGTTATACGTTATAACGTAATACCACATGATGTTATACGTTATAAGGAAATGCCATAGTACGTTATACGTTATAACGTAATACTATATAACGTCATACGTCATATCGTAATACCATATAACGTTATACGTCATAACGTAATACTATATAAGGTTACAAGTTACATCGTAATACCATATAACGTCATACGTTATAACGTAATACTATATAACGTTATACGTGATAACGTAATACTATATAACGTTATAAGTTATAACGTAATACCTTATGACCTTATACGTCATAACGTAATACTATATAACGTTATACGTTATAACGTAATACTATATAACGTTATACGTCATAACGTAATACTATATAACGTTATAAGTTATAACGTAATACCTTATGACCTTACACGTCATAACGTAATACTATATAAGGTTATACGTTATAACGTAATACTATATAACGTTATACGTTATAACGTAATACTATATAACGTTATACGTTATAACGTAATACCATATAACGTTATACGACATAACGTAATACTATATAACGTTATACGTTATAACGTAATACCATATAACGTTATACGTCATAACGTAATACTATATAACGTTACACGTCATAACGTAATACTATATAACGTTATACGTTATAACGTAATACTATATAAGGTTACACGTTACAACGTAATACTATATAACGTTATACGTCATAACGTAATACCATATGATGTTGTACGTTATAAGGAAATGCTATAGTACGTTACAAGTTATTACGTAATACTATATAACGTTATACGTTATAACGTAATACTATATAACGTTATACGTCATAACGTAATACTATATAACGTTATAAGTTATAACGTAATACCTTATGACCTTACACGTCATAACGTAATACTATATAACGTAATACGTTATAACGTAATACCATATAACGTTATACGTCATGACGTAATACTATATAACGGTATAAGTTATAACGTAATACCTTATGACCTTATACGTCATAACGTAATACTATATAACGTTATACGTTATAACGTAATACTATATAACCTTATACGTTACAACGTAATACCATATAACGTAATACTATATAACGTCATATGTTATAACTTTATACCATATAACGTTATATGTCATAACGTAATACTATATAACGTTATACGTTATAGCGTAATATCATATGACGTTATACGTTATAACGTAATACCACATGATGTTATACGTTATAAGGAAATGCCATAGTACGTTATACGTTATAACGTAATACTATATAACGTCATACGTCATAACGTAATACCATATAACGTTATACGTTAGAACGTAATACTATATAAGGTGACACGTTACAACGTAATACCATATAACGTAATACTATATAACGTCATATGTTATAACTTTATACCATATAACGTTATATGTCATAACGTAATACTATATAACGTTATACGTCATAACGTAATACTATATAACGTTATAAGTTATAACGTAATACCTTATGACCTTACACGTCATAACGTAATACTATATAAGGTTATACGTTATAACGTAATACTATATAACGTTATACGTTATAACGTAATACTATATAACGTTATACGTTATAACGTAATACCATATAACGTTATACGACATAACGTAATACTATATAACGTTATACGTTATAACGTAATACCATATAACGTTATACGTCATAACGTAATACTATATAACGTTACACGTCATAACGTAATACTATATAACGTTATACGTTATAACGTAATACTATATAAGGTTACACGTTACAACGTAATACTATATAACGTTATACGTCATAACGTAATACCATATGATGTTGTACGTTATAAGGAAATGCTATAGTACGTTACACGTTATTACGTAATACTATATAACGTCATATGTTATAACTTTATACCATATAACGTTATATGTCATAACGTAATACTATATAACGTTATACGTCATAACGTAATACTATATAACGTTATAAGTTATAACGTAATACCTTATGACCTTACACGTCATAACGTAATACTATATAAGGTTATACGTTATAACGTAATACTATATAACGTTATACGTTATAACGTAATACTATATAACGTTATACGTCATAACGTAATACTATATAACGTTATAAGTTATAACGTAATACCTTATGACCTTACACGTCATAACGTAATACTATATAACGTAATACGTTATAACGTAATACGTTATAACGTAATACCATATAACGTTATACGTCATGACGTAATACTATATAACGGTATAAGTTATAACGTAATACCTTATGACCTTATACGTCATAACGTAATACTATATAACGTTATACGTTATAACGTAATACTATATAACCTTATACGTTACAACGTAATACCATATAACGTAATACTATATAACGTCATATGTTATAACTTTATACCATATAACGTTATATGTCATAACGTAATACTATGTAACGTTATACGTTATAGCGTAATATCATATGACGTTATACGTTATAACGTAATACCACATGATGTTATACGTTATAAGGAAATGCCATAGTACGTTATACGTTATAACGTAATACTATATAACGTCATACGTCATAACGTAATACCATATAACGTTATACGTTAGAACGTAATACTATATAAGGTGACACGTTACAACGTAATACCATATAACGTCATACGTTATAACGTAATACTATATAACGTTATACGTTATAGCGTAATATCATATGACGTTATACGTCATAACGTAATAGCATATGATGTTATACATTATAACGTAATGATACATAACGCTATACGTTATAACGTAATACTATATAACGTTATACGTTATAGCGTAATACCATATAACGTTATACGTCATAACGTAATACTATGTAACGTTATACGTCATAACGTAATACCATATAACGTTATACGTTAGAACGTAATACTATATAAGGTGACACGTTACAACGTAATACCATATAACGTTATACGTCATAACGTAATACTATATAAGGTTGCAAGTTACATCGTAATACCATATAACGTCATACGTTATAACGTAATACTATATAACGTTATACGTCATAACGTAATACCATATAACGTTATACGTTAGAACGTAATACTATATAAGGTGACACGTTACAACGTAATACCATACAACGTTATACGTCATAACGTAATACTATATAAGGTTACAAGTTACATCGTAATACCATATAACGTCATACGTTATAACGTAATACTATATAACGTTATACGTGATAACGTAATACTATATAACGTTATAAGTTATAACGTAATACCTTATGACCTTATACGTCATAACGTAATACTATATAACGTTATACGTTATAACGTAATACTATATAACGTTATACGTCATAACGTAATACTATATAACGTTATAAGTTATAACGTAATACCTTATGACCTTACACGTCATAACGTAATACTATATAACGTTATACGTTATAACGTAATACTATATAACGTTATACGTTATAACGTAATACTATATAACGTTATACGTTATAACGTAATACTATATAACGTTATACGTTATAACGTAATACCATATAACGTTATACGACATAACGTAATACTATATAACGTTATACGTTATAACGTAATACCATATAACGTTATACGTCATAACGTAATACTATATAACGTTACACGTCATAACGTAATACTATATAACGTTATACGTTATAACGTAATACTATATAAGGTTACACGTTACAACGTAATACTATATAACGTTATACGTTATAACGTAATACCATATAACGTTATACGTCATAACGTAATACTATATAACGTTACACGTCATAACGTAAGACTATATAATGTTATACGTTATAACGTAATACTATATAAGGTTACACGTTACAACGTAATACCATATAACGTTATACGTCATAACGTAATACTATATAACGTGATATGTTATAACGTAATACCTTATGACCCTATACGTCATAACGTAATACTATATAACGTTATACGTTATAACGTAATACTATATAACGTTATACGTTATAACGTAATTCTATATAACGTTATACGTTATAACGTAATACCATATAACGTTATACGTCATAACGTAATACTATATAACGTTATAAGCTCTAACGTAATACCTTAAGACCTTATACGTCACTACGTAATACTATATAACGTTATACGTTATAGCGTAATACTATATAACGTTATACGTCATAACGTAATAC
Source organism: Bombus sonorus (assembly GCA_029958995.1). Classification (NCBI taxonomy): domain Eukaryota; kingdom Metazoa; phylum Arthropoda; class Insecta; order Hymenoptera; family Apidae; genus Bombus; species Bombus sonorus. The sequence continues at coordinate 157,818 of JARWAU010000053.1, read as the reverse complement.
CATATAACGTTATACGTTAGAACGTAATACTATATAAGGTGACACGTTACAACGTAATACCATACAACGTTATACGTCATAACGTAATACTATATAAGGTTACCAGTTACATCGTAATACCATATAACGTCATACGTTATAACGTAATACTATATCACGTTATACGTTATAACGTAATACCTTATGACGTTATATGTTATGGTGTAATACCATATAACGTTATACGTTATTACGTAATATCACATAACGCTATACCTTATAACGTAATACTATATAACGTCATACGTTATAACGTAATACCATATGATGTTATACGTCATAACGTAATACAATATAACGTTATACGTTATAACGTAATACTATATAACGTTATACGTCATAACGTAATACTATATAACGTTATAAGTTATAACGTAATACCTTATGACTTTACACGTCATAACGTAATACTATATAACGTAATACGTTATAACGTAATACCATATAACGTAATACTATATAACGTAATACGTTATAACGTAATACCATATAACGTTATACGACATAACGTAATACTATAAAACGGTATAAGTTCTAACGTAATACTATAAAACGGTATAAGTTCTAACGTAATACCTTATGACCTTATACGTCATAACGTAATACTATATAACGTTATACGTTATAACGTAATACTATATAACGTTGTACGTTATAACGTAATACCATATAACGTTATACGTCATAACGTAATACTATATAACGTTATAAGTTATAACGTAATACCTTATGACCTTATACGTCATAACGTAATACTATATAACGTTATACGTTATAACGTAATACCAGATAACGTAATACTATATATCGTTATACGTTATAACGTAATACCATATAACGCTATACGTCATAACGTAATACTATATAACGTTATACGTCATAACGTAATACCATATGATGTTGTACGTTATAAGGAAATGCTATAGTACGTTACACGTTATTACGTAATACTATATAACGTTATACGTTATAACGTAATACTATATAACGTTATACGTCATAACGTAATACTATATAACGTTATAAGTTATAACGTAATACCTTATGACCTTACACGTCATAACGTAATACTATATAACGTAATACGTTATAACGTAATACCATATAACGTTATACGTCATAACGTAATACTATATAACGGTATAAGTTATAACGTAATACCTTATGACCTTATACGTCATAACGTAATACTATATAACGTTATACGTTATAACGTATTACTATATAACCTTATACGTTACAACGTAATACCATATAACGTAATACTATATAACGTCATATGTTATAACTTTATACCATATAACGTTATATGTCATAACGTAATACTATATAACGTTATACGTTATAGCGTAATATCATATGACGTTATACGTTATAACGTAATACCACATGATGTTATACGTTATAAGGAAATGCCATAGTACGTTATACGTTATAACGTAATACTATATAACGTCATACGTCATAACGTAATACCATATAACGTTATACGTTAGAACGTAATACTATATAAGGTGACACGTTACAACGTAATACCATATAACGTCATACGTTATAACGTAATACTATATAACGTTATACGTTATAGCGTAATATCATATGACGTTATACGTCATAACGTAATAGCATATGATGTTATACATTATAACGTAATGATACATAACGCTATACGTTATAACGTAATACTATATAACGTTATACGTTATAGCGTAATACCATATAACGTTATACGTCATAACGTAATACTATGTAACGTTATACGTCATAACGTAATACCATATAACGTTATACGTTAGAACGTAATACTATATAAGGTGACACGTTACAACGTAATACCATATAACGTTATACGTCATAACGTAATACTATATAAGGTTACAAGTTACATCGTAATACCATATAACGTCATACGTTATAACGTAATACTATATAACGTTATACGTCATAACGTAATACCATATAACGTTATACGTTAGAACGTAATACTATATAAGGTGACACGTTACAACGTAATACCATACAACGTTATACGTCATAACGTAATACTATATAAGGTTACCAGTTACATCGTAATACCATATAACGTCATACGTTATAACGTAATACTATATCACGTTATACGTTATAACGTAATACCTTATGACGTTATATGTTATGGTGTAATACCATATAACGTTATACGTTATTACGTAATATCACATAACGCTATACCTTATAACGTAATACTATATAACGTCATACGTTATAACGTAATACCATATGATGTTATACGTCATAACGTAATACAATATAACGTTATACGTTATAACGTAATACTATATAACGTTATACGTCATAACGTAATACTATATAACGTTATAAGTTATAACGTAATACCTTATGACTTTACACGTCATAACGTAATACTATATAACGTAATACGTTATAACGTAATACCATATAACGTAATACTATATAACGTAATACGTTATAACGTAATACCATATAACGTTATACGACATAACGTAATACTATAAAACGGTATAAGTTCTAACGTAATACTATAAAACGGTATAAGTTCTAACGTAATACCTTATGACCTTATACGTCATAACGTAATACTATATAACGTTATACGTTATAACGTAATACTATATAACGTTGTACGTTATAACGTAATACCATATAACGTTATACGTCATAACGTAATACTATATAACGTTATAAGTTATAACGTAATACCTTATGACCTTATACGTCATAACGTAATACTATATAACGTTATACGTTATAACGTAATACCAGATAACGTAATACTATATATCGTTATACGTTATAACGTAATACCATATAACGCTTTACGTCATAACGTAATACTATATAACGTTATACGTCATAACGTAATACCATATGATGTTGTACGTTATAAGGAAATGCTATAGTACGTTACACGTTATTACGTAATACTATATAACGTTATACGTTATAACGTAATACTATATAACGTTATACGTCATAACGTAATACTATATAACGTTATAAGTTATAACGTAATACCTTATGACCTTACACGTCATAACGTAATACTATATAACGTAATACGTTATAACGTAATACCATATAACGTTATACGTCATAACGTAATACTATATAACGGTATAAGTTATAACGTAATACCTTATGACCTTATACGTCATAACGTAATACTATATAACGTTATACGTTATAACGTATTACTATATAACCTTATACGTTACAACGTAATACCATATAACGTAATACTATATAACGTCATATGTTATAACTTTATACCATATAACGTTATATGTCATAACGTAATACTATATAACGTTATACGTTATAGCGTAATATCATATGACGTTATACGTTATAACGTAATACCACATGATGTTATACGTTATAAGGAAATGCCATAGTACGTTATACGTTATAACGTAATACTATATAACGTCATACGTCATAACGTAATACCATATAACGTTATACGTTAGAACGTAATACTATATAAGGTGACACGTTACAACGTAATACCATATAACGTCATACGTTATAACGTAATACTATATAACGTTATACGTTATAGCGTAATATCATATGACGTTATACGTCATAACGTAATAGCATATGATGTTATACATTATAACGTAATGATACATAACGCTATACATTATAACGTAATGATACATAACGCTATACGTTATAACGTAATACTATATAACGTTATACGTTATAGCGTAATACCATATAACGTTATACGTCATAACGTAATACCATATAACGTTATACGTTAGAACGTAATACTATATAAGGTGACACGTTACAACGTAATACCATACAACGTTATACGTCATAACGTAATACTATATAAGGTTACAAGTTACATCGTAATACCATATAACGTCATACGTTATAACGTAATACTATATAACGTTATACGTGATAACGTAATACTATATTACGTTATAAGTTATAACGTAATACCTTATGACCTTATACGTCATAACGCAATACTATATAACGTTATAAGTTATAAGGTAATACCTTATGACCTTATACGTCATAACGTAATACTATATAACGTTATACGTTATAACGTAATACTATATAACGTTATACGTTATAACGGAATTCTATATAACGTTATACGTTATAACGTAATACTATATAACGTTATAAGTTATAACGTAATACCTTATGACCTTATACGTCATAACGTAATACTATATAACGATATACGTTATAACGTAATACTATATAACGTTATACGTTATAACTTAATACTATATAACGTTATACGTTATAACGTAATACCATATAACGTTATACGTTATATCGTAATACTATATAACGTTATACGTTATAACGCAATACTATATAACGTTATACGTTATAACGTAATACCATATAACGTTATACGTCATAACGTAATACTATATAACGTTATAAGTTATAACGTAATACCTTATGACCTTATACGTCATAACGTAATACTATATAACGTTATACGTTATATCGTAATACTATATAACGTTATACGTTATAACGCAATACTATATAACGTTATACGTCATAACTTAATACTATATAACGTTATAAGTTATAACGTAATACATTATGACCTTATACGTCATAACGTAATACTATATAGCGTTATACGTTATAACGTAATACCTTATGACGTTATCACGTAATACCATATAACGTTATACGTCATAACGTAATACTATGTAACGTTATACGTCATAACGTAATACCATATAACGTTATACGTTAGAACGTAATACTATATAAGTTGACACGTTACAACGTAATACCATATAACGTAATACGTAATAACGTAATACTATATAAGGTTACAAGTTACAACGTAATACCATATAACGTCATACGTTATAACGTAATACTATATAACGTTATACGTTATAACGTAATACCATATGATGTTATACGTTATAAGGAAATGCTATAGTACGTTACACGTTATAACGTAATACTATATAACGTTATAAGTTATAACGTAATACCTTATGACCTTATACGTCATAACGTAATACTATATAACGTTACACGTCATAACGTAATACTATATAACGTTATACGTCATAACGTAATACTATATAACGTTATAAGTTATAACGTAATACCTTATGACCTTACACGTCATAACGTAATACTATATAACGTTATACGTTTTAACGTAATACTATATAACGTTATACGTTATAACGTAATACTATATAACGTTATACGTTATAACGTAATACCATATAACGTTATACGACATATCGTAATACTATATAACGTTATACGTTATAACGTAATACCATATAACGTTATACGTCATAACGTAATACTATATAACGTTACACGTCATAACGTAATACTATATAAGGTTACACGTTACAACGTAATACCATATAACGTTATACGTCATAACGTAATACTATATAACGTTATATGTTATAACGTAATACCTTATGACCCTATACGTCATAACGTAATACTATATAACGTTATACGTTATAACGTAATACTATATAACGTTATACGTTATAACGTAATTCTATATAACGTTATACGTTATAACGTAATACCATATAACGTTATACGTCATAACGTAATACTATATAACGTTATAAGCTCTAACGTAATACCTTAAGACCTTATACGTCACAACGTAATACTATATAACGTTATACGTTATAGCGTAATACTATATAACGTTATACGTCATAACGTAATACTATATAACGGTATAAGTTATAACGTAATACCATATAACGTTATACGACATAACGTAATACTATATAACGGTATAAGTTATAACGTAATACCTTATGACGTTATACGTCATAACGTAATTCTATATAACGTTATACGTTATAATGTAATACTATATAACGTTACACGTTATAACGTAATACCATATAACGTAATACTATATAACGTTACCAGTTACAACGTAATACCATATAACGTCATACGTTATAACGTAATACTATATAACGTTATACGTTATAACGTAATACCATATGATGATATACGTTATAAGGAAATGCTATAGTACGTTACACGTTATAACGTAATACTATATAACGTTATAAGTTATAACGTAATACCTTATGACCTTATACGTCATAACGTAATACAATATAACGTTACACGTCATAACGTAATACTATATAACGTCATAAGTTATAACGTAATACCTTATGACCTTATACGTCATAACGTAATACTATATAACGTTACACGTCATAACGTAATACTATATAACGTTATAAGTTATAACGTAATACCTTATGACCTTATACGTCATAACGTAATACTATATAACGTTATAAGTTATAAGGTAATACCTTATGACCTTATACGTCATAACGTAATACTATATAACGTTATACGTTATAACGTAATACTATATAACGTTATACGTTATAACGGAATTCTATATAACGTTATACGTTATAACGTAATTCTATATAAAGTTATACGTTATAACGTAATACCATATAACGTTATACGTCATAACGTAATACTATATAACGTTATAAGCTCTAACGTAATACCTTAAGACCTTATACGTCACAACGTAATACTATATAACGTTATACGTTATAGCGTAATACTATATAACGTTATACGTCATAACGTAATACTATATAACGGTATAAGTTATAACGTAATACCATATAACGTTATACGACATAACGTAATACTATATAACGGTATAAGTTATAACGTAATACCTTATGACGTTATACGTCATAACGTAATTCTATATAACGTTATACGTTATAATGTAATACTATATAACGTTACACGTTATAACGTAATACCATATAACGTAATACTATATAACGTTACCAGTTACAACGTAATACCATATAACGTCATACGTTATAACGTAATACTATATAACGTTATACGTTATAACGTAATACCATATGATGATATACGTTATAAGGAAATGCTATAGTACGTTACACGTTATAACGTAATACTATATAACGTTATAAGTTATAACGTAATACCTTATGACCTTATACGTCATAACGTAATACAATATAACGTTACACGTCATAACGTAATACTATATAACGTCATAAGTTATAACGTAATACCTTATGACCTTATACGTCATAACGTAATACTATATAACGTTACACGTCATAACGTAATACTATATAACGTTATAAGTTATAACGTAATACCTTATGACCTTATACGTCATAACGTAATACTATATAACGTTATAAGTTATAACGTAATACCTTATGACCTTATACGTCATAACGTAATACTATATAACGTTATACGTTATAACGTAATACTATATAAGGTTACACGTTACAACGTAATACTATGTAACGTTATACGTTATAACGTAATACCATATAACGTTATACGTCATAGCGTAATACTATATAACGTTATAAGTTATAAGGTAATACCTTATGACCTTATACGTCATAACGTAATACTATATAACGTTATACGTTATAACGTAATACTATATAACGTTATACGTTATAACGGAATTCTATATAACGTTATACGTTATAACGTAATACTATATAACGTTATAAGTTATAACGTAATACCTTATGACCTTATACGTCATAACGTAATACTATATAACGATATACGTTATAACGTAATACTATATAACGTTATACGTTATAACTTAATGCTATATAACGTTATACGTTATAACGTAATACCATATAACGTTATACGTTATATCGTAATACTATATAACGTTATACGTTATAACGCAATACTATATAACGTTATACGTTATAACGTAATACCATATAACGTTATACGTCATAACGTAATACTATATAACGTTATAAGTTATAACGTAATACCTTATGACCTTATACGTCATAACGTAATACTATATAACGTTATACGTTATAACGTAATACCATATAACGTTATACGTCATAGCGTAATACTATATAACGTTATAAGTTATAAGGTAATACCTTATGACCTTATACGTCATAACGTAATACTATATAACGTTATACGTTATAACGTAATACTATATAACGTTATAAGTTATAACGTAATACCTTATGACCTTATACGTCATAACGTAATACTATATAACGATATACGTTATAACGTAATACTATATAACGTTATACGTTATAACTTAATACTATATAACGTTATACGTTATAACGTAATACCATATAACGTTATACGTTATATCGTAATACTATATAACGTTATACGTTATAACGCAATACTATATAACGTTATACGTTATAACGTAATACCATATAACGTTATACGTCATAACGTAATACTATATAACGTTATAAGTTATAACGTAATACCTTATGACCTTATACGTCATAACGTAATACTATATAACGTTATTCGTTATAACGTAAAACGATATAACGTTATACGTTATATCGTAATACTATATAACGTTATACGTTATAACGCAATACTATATAACGTTATATGTCATAACGTAATACTATATAACGTTATAAGTTATAACGTAATACATTATGACCTTATACGTCATAACGTAATACTATATAGCGTTATACGTTATAACGTAATACCTTATGACGTTATACGTTATCACGTAATACCATATAACGTTATACGTCATAACGTAATACTATGTAACGTTATACGTCATAACGTAATACCATATAACGTTATACGTTAGAACGTAATACTATATAAGTTGACACGTTACAACGTAATACCATATAACGTAATACGTAATAACGTAATACTATATAAGGTTACAAGTTACAACGTAATACCATATAACGTCATACGTTATAACGTAATACTATATAACGTTATACGTTATAACGTAATACCATATGATGTTATACGTTATAAGGAAATGCTATAGTACGTTACACGTTATAACGTAATACTATATAACGTTATAAGTTATAACGTAATACCTTATGACCTTATACGTCATAACGTAATACTATATAACGTTACACGTCATAACGTATTACTATATAACGTTATTCGTTATAACCTAAAACGGTATAACGTTATACGTTATAACGTAATACCTTATGACCTTATACGTCATAACGTAATACTATATAACGTTATACGTCATAGCGTAATATCATATGACGTTATACGTTATAACGTAATACCTTATGACCTTATACGTCATAACGTAATACTATATAACGTTACACGTCATAACGTAATACTATATAACGTTATACGTTATAACGTTATTCTATATAACGTTATACGTTATAACGTAATACCATATGATGTTATACGTAATAAGGAAATGCTATAGTACGTTACACGTTATAACGTAATACTATGTAACGTTATAAGTTATAACGTAATACCTTATGACCTTATACTTCATAACGTAATAATATATAACGTCACACGTCATAACGTAATACTATATAACGTTATACGTTATAACGTAATACTATATAAGGTTACACGTTACAACGTAATACCATATAACGTCATACCTTATAACGTAATACCATATAACGTTATAAGTTATAACGTAATACCATATAACGTTATACGTCAAAACGTAATACTACATAACGTTACACGTCATAACGTAATACCATATAACGTTATACGTTAAATCGTAATACTATATAACGATATTCGTTATAACGTAATCCCATATAATGTTATACGTTATAGGGAAATGCTATAGTACGTTACACGTTATAGCGTAACAATATATAACGTTATAAGTTATAACGTAATACCTTATGACCTTATACGTCATAACGTAATACTATATAACGTTATACGTCATAACGTAATACTATGTAACGTTATACGTTATAACGTAATACTATATAACGTTATACGTTATAACGTAATTCTATATAACGTTATACGTTATAACGTAATACCATATAACGTTATACGTCATAACGTAATACTATATAACGTTATAAGTTATAACGTAATACCCTATGACCTTATACGTCATAACGTAATACTATATAACGTTATATGTCATAACGTAATACCATATAACGTAATACTATATAACGTTATAAGCTCTAACGTAATACCTTATGACCTTATACGTCATAACGTAATACAATATAACGTTATACGTTATAACGTAATACTATATAACGTTATACGTCATAACGTAATACTATGTAACGTTATAAGTTATAACGTAATACCTTATGACCTTACACGTCATAACGTAATACCATATGATGTTGTACGTTATAAGGAAATGCTATAGTACGTTACACGTTATTACGTAATACTATATAACGTTATACGTTATAACGTAATACTATATAACGTTATACGTCATAACGTAATACTATATAACGTTATAAGTTATAACGTAATACCTTATGACCTTACACGTCATAACGTAATACTATATAACGTAATACGTTATAACGTAATACCATATAACGTTATACGACATAACGTAATACTATATAACGGTATAAGTTATAACGTAATACCTTATGACCTTATACGTCATAACGTAATACTATATAACGTTATACGTTATAACGTAATACTATATAACCTTATACGTTACAACGTAATACCATATAACGTAATACTATATAACGTCATATGTTATAACTTTATACCATATAACGTTATACGTCATAACGTGATACTATATAACGTTATACGTTATAGCGTAATATGATATGACGTTATACGTTATAACGTAATACAACATGATGTTATACGTTATAAGGAAATGCCATAGTACGTTATACGTTATAACGTAATACTATATAACGTCATACGTAATAACGTAATACCATATAACGTTATACGTTAGAACGTAATACTATATAAGGTGACACGTTACAACGTAATACCATATAACGTCATACGTTATAACGTAATACTATATAACGTTATACGTTATAGCGTAATATCATATGACGTTATACGTTATAACGTAATAGCATATGATGTTATACATTATAACGTAATGATACATAACGCTATACGTTATAACGTAATACTATATAACGTTATACGTTATAGCGTAATAGCATATAACGTTATACGTCATAACGTAATTCTATATAACGTTATACGTTATAACGTAATACCATATAACGTTATACGTTAGAACGTAATACTATATACGGTGATACGTTACAACGTAATACCATATAACGTTATACGTCATAACGTAATTCTATATAAGGTTACAAGTTACATCGTAATACCATATAACGTCATACGTTATAACGTGATACTATATAACGTCATACGTTATAACGTAATACCATATGATGTTCTACGTTATAAGGAAATGCTATAGTACGTTACACGTTATAACGGAATACTGTATAACGTTATACGTTATAACGTAATACTATATAACGTTATACGTTATAACGTAATACTATATAACGTTATACGTTATAACGTAATACCTTATGATCTTATACGTCATAACGTAATCCTATATAACGTTACACGTCATAACGTAATACCATATAACGTTATACGTCATAACGTAATACTACATAACGTTACACGTCATAACGTAATACCATATAACGTTATACGTCATAACGTAATACTATATAACGTTATACGTTATAACGTAATACTATATAAGGTTACACGTTACAACGTAATACTATATAACGTAATACCATATAACGTAATACTATCTAACGTTATACGTTATAACGTAATACTATATAACGTTATACGTTATAACGTAATTCTATATAACGTTATACGTTATAACGTAATTCCATATAACGTTGTACGTCATAACGTAATACTATATAACGTTATAAGCTCTAACGTAATGCCTTAAGACCTTATACGTCATAACGTAATACTATATAACGTTATACGTTATAACGTAATACTATATAACGTTATACGTCATAACGTAATACTATATAACGGTATAAGATATAACGTAATACCATATAACGTTATACGACATAACGTAATACTATATAACGGTATAAGTTATAACGTAATACCTTATGACGTTATACGTCATAACGTAATTCTATATAACGTCATACGTTATAACGTAATACTATATAACGTTATACGTTAAAACGTAATACCATATAACGTAATACTATATAACGTTACCAGTTACAACGTAATACCATATAACGTCATACGTTATAACGTAATACTATATAACATTATACGTTATAACGTAATACCATATCATGTTATACGTTATAAGGAAATGCTATAGTACGTTACACGTTATAACGTAATACTATATAACGTTATAAGTTATAACGTAATACCTTATGACCTTATACGTCATAACGTAATACAATATAACGTTACACGTCATAACGTAATACCATATAACGTCATAAGTTATAACGTAATACCTTATGACCTTATACGTCATAACGTAATACTATATAACGTTACACGTCATAACGTAATACTATATAACGTTACACGTCATAACGTAATACTATGTAACGTTATAAGTTATAACGTAATACCTTATGACCTTATACGTCATAACGTTATACTATATAACGTTATAAGTTATAACGTAATACCTTATGACCTTATACGTCATAACGTAATACTATATAACGTTATACGTTATAACGTAATACTATATAAGGTTACACGTTACAACGTAATACTATATAACGATATTCGTTATAACGTAATCCCATATAATGTTATACGTTATAGGGAAATGCTATAGTACGTTACACGTTATAGCGTAACAATATATAACGTTATAAGTTATAACGTAATACCTTATGACCTTATACGTCATAACGTAATACTATATAACGTTATACGTCATAACGTAATACTATGTAACGTTATACGTTATAACGTAATACTATATAACGTTATACGTTATAACGTAATTCTATATAACGTTATACGTTATAACGTAATACCATATAACGTTATACGTCATAAACGTAATACTATATAACGTTATAAGTTATAACGTAATACCCTATGGACCTTATACGTCATAACGTAATACTATATAACGTTATATGTCATAACGTAATACCATATAACGTAATACTATATAACGTTATAAGCTCTAACGTAATACCTTATGACCTTATACGTCATAACGTAATACAATATAACGTTATACGTTATAACGTAATACTATATAACGTTATAACGTCATAACGTAATACTATGTAACGTTATAAGTTATAACGTAATACCTTATGACCTTACACGTCATAACGTAATACCATATGATGTTGTACGTTATAAGGGAAATGCTATAGGTACGTTACACGTTATTACGTAATACTATATAACGTTATACGTTATAACGTAATACTATATAACGTTATACGTCATAACGTAATACTATATAACGTTATAAGTTATAACGTAATACCTTATGACCTTACACGTCATAACGTAATACTATATAACGTAATACGTTATAAACGTAATACCATATAACGTTATACGACATAACGTAATACTATATAACGGTATAAGTTATAACGTAATACCTTATGACCTTATACGTCATAACGTAATACTATATAACGTTATACGTTATAACGTAATACTATATAACCTTATACGTTACAACGTAATACCATATAACGTAATACTATATAACGTCATATGTTATAACTTTATACCATATAACGTTATACGTCATAACGTGATACTATATAACGTTATACGTTATAGCGTAATATGATATGACGTTATACGTTATAACGTAATACAACATGATGTTATACGTTATAAGGAAATGCCATAGTACGTTATACGTTATAACGTAATACTATATAACGTCATACGTAATAACGTAATACCATATAACGTTATACGTTAGAACGTAATACTATATAAGGTGACACGGTTACAACGTAATACCATATAACGTCATACGTTATAACGTAATACTATATAACGTTATACGTTATAGCGTAATATCATATGACGTTATACGTTATAACGTAATAGCATATGATGTTATACATTATAACGTAATGATACATAACGCTATACGTTATAACGTAATACTATATAACGTTATACGTTATAGCGTAATAGCATATAACGTTATACGTCATAACGTAATTCTATATAACGTTATACGTTATAACGTAATACCATATAACGTTATACGTTAGAACGTAATACTATATACGGTGATACGTTACAACGTAATACCATATAACGTTATACGTCATAACGTAATTCTATATAAGGTTACAAGTTACATCGTAATACCATATAACGTCATACGTTATAACGTGATACTATATAACGTCATACCGTTATAACGTAATACCATATGATGTTCTACGTTATAAGGAAATGCTATAGTACGTTACACGTTATAACGGAATACTGTATAACGTTATACGTTATAACGTAATACTATATAACGTTATACGTTATAACGTAATACTATATAACGTTATAACGTTATAACGTAATACCTTATGACCTTATACGTCATAACGTAATCCTATATAACGTTACACGTCATAACGTAATACCATATAACGTTATACGTCATAACGTAATACTACATAACGTTACACGTCATAACGTAATACCATATAACGTTATACGTCATAACGTAATACTATATAACGTTATACGTTATAACGTATACTATATAAGGTTACACGTTACAACGTAATACTATATAACGTAATACCATATAACGTAATACTATCTAACGTTATCGTTATAACGTAATACTATATAACGTTATACGTTATAACGTAATTCTATATAACGTTATACGTTATAACGTAATTCCATATAACGTTGTACGTCATAACGTAATACTATATAACGTTATAAGCTCTACGTAATGCCTTAAGACCTTATACGTCATAACGTAATACTATATAACGTTATACGTTATAACGTAATACTATATAACGTTATACGTCATAACGTAATACTATATAACGGTATAAGATATAACGTAATACCATATAACGTTATACGACATAACGTAATACTATATAACGGTATAAGTTATAACGTAATACCTTATGACGTTATACGTCATAACGTAATTCTATATAACGTCATACGTTATAACGTAATACTATATAACGTTATACGTTAAAACGTAATACCATATAACGTAATACTATATAACGTTACCAGTTACAACGTAATACCATATAACGTCATACGTTATAACGTAATACTATATAACATTATACGTTATAACGTAATACCATATCATGTTATACGTTATAAGGAAATGCTATAGTACGTTACACGTTATAACGTAATACTATATAACGTTATAAGTTATAACGTAATACCTTATGACCTTATACGTCATAACGTAATACAATATAACGTTACACGTCATAACGTAATACCATATAACGTCATAAGTTATAACGTAATACCTTATGACCTTATACGTCATAACGTAATACTATATAACGTTACACGTCATAACGTAATACTATATAACGTTACACGTCATAACGTAATACTATGTAACGTTATAAGTTATAACGTAATACCTTATGACCTTATACGTCATAACGTTATACTATATAACGTTATAAGTTATAACGTAATACCTTATGACCTTATACGTCATAACGTAATACTATATAACGTTATACGTTATAACGTAATACTATATAAGGTTACACGTTACAACGTAATACTATATAACGTTATACGTTATAACGTAATACCATATAACGTTATACGTCATAACGTAATACTATATAACGTTATAAGTTATAACGTAATACCTTATGACCTTATACGTCATAACGTAATGCTATAGAACGTTATACGTTATAACGTAATACTATATAACGTTATACGTTATAACGTAATTCTATATAACGTTATACGTTATAACGTAATACCATATAACGTTATACGTCATAACGTAATACTATATAACGTTATAAGTTATAACGTAATACCTTATGACCTTATACGTCATAACGTAACACTATATAACGTTATATGTCATAACGTAATACCATATAACGTAATACTATATAACGTTATAAGCTCAACGTAATACCTTATGACCTTATACGTCATAGCGTAATACAATATAACGTTATACGTTATAACGTAATACTATATAACGTTATACGTCATAACGTAATACTATATAACGTTATAAGTTATAACGTAATACCTTATGACCTTACACGTCATAACGTAATACTATATAACGTAATACGTTATAACGTAATACCATATAACGTTATACGACATAACGTAATACTATATAACGGTATAAGTTCTAAAGTAATACCTTATGACCTTATACGTCATAACGTAATACTATATAACGTTATACGTTATAACGTAATACTATATAACGTTGTACGTTATAACGTAATACTATATAACGTTATACGTCATAACGTAATACTATATAACGTTATAAGTTATAACGTAATACCTTATGACCTTATACGTCATAACGTAATACTATATAACGTTATACGTTATAACGTAATACCAGATAACGTAATACTATATATCGTTATACGTTATAACGTAATACCATATAACGCTATACGTCATAACGTAATACTATATAACGTTATACGTCATAACGTAATACCATATGATGTTGTACGTTATAAGGAAATGCTATAGTACGTTACACGTTATTACGTAATACTATATAACGTTATACGTTATAACGTAATACTATATAACGTTATACGTCATAACGTAATACTATATAACGTTATAAGTTATAACGTAATACCTTATGACCTTACACGTCATAACGTAATACTATATAACGTAATACGTTATAACGTAATACCTTATGACCTTATACGTCATAACGTAATACTATATAACGTTACACGTCAAAACGTAATACCATATAACGTTATACGTAATAACGTAATACTACATAACGTTACACGTCATAACGTAATACCATATAACGTTATACGTTAGATCGTAATACTATATAAGGTTACAAGTAACATCGTAATACCATATAACGTCATACGTTATAACGTAATACTATATAACGTTATACGTTATAACGTAATACCATATGATGTTATACGTTATAAGGAAATGCTATAGTACGTTACACGTTATAACGTAATACTGTATAACGTTATAAGTTATAACGTAATACTATATAACGTTATACGTTATAACGTAATACTATATAACGTTATACGTCATAACGTAATACTATATAACGTTATACGTTATAACGTAATACCATATGATGTTACACGTTATAACGTAATACTATATAACGTTATAAGTTATAACGTAATACCTTATGACCTTATACGTCATAACGTAATACTATATAGCGTTACACGTCATAACGTAATACCATATAACGTTATACGTCATAACGTAATACTACATAACGTTACACGTCATAACGTAATACCATATAACGTTATACGTTAGATCGTAATACTATATAACGTTATACGTTATAACGTAATACTACATAACGTTATACGTTATAACGTAATACTATATAACGTTATACGTTATAACGTAATACCATATAACGTTATACGTCATAACGTAATACTATATAACGTTATAAGTTATAACGTAATACCTTATGACCTTATACGTCATAACGTAATACTATATAACGTTATACGTTATAACGTAATACCATATAACGTTATACGTCATAACGTAATACTATATAACGTTATAAGTTATAACGTAATACCTTATGACCTTATACGTCATAACGTAATACTATATAACGATATATGTTATAACGTAATACTATATAAAGTTATACGTCATAACGTAATACTACATAACGTTACACGTCATAACGTAATACCATATAACGTTATACGTTAGATCGTAATACTATATAACGTTATACGTTATAACGTAATACTATATAACGTTATACGTCATAACGTAATACTATATAACGTTATAAGTTATAACGTAATACCTTATGACCTTATACGTCATAACGTAATACTATATAACGATATACGTTATAACGTAATACTATATAACGTTATACGTTATAACGTAATACTATATAACGTTATACGTTATAACGTAATACCATATGATCTTGTACGTTATAAGGAAATGCTATAGTACGTTACACGTTATAACGTAATACTATACAACGTTATGAGTTATAACGTAATACCTTATGACCTTATACGTCATAATGTCATACTATATAACGATATACGTTATAACGTAATACTATATAACGTTATACGTCATAACGTAATACTATATAACGTTATAAGTTATAACGTAATACCTTATGACCTTATACGTCATAACGTAATACTATATAACGATATACGTTATAACGTAATACTATATAACGTTATACGTTATAACGTAATACAATATAACGTTATACGTTATAACGTAATACTATATAACGTTATACGTCATAACGTAATACTATATAACGTTATAAGTTATAACGTAATACCTTATGACCTTACACGTCATAACGTAATACTATATAACGTAATACGTTATAACGTAATACCATATAACGTTATACGTCATAACGTAATACTATATAACGTTATAAGTTATAACGTAATACCTTATGACCTTATACGTCATAACGTAACACTATATAACGTTATATGTCATAACGTAATACCATATAACGTAATACTATATAACGTTATAAGCTCAACGTAATACCTTATGACCTTATACGTCATAGCGTAATACAATATAACGTTATACGTTATAACGTAATACTATATAACGTTATACGTCATAACGTAATACTATATAACATTATAAGTTATAACGTAATACCTTATGACCTTACACGTCATAACGTAATACTATATAACGTAATACGTTATAACGTAATACCATATAACGTTATACGACATAACGTAATACTATATAACGGTATAAGTTCTAAAGTAATACCTTATGACCTTATACGTCATAACGTAATACTATATAACGTTATACGTTATAACGTAATACTATATAACGTTGTACGTTATAACGTAATACTATATGACGTTATACGTCATAACGTAATACTATATAACGTTATAAGTTATAACGTAATACCTTATGACCTTATACGTCATAACGTAATACTATATAACGTTATACGTTATAACGTAATACCAGATAACGTAATACTATATATCGTTATACGTTATAACGTAATACCATATAACGCTATACGTCATAACGTAATACTATATAACGTTATACGTCATAACGTAATACCATATGATGTTGTACGTTATAAGGAAATGCTATAGTACGTTACACGTTATTACGTAATACTATATAACGTTATACGTTATAACGTAATACTATATAACGTTATACGTCATAACGTAATACTATATAACGTTATAAGTTATAACGTAATACCTTATGACCTTACACGTCATAACGTAATACTATATAACGTAATACGTTATAACGTAATACCTTATGGCCTTATACGTCATAACGTAATACTATATAACGTTACACGTCATAACATAATACCATATAACGTTATACGTCATAACGTAATACTACATGACGTTACACGTCATAACGTAATACCATATAACGTTATACGTTAGATCGTAATACTATATAAGGTTACAAGTAACATCGTAATACCATATAACGTCATACGTTATAACGTAATACTATATAACGTTATACGTTATAACGTAATACCATATGATGTTATACGTTATAAGGAAATGCTATAGTACGTTACACGTTATAACGTAATACTGTATAACGTTATAAGTTATAACGTAATACTATATAACGTTATACGTTATAACGTAATACTATATAACGTTATACGTTATAACGTAATACTATATAACGTTATACGTCATAACGTAATACTATATAACGTTATACGTTATAACGTAATACCATATGATGTTACACGTTATAACGTAATACTATATAACGTTATAAGTTATAACGTAATACCTTATGACCTTATACGTCATAACGTAATACTATATAACGTTACACGTCATAACGTAATACCATATAACGTTATACGTCATAACGTAATACTACATAACGTTACACGTCATAACGTAATACCATATAACGTTATCCGTTAGATCGTATTACTATATAACGTTATACGTTATAACGTAATACTACATAACGTTATACGTTATAACGTAATACTATATAACGTTATACGTTATAACGTAATACCATATAACGTTATACGTCATAACGTAATACTATATAACGTTATAAGTTATAACGTAATACCTTATGACCTTATACGTCATAACGTAATACTATATAACGTTATACGTTATAACGTAATACCATATAACGTTATACGTCATAACGTAATACTATATAACGTTATAAGTTATAACGTAATACCTTATGACCTTATACGTCATAACGTAATACTATATAACGATATACGTTATAACGTAATACTATATAACGTTATACGTCATAACGTAATACTACATAACGTTACACGTCATAACGTAATACCATATAACGTTATACGTTAGATCGTAATACTATATAACGTTATACGTTATAACGTAATACTATATAACGTTATACGTCATAACGTAATACTATATAACGTTATAAGTTATAACGTAATACCTTATGACCTTATACGTCATAACGTAATACTATATAACGATATACGTTATAACGTAATACTATATAACGTTATACGTTATAACGTAATACTATATAACGTTATACGTTATAACGTAATACCATATGATCTTGTACGTTATAAGGAAATGCTATAGTACGTTACACGTTATAACGTAATACTATACAACGTTATGAGTTATAACGTAATACCTTATGACCTTATACGTCATAACGTCATACTATATAACGATATACGTTATAACGTAATACTATATAACGTTATACGTCATAACGTAATACTATATAACGTTATAAGTTATAACGTAATACCTTATGACCTTACACGTCATAACGTAATACTATATAACGTAATACGTTATAACGTAATACCATATAACGTTGTACGTTATAACGTAATACCTTATGACCTTATAAGTCATAACGTAATACTATATAACGTTATACGTTATAACGTAATACCTTATGACCTTATACGTCATAACGTAATACTATATAACGTTATACGTTATAACGTAATACTATATAACGTTATACGTCATAACGTAATACTATATAACGTTATAAGTTATAACGTAATACCTTATGACCTTACACGTCATAACGTAATACTATATAACGTAATACGTTATAACGTAATACCACATAACGTTATACGACATAACGTAATACTATATAACGGTATAAGTTATAACGTAATACCTTATGACCTTATACGTCATAACGTAATACTATATAACGTTATACGTTATAACGTAATACTATATAACCTTGTACGCTACAACGTAATACCATATAACGTAATACTATATAACGTCATATGCTATAACTTTATACCATATAACGTTATACGTCATAACGTAATACTATATAACGTTATACGTTATAGCGTAATATCATATGACGTTATACGTTATAACGTAATACCACATGATGTTATACGTTATAAGGAAATGCCATAGTACGTTATACGTTATAACGTAAAACTATATAACGTCATACGTCATAACGTAATACCATATAACGTTATACGTTAGAACGTAATACTATATAAGGTGACACGTTACAACGTAATACCATATAACGTCATACGTTATAACGTAATACTATATAACGTTATACGTTATAGCGTAATATCATATGATGTTATACGTTATAACGTAATAGCATATGATGTTATACATTATAACGTAATGATACATAACGCTATACGTTATAACGTAATTCTATATAACGTTATACGTCATAACGTAATACTATATAACGTTATACGTTATAACGTAATACCATATGATGTTACACGTTATAACGTAATACTATATAACGTTATAAGTTATAACGTAATACCTTATGACCTTATACGTCATAACGTAATTCTATATAACGTTACACGTCATAACGTAATACCATATAACGTTATACGTCATAACGTAATACTACATAACGTTACACGTCATAACGTAATACCATATAACGTTATACGTTAGATCGTAATACTATATAACGTTATACGTTATAACGTAATACCATATAACGTTATACGTCATAACGTAATACTATATAACGTTATAAGTTATAACGTAATACCTTATGACCTTATACGTCATAACGTAATACTATATAACGTTATACGTTATAACGTAATACTATATAACCTTATACGTTACAACGTAATACCATATAACGTAATACTATATAACCTTATACGTTACAACGTAATACCATATAACGTAATACTATATAACGTCATATGTTATAACTTTATACCATATAACGTTATACGTCATAACGTAATACTATATAACGTTATACGTTATAGCGTAACATCATATGACGTTATACGTTATAACGTAATACCACATGATGTTATACGTTATAAGGAAATGCCATTGTACGTTACACGTTATAACGTAATAGTATATGATGTTATACATTATAACGTAATGATACATAACGCTATACGTTATAACGTAATACTATATAACGTTATACGTTATAGCGTAATACCTTATGACCTTATACGTCATAACGTAATACTATATAACGTTATACGTTATAACGTAATACTATATAACCTTATACGTTACAACGTAATACCATATAATGTAATACTATATAACCTTATACGTTACAACGTAATACCATATAACGTAATACTATATAACGTCATATGTTATAACGTAATACCATATAACTTTATACGTCATAACGTAATACTATATAACGTTATAAGTTATAACGTAATACCTTATGACCTTATACGTCATATCGTAATACTATAAAACGATATACGTTATAACGTAATACTATATAACGATATACGTTATAACGTAATACTATATAACGTTATACGTTATAACGTAATACCATATGATCTTGTACGTTATAAGGAAATGCTATAGTACGTTACACGTTATAACGTAATACTATAGAACGTTATGAGTTATAACGTAATACCTTATGACCTTATACGTCATAACGTAATACTATATAACGTTACACGTCATAACGTAATACTATATAACGTTATTCGTTATAACGTAAAACGATATAACGTTATACGTTATATCGTAATACTATATAACGTTATACGTTATAACGCAATACTATATAACGTTATACGTCATAACGTAATACTATATAACGTTGTAAGTTATAACGTAATACATTATGACCTTATACGTCATAACGTAATACTATATAACGTTATACGTTATAACGTAATACCTTATGACGTTATACGTTATCACGTAATACCATATAACGTTATACGTCATAACGTAATACTATGTAACGTTATACGTCATAACGTAATACCATATAACGTTATACGTTAGAACGTAATAGTATATAAGTTGACACGTTACAACGTAATACCATATAACGTAATACGTCATAACGTAATACTATATAAGGTTACAAGTTACAACGTAATACCATATAACGTCATACGTTATAACGTAATACTATATAACGTTATACGTTATAACGTAATACCATATGATGTTATACGTTATAAGGAAATGCTATAGTACGTTATACGTTATAACGTAATACTATATAACGTCAAACGTCATAACGTAATACTATATAACATTATACGTTATAACGTAATACTATATAAGTTTACACGTTACAACGTAATACCATATAACGTCATACCTTATAACGTAATACCATATAACGTTATAAGTTATAACGTAATACCATATAACGTTATACGTAAAAACGTAATACTACATAACGTTACACGTCATAACGTAATACCATATAACGTTATACGTTAGAACGTAATACTATATAAGGTGACACGTTACAACGTAATACCATATAACGTCATACGTTATAACGTAATACTATATAACGTTATACGTTATAGCGTAATATCATATGATGTTATACGTTATAACGTAATAGCATATGATGTTATACATTATAACGTAATGATACATAACGCTATACGTTATAACGTAATACTATATAACGTTATACGTCATAACGTAATACTATATAACGTTATACGTTATAACGTAATACCATATGATGTTACGCGTTATAACGTAATACTATATAACGTTATACGTTATAACGTAATACTATATAACGTTATACGTTATAACGTAATACCATATAACGTTATACGTTATAACGTAATACCATATAACGTTATACGTCATAACGTAATACTATATAACGTTATACGTCATAACGTAATACTATATAACGTTATACGTTATAACGTAATACCATATGATGTTACGCGTTATAACGTAATACTATATAACGTTATAAGTTATAACGTAATACCTTATGACCTTATACGTCATAACGTAATTCTATATAACGTTACACGTCATAACGTAATACCATATAACGTTATACGTCATAACGTAATACTACATAACGTTACACGTCATAACGTAATACCATATAACTTTATACGTTAGATCGTACTACTATATAACGTTATACGTTATTACGTAATACTATATAACGTTATACGTTATAACGTAATACCATATAACGTTATACGTCATAACGTAATACTATATAACGTTATAAGTTATAACGTAATACCTTATGACCTTATACGTCATAACGTAATACTATAAAACGATATACGTTATAACGTAATACTATATAACGTTATACGTTATAACGTAATACTATATAACGTTATACGTTATAACGTAATACCATATGATCTTGTACGTTATAAGGAAATGCTATAGTACGTTACACGTTATAACGTAATACTATAGAACGTTATGAGTTATAACGTAATACCTTATGACCTTATACGTCATAACGTAATACTATATAACGTTACACGTCATAACGTAATACTATATAACGTTATTCGTCATAACGTAAAACGATACGTTATAACGTATAACGTAACGTTATACGTTATATCGTAATACTATATAACGTTATACGTTATAACGCAATACTATATAACGTTATACGTCATAACGTAATACTATATAACGTTATAAGTTATAACGTAATACATTATGACCTTATACGTCATAACGTAATACTATATAACGTTATACGTTATAACGTAATACCTTATGACGTTATACGTTATCACGTAATACCATATCACGTTATACGTCATAGCGTAATACTATGTAACGTTATACGTCATAACGTAATACCATATAACGTTATACGTTAGAACGTAATAGTATATAAGTTGACACGTTACAACGTAATACCATATAACGTAATACGTCATAACGTAATACTATATAAGGTTACAAGTTACAACGTAATACCATATAACGTCATACGTTATAACGTAATACTATATAACGTTATACGTTATAACGTAATACCATATGATGTTATACGTTATAAGGAAATGCTATAGTACGTTATACGTTATAACGTAATACTATCTAACGTCAAACGTCATAACGTAATACTATATAACATTATACGTTATAACGTAATACTATATAAGGTTACAAGTTACAACGTAATACCATATAACGTCATACGTTATAACGTAATACTATATAACGTTATACGTTATAACGTAATACCATATGATGTTATACGTTATAAGGAAATGCTATAGTACGTTATACGTTATAACGTAATACTATATAACGTCAAACGTCATAACGTAATACTATATAACATTATACGTTATAACGTAATACTATATAACCTTATACGTTACAACGTAATACCATATAACGTAATACTATATAACCTTATACGTTACAACGTAATACCATATAACGTAATACTATATAACGTCATATGTTATAACTTTATACCATATAACGTTATACGTCATAACGTAATACTATATAACGTTATACGTTATAGCGTAACATCATATGACGTTATACGTTATAACGTAATACCACATGATGTTATACGTTATAAGGAAATGCCATTGTACGTTACACGTTATAACGTAATAGTATATGATGTTATACATTATAACGTAATGATACATAACGCTATACGTTATAACGTAATACTATATAACGTTATACGTTATAGCGTAATACCTTATGACCTTATACGTCATAACGTAATACTATATAACGTTATACGTTATAACGTAATACTATATAACCTTATACGTTACAACGTAATACCATATAATGTAATACTATATAACCTTATACGTTACAACGTAATACCATATAACGTAATACTATATAACGTCATATGTTATAACGTAATACCATATAACTTTATACGTCATAACGTAATACTATATAACGTTATAAGTTATAACGTAATACCTTATGACCTTATACGTCATATCGTAATACTATAAAACGATATACGTTATAACGTAATACTATATAACGATATACGTTATAACGTAATACTATATAACGTTATACGTTATAACGTAATACCATATGATCTTGTACGTTATAAGGAAATGCTATAGTACGTTACACGTTATAACGTAATACTATAGAACGTTATGAGTTATAACGTAATACCTTATGACCTTATACGTCATAACGTAATACTATATAACGTTACACGTCATAACGTAATACTATATAACGTTATTCGTTATAACGTAAAACGATATAACGTTATACGTTATATCGTAATACTATATAACGTTATACGTTATAACGCAATACTATATAACGTTATACGTCATAACGTAATACTATATAACGTTGTAAGTTATAACGTAATACATTATGACCTTATACGTCATAACGTAATACTATATAGCGTTATACGTTATAACGTAATACCTTATGACGTTATACGTTATCACGTAATACCATATAACGTTATACGTCATAACGTAATACTATGTAACGTTATACGTCATAACGTAATACCATATAACGTTATACGTTAGAACGTAATAGTATATAAGTTGACACGTTACAACGTAATACCATATAACGTAATACGTCATAACGTAATACTATATAAGGTTACAAGTTACAACGTAATACCATATAACGTCATACGTTATAACGTAATACTATATAACGTTATACGTTATAACGTAATACCATATGATGTTATACGTTATAAGGAAATGCTATAGTACGTTATACGTTATAACGTAATACTATATAACGTCAAACGTCATAACGTAATACTATATAACATTATACGTTATAACGTAATACTATATAAGTTTACACGTTACAACGTAATACCATATAACGTCATACCTTATAACGTAATACCATATAACGTTATAAGTTATAACGTAATACCATATAACGTTATACGTAAAAACGCAATACTACATAACGTTACACGTCATAACGTAATACCATATAACGTTATACGTTAGAACGTAATACTATATAAGGTGACACGTTACAACGTAATACCATATAACGTCATACGTTATAACGTAATACTATATAACGTTATACGTTATAGCGTAATATCATATGATGTTATACGTTATAACGTAATAGCATATGATGTTATACATTATAACGTAATGATACATAACGCTATACGTTATAACGTAATACTATATAACGTTATACGTCATAACGTAATACTATATAACGTTATACGTTATAACGTAATACCATATGATGTTACGCGTTATAACGTAATACTATATAACGTTATACGTTATAACGTAATACTATATAACGTTATACGTTATAACGTAATACCATATAACGTTATACGTTATAACGTAATACCATATAACGTTATACGTCATAACGTAATACTATATAACGTTATACGTCATAACGTAATACTATATAACGTTATACGTTATAACGTAATACCATATGATGTTACGCGTTATAACGTAATACTATATAACGTTATAAGTTATAACGTAATACCTTATGACCTTATACGTCATAACGTAATTCTATATAACGTTACACGTCATAACGTAATACCATATAACGTTATACGTCATAACGTAATACTACATAACGTTACACGTCATAACGTAATACCATATAACTTTATACGTTAGATCGTACTACTATATAACGTTATACGTTATTACGTAATACTATATAACGTTATACGTTATAACGTAATACCATATAACGTTATACGTCATAACGTAATACTATATAACGTTATAAGTTATAACGTAATACCTTATGACCTTATACGTCATAACGTAATACTATAAAACGATATACGTTATAACGTAATACTATATAACGTTATACGTTATAACGTAATACTATATAACGTTATACGTTATAACGTAATACCATATGATCTTGTACGTTATAAGGAAATGCTATAGTACGTTACACGTTATAACGTAATACTATAGAACGTTATGAGTTATAACGTAATACCTTATGACCTTATACGTCATAACGTAATACTATATAACGTTACACGTCATAACGTAATACTATATAACGTTATTCGTCATAACGTAAAACGATACGTTATAACGTATAACGTAACGTTATACGTTATATCGTAATACTATATAACGTTATACGTTATAACGCAATACTATATAACGTTATACGTCATAACGTAATACTATATAACGTTATAAGTTATAACGTAATACATTATGACCTTATACGTCATAACGTAATACTATATAACGTTATACGTTATAACGTAATACCTTATGACGTTATACGTTATCACGTAATACCATATCACGTTATACGTCATAACGTAATACTATGTAACGTTATACGTCATAACGTAATACCATATAACGTTATACGTTAGAACGTAATAGTATATAAGTTGACACGTTACAACGTAATACCATATAACGTAATACGTCATAACGTAATACTATATAAGGTTACAAGTTACAACGTAATACCATATAACGTCATACGTTATAACGTAATACTATATAACGTTATACGTTATAACGTAATACCATATGATGTTATACGTTATAAGGAAATGCTATAGTACGTTATACGTTATAACGTAATACTATCTAACGTCAAACGTCATAACGTAATACTATATAACATTATACGTTATAACGTAATACTATATAAGGTTACACGTTACAACGTAATACCATATAACGTCATACCTTATAACGTAATACCATATAACGTTATAAGTTATAACGTAATACCATATAACGTTATACGTAAAAACGTAATACTACATAACGTTACACGTCATAACGTAATACCATATAACGTTATACGTTAGAACGTAATACTATATAAGGTGACACGTTACAACGTAATACCATATAACGTCATACGTTATAACGTAATACTATATAACGTTATACGTTATAGCGTAATATCATATGATGTTATACGTTATAACGTAATAGCATATGATGTTATACATTATAACGTAATGATACATAACGCTATACGTTATAACGTAATACTATATAACGTTATACGTCATAACGTAATACTATATAACGTTATACGTTATAACGTAATACTATATAACGTTATACGTTATAACGTAATACCATATAACGTTATACGTCATAACGTAATACTATATAACGTTATAAGTTATAACGTAATACCTTATGACCTTATACGTCATAACGTAATACTATAAAACGATATACGTTATAACGTAATACTATATAACGTTATACGTTATAACGTAATACTATATAACGTTATACGTTATAACGTAATACCATATGATCTTGTACGTTATAAGGAAATGCTATAGTACGTTACACGTTATAACGTAATACTATAGAACGTTATGAGTTATAACGTAATACCTTATGACCTTATACGTCATAACGTAATACTATATAACGTTACACGTCATAACGTAATACTATATAACGTTATTCGTTATAACGTAAAACGATATAACGTTATACGTTATATCGTAATACTATATAACGTTATACGTTATAACGCAATACTATATAACGTTATACGTCATAACGTAATACTATATAACGTTATAAGTTATAACGTAATACATTATGACCTTATACGTCATAACGTAATACTATATAACGT
Organism: Bombus sonorus; assembly: GCA_029958995.1. Lineage (NCBI taxonomy): Eukaryota > Metazoa > Arthropoda > Insecta > Hymenoptera > Apidae > Bombus > Bombus sonorus. Next base: position 127,672 of record JARWAU010000053.1, on the reverse strand, counting down.
TACACGTCATAACGTAATACTATATAACGTTATTCGTTATAATCTAAAACGGTATAACGTTATACGTTATAACGTAATACCATATGATGTTATACGTTATAAGGAAATGCTATAGTACGTTACACGATATAACGTAATACTATATAACGTTATAAGTTATAACGTAATACCTTATGACCTTATACGTCATAACGTAATACTATATAACGTTACACGTCATAACGTAATACTATATAACGTTATTCGTTATAATCTAAAACGGTATAACGTTATACGTTATAACGTAATGATACATAACGTTATACGTTATTACGTAATACCACATAACGCTATTCGTTATAACGTAATACTATATACCGTTATAAGTTATAACGTAATACCTTATGACCTTATACGTCATAACGTAATACTATATAACGTTATACGTCATAGCGTAATATCATATGACGTTATACGTTATAACGTAATACCACATGATGTTATACGTTATAAGGAAATGCCATAGTACGTTATACGTTATAACGTAATACCTTATGACCTTATACGTCATAACGTAATACTATATAACGTCAAACGTCATAACGTAATACTATATAACATTATACGTTATAACGTAATTCTATATAACGTTATACGTTATAACGTAATACCATATGATGTTATACTTAATAAGGAAATGCTATAGTACGTTACACGTTATAACGTAATACTATATAACGTTATAAGTTATAACGTAATACCTTATGACCTTATACGTCATAACGTAATACTATATAACGTCACACGTCATAACGTAATACTATATAACGTTATACGTTATAACGTAATACTATATAAGGTTACACGTTACAACGTAATACCATATAACGTCATACCTTATAACGTAATACCATATAACGTTATAAGTTATAACGTAATACCATATAACGTTATACGTAAAAACGTAATACTACATAACGTTACACGTCATAACGTAATACCATATAACGTTATACGTTAGATCGTAATACTATATAACGATATTCGTTATAACGTAATCCCATATAATGTTATACGTTATAGGGAAATGCTATAGTACGTTACACGTTATAGCGTAACAATATATAACGTTATAAGTTATAACGTAATACCTCATGACCTTATACGTCATAACGTAATACTATGTAACGTTATACGTCATAACGTAATACCATATAACGTTATACGTTAGAACGTAATACTATATAAGGTGACACGTTACAACGTAATACCATATAGCGTTATACGTCATAACGTAATACTATATAAGGTTACAAGTTACAACGTAATACCATATAACGTCATACGTTATAACGTAATACTATATAACGTTACACGTTATAACGTAATACCATATGATGTTATACGTTATAAGGAAATGCTATAGTACGTTACACGATATAACGTAATACTATATAACGTTATAAGTTATAACGTAATACCTTATGACCTTATACGTCATAACGTAATACTATATAACTTTATTCGTTATAATCTAAAACGGTATAACGTTATACGTTATAACGTAATGATACATAACGTTATACGTTATTACGTAATACCACATAACGCTATTCGTTATAACGTAGTACTATATACCGTTATAAGTTATAACGTAATACCTTATGACCTTATACGTCATAACGTAATACTATATAACGTTATACGTCATAGCGTAATATCATATGACGTTATACGTTATAACGTAATACCACATGATGTTATACGTTATAAGGAAATGCCATAGTACGTTATACGTTATAACGTAATACTATATAACGTCAAACGTCATAACGTAATACTATATAACGTTATACGTTATAACGTAATTCTATATAACGTTATACGTTATAACGTAATACCATATGATGTTATACGTAATAAGGAAATGCTATAGTACGTTACACGTTATAACGTAATACTATATAACGTTATAAGTTATAACGTAATACCTTATAACCTTATACGTCATAACGTAATACTATATAACGTCACACGTCATAACGTAATACTATATAACGTTATACGTTATAACGTAATACTATATAAGGTTACACGTTACAACGTAATACCATATAACGTCATACCTTATAACGTAATACCATATAACGTTATAAGTTATAACGTAATACCATATAACGTTATACGTCAAAACGTAATACTACATAACGTTACACGTCATAACGTAATACCATATAACGTTATACGTTAGATCGTAATACTATATAACGATATTCGTTATAACGTAATCCCATATAATGTTATACGTTATAGGGAAATGCTATAGTACGTTACACGTTATAGCGTAACAATATATAACGTTATACGTTATAACGTAATACCATATGATGTTATACGTTATAAGGAAATGCTATAGTACGTTACACGATATAACGTAATACTATATAACGTTATAAGTTATAACGTAATACCTTATGACCTTATACGTCATAACGTAATACTATATAACGTTACACGTCATAACGTAATACTATATAACGTTATTCGTTATAATCTAAAACGGTATAACGTTATACGTTATAACGTAATGATACATAACGTTATACGTTATTACGTAATACCACATAACGCTATTCGTTATAACGTAATACTATATACCGTTATAAGTTATAACGTAATACCTTATGACCTTATACGTCATAACGTAATACTATATAACGTTATACGTCATAGCGTAATATCATATGACGTTATACGTTATAACGTAATACCACATGATGTTATACGTTATAAGGAAATGCCATAGTACGTTATACGTTATAACGTAATACCTTATGACCTTATACGTCATAACGTAATACTATATAACGTCAAACGTCATAACGTAATACTATATAACATTATACGTTATAACGTAATTCTATATAACGTTATACGTTATAACGTAATACCATATGATGTTATACTTAATAAGGAAATGCTATAGTACGTTACACGTTATAACGTAATACTATATAACGTTATAAGTTATAACGTAATACCTTATGACCTTATACGTCATAACGTAATACTATATAACGTCACACGTCATAACGTAATACTATATAACGTTATACGTTATAACGTAATACTATATAAGGTTACACGTTACAACGTAATACCATATAACGTCATACCTTATAACGTAATACCATATAACGTTATAAGTTATAACGTAATACCATATAACGTTATACGTAAAAACGTAATACTACATAACGATACACGTCATAACGTAATACCATATAACGTTATACGTTAGATCGTAATACTATATAACGATATTCGTTATAACGTAATCCCATATAATGTTATACGTTATAGGGAAATGCTATAGTACGTTACACGTTATAGCGTAACAATATATAACGTTATAAGTTATAACGTAATACCTTATGACCTTATACGTCATAACGTAATACTATGTAACGTTATACGTCATAACGTAATACCATATAACGTTATACGTTAGAACGTAATACTATATAAGGTGACACGTTACAACGTAATACCATATAGCGTTATACGTCATAACGTAATACTATATAAGGTTACAAGTTACAACGTAATACCATATAACGTCATACGTTATAACGTAATACTATATAACGTTACACGTTATAACGTAATACCATATGATGTTATACGTTATAAGGAAATGCTATAGTACGTTACACGATATAACGTAATACTATATAACGTTATAAGTTATAACGTAATACCTGATGACCTTGTACGTCATAACGTAATACTATATAACTTTATTCGTTATAATCTAAAACGGTATAACGTTATACGTTATAACGTAATGATACATAACGTTATACGTTATTACGTAATACCACATAACGCTATTCGTTATAACGTAGTACTATATACCGTTATAAGTTATAACGTAATACCTTATGACCTTATACGTCATAACGTAATACTATATAACGTTATACGTCATAGCGTAATATCATATGACGTTATACGTTATAACGTAATACCACATGATGTTATACGTTATAAGGAAATGCCATAGTACGTTATACGTTATAACGTAATACTATATAACGTCAAACGTCATAACGTAATACTATATAACGATATACGTTATAACGTAATTCTATATAACGTTATACGTTATAACGTAATACCATATGATGTTATACGTAATAAGGAAATGCTATAGTACGTTACACGTTATAACGTAATACTATATAACGTTATAAGTTATAACGTAATACCTTATAACCTTATACGTCATAACGTAATACTATATAACGTCACACGTCATAACGTAATACTATATAACGTTATACGTTATAACGTAATACTATATAAGGTTACACGTTACAACGTAATACCATATAACGTCATACCTTATAACGTAATACCATATAACGTTATAAGTTATAACGTAATACCATATAACGTTATACGTCAAAACGTAATACTACATAACGTTACATGTCCTAACGTAATACCATATAACGTTATACGTTAGATCGTAATACTATATAACGATATTCGTTATAACGTAATCCCATATAATGTTATACGTTATAGGGAAATGCTATAGTACGTTACACGTTATAGCGTAACAATATATAACGATATAAGTTATAACGTAATACCCTATGACCTTATACGTCATAACGTAATACTATGTAACGTTATACGTCATAACGTAATACCATATAACGTTATACGTTAGAACGTAATACTATATAAGGTGACACGTTACAACGTAATACCATATAGCGTTATACGTCATAACGTAATACTATATAAGGTTACAAGTTACAACGTAATACCATATAACGTCATACGTTATAACGTAATACTATATAACGTTATACGTTATAACGTAATACCATATGATGTTATACGTTATAAGGAAATGCTATAGTACGTTACACGTTATAACGTAATACTGTATAACGTTATACGTTATAACGTAATACTATATAACGTTATAAGTTATAACGTAATACCTTATGACCTTATACGTCATAACGTAATACTATATAACGTTATACGTTATAACGTAGTACTATATAACGTTATACGTTATAACGTAATACTATACAACGTTATACGTTATAACGTAATACCATATAACGTTATACGTCATAACGTAATACTATATAACGTTATAAGTTATAACGTAATACCTTATGACCTTATACGTCATAACGTAATACGATATAACGTTATACGTTATAACGTAATACTATATAACGTTATAAGTTATAACGTACTACTATATAATGTTATACGTTATAACGTAATACTATACAACGTTATACGTTATAACGTAATACCATATAACGTTATAAGTCATAACGTAATACTATATAACGTTATAAGTTATAACGTAATACCTTATGACCTTATACGTCATAACGTAATACTATATAACGTTATACGTTATAACGTAATACTATATAACGTTATACGTTATAACGTAATTCTATATAACGTTATACGTTATAACGTAATACCTTGTGACGTAATACGTCATAACGTAATTCTATATAACGTTATACGTTATAACGTAATACTATATAACGTTATACGTTATAACGTAATACCATATAACGTAATACTATATAACGTTACCAGTTACAACGTAATACCATATAACGTCATACGTTATAACGTAATGCTATATAACGTTATACGTTATAACGTAATACCATATGATGTTATACGTTATAAGGAAATGCTATAGTACGTTACACGTTATAACGTCATACTATATAACGTTATAAGTTATAACGTAATACCTTATGACCTTATACGTCATAACGTAATACAATATAACGTTACACGTCATAACGTAATACTATATAACGTCATAAGTTATAACGTAATACCTTATGACCTTATACGTCATAACGTAATACTATAGAACGTTACACGTCATAACGTAATACTATATAACGTTATAAGTTATAACGTAATACCTTATGACCTTATACGTCATAACGTAATACTATATAACGTTATACGTTATAACGTAATACCAGATAACGTTATAAGTCATAACGTAATACTATATAACGTTATAAGTTATAACGTAATACCTTATGACCTTATACGTCATAACGTAATACTATGTAACGTTATACGTCATAACGTAATACCATATAACGTTATACGTTAGAACGTAATACTATATAAGGTGACACGTTACAACGTAATACCATATAGCGTTATACGTCATAACGTAATACTATATAAGGTTACAAGTTACAACGTAATACCATATAACGTCATACGTTATAACGTAATACTATATAACGTTATACGTTATAACGTAATACCATATGATGTTATACGTTATAAGGAAATGCTATAGTACGTTACACGTTATAACGTAATACTGTATAACGTTATACGTTATAACGTAATACTATATAACGTTATACGTTATAACGTAATACTATATAACGTTATACGTTATAACGTAATACTATATAACGTTATACGTCATAACGTAATACTATATAACGTTATACGTTATAACGTAATACTATATAAGGTTACACGTTACAACGTAATACCATATAACGTCATACCTTATAACGTAATACCATATAACGTTATAAGTTATAACGTAATACCATATAACGTTATACGTCAAAACGTAATACTACATAACGTTATACGTTATAACGTAATACCATATAACGTTATACGTTATAACGTAATACCATATAACGTTATACGTCATAACGTAATACTATATAACGTTATAAGTTATAACGTAATACCTTATGACCTTATACGTCATAACGTAATACTATATAACGTTATACGTTATAACGTAATACTATATAACATTATACGTCATAACGTAATACTATATAACGTTATACGTTATAACGTAATACTATATAAGGTTACACGTTACAACGTAATACTATATAACGTAATACCATATAACGTAATACTATATAACGTTATACGTTATAACGTAGTATTATATAACGTTATACGTTATAACGTAATACTATACAACGTTATACGTTATAACGTAATACCATATAACGTTATACGTCATAACGTAATACTATATAACGTTATAAGCTATAACGTAATACCTTATGACCTTATACGTCATAACGTAATACTATATAACGTTATACGTTATAACGTAATACTATATAACGTTATACGTTATAACGTACTACTATATAATGTTATACGTTATAACGTAATACTATACAACGTTATACGTTATAACGTAGTACCATATAACGTTATAAGTCATAACGTAATACTATATAACGTTATAAGTTATAACGTAATACCTTATGACCTTATACGTCATAACGTAATACTATATAACGTTATACGTTATAACGTAATACTATATAACGTTATACGTTATAACGTAATTCTATATAACGTTATACGTTATAACGTAATACCTTATGACGTTATACGTCATAACGTAATTCTATATAACGTTATACGTTATAACGTAATACTATATGACGTTATACGTTATAACGTAATACCATATAACGTAATACTATATAACGTTACCAGCTACAACGTAATACCATATAACGTCATACGTTATAACGTAATGCTATATAACGTTATACGTTATAACGTAATACCATATGATGTTATACGTTATAAGGAAATGCTATAGTACGTTGCACGTTATAACGTCATACTATATAACGTTATAAGTTATAACGTAATACCATATGACCTTATACGTCATAACGTAATACAATATAACGTTACACGTCATAACGTAATACTATATAACGTCATAAGTTATAACGTAATACCTTATGACCTTATACGTCATAACGTAATACTATATAACGTTACACGTCATAACGTAATACTATATAACGTTATAAGTTATAACGCAATACCTTATGACCTTATACGTCATAACGTAATACTATATAACGTTATACGTTATAACGTAATACCAGATAACGTAATACTATATATCGTTATACGTTATAACGTAATACCATATAACGCTATACGTCATAACGTAATACTATATAACGTTATACGTCATAACGTAATACCATATAACGTTATACGACATAACGTAATACCAGATAACGTAATACTATATATCGTTATACGTTATAACGTAATACCATATAACGCTATACGTCATAACGTAATACTATATAACGTTATACGTCATAACGTAATACCATATGACCTTATACGTTATAACGTAATACTATATAACCTTATACGTTACAACGTAATACCATATAACGTAATACTATATAACGTCATATGTTATAACTTTATACCATATAACGTTATACGTCATAACGTAATACTATATAACGTTATACGTTATAGCGTAATATCAAATGACGTTATACGTTATAACGTAATACCACATGATGTTATACGTTATAAGGAAATGCCATAGTACGTTATACGTTATAACGTAATACTATATAACGTCATACGTCATAACGTAATACCATATAACGTTATACGCTAGAACGTAATACGATATAAGGTGACACGTTACAACGTAATACCATATAACGTCATACGTTATAACGTAATACTATATAACGTTATACGTTATAGCGTAATATCATATGACGTTATACGTTATAACGTAATAGCATATGATGTTATACATTATAGCGTAATGATACATAACGCTATACGTTATAACGTAATACTATATAAGGTGACACGTTACAACGTAATGCCATATAACGTTATACGTCATAACGTAATACTATATAAGGTTACAAGTTACATCGTAATACCATATAACGTTATACGTCATAACGTAATTCTATATAACGTTATACGTTATAACGTAATACCATATAACGTAATACTATATAACGTTACCAGTTACAACGTAATACCATATAACGTCATACGTTATAACGTAATGCTATATAACGTTATACGTTATAACGTAATACCATATGATGTTATACGTTATAAGGAAATGCTATAGTACGTTACACGTTATAACGTCATACTATATAACGTTATAAGTTATAACGTAATACCTTATGACCTTATACGTCATAACGTAATACAATATAACGTTACACGTCATAACGTAATACTATATAACGTCATAAGTTATAACGTAATACCTTATGACCTTATACGTCATAACGTAATACTATATAACGTTACACGTCATAACGTAATACTATATAACGTTATAAGTTATAACGTAATACCTTATGACCTTATATGTCATAACGTAATACTATATAACGTTATACGTTATAACGTAATACCAGATAACGTAATACTATATATCGTTATACGTTATAACGTAATACCATATAACGCTATACGTCATAACGTAATACTATATAACGTTATACGTCATAACGTAATACCATATAACGTTATACGACATAACGTAATACCAGATAACGTAATACTATATATCGTTATACGTTATAACGTAATACCATATAACGCTATACGTCATAACGTAATACTATATAACGTTATACGTCATAACGTAATACCATATGATGTTGTACGACATAACGTAATACTATATAACGGTATAAGTTATAACGTAATGCTATATAACGTTATAAGTTATAACGTAATACCTTATGACCTTACACGTCATAACGTAATACTATATAACGTAATACGTTATAACGTAATACCATATAACGTTATACGACATAACGTAATACTATATAACGGTATAAGTTATAACGTAATATCTTATGACCTTATAGGTTATAACGTAATACTATATAACCTTATACGTTACAACGTAATACCATATAACGTAATACTATATAACGTCATATGTTATAACTTTATACCATATAACGTTATACGTTAGAACGTAATATTATATAAGGTGACACGTTACAACGTAATACCATATAACGTCATACGTTATAACGTAATACTATATAACGTTATACGTTATAGCGTAATATCATATGACGTTATACGTTATAACGTAATAGCATATGATGTTATACATTATAGCGTAATGATACATAACGCTATACGTTATAACGTAATACTATATAAGGTGACACGTTACAACGTAATGCCATATAACGTTATACGTCATAACGTAATACTATATAAGGTTACAAGTTACATCGTAATACCATATAACGTCATACGTTATAACGTAATACTATATAACGTTATACGTTATAACGTAATACCATATGATGTTATACGTTATAAGGAAATGCTATAGTACGTTACACGTTATAACGTAATACTATATAACGTTATACGTTATAATGTAATACCATATGATGTTACACGTTATAACGTAATACTATATAACGTTATAAGTTATAACGTAATACCTTATGACCTTATACGTCATAACGTAATACTATATAACGTTACACGTCATAACGTAATACCATATAACGTTATACGTCATAACGTAATACTACATAACGTTACACGTCATAACGTAATACCATATAACGTTATACGTTAGATCGTAATACTATATAACGTTATACGTTATAAAGTAATACTATATAACGTTATACGTTATAACGTAATACTATATAACGTAATACGTTGTAACGTAATACCATATAACGTTATACGTCATAACGTAATACTATATAACGTTATAAGTTATAACGTAATACCTTATGACCTTATACGTCATAACGTAATACTATATAACGATATACGTTATAACGTAATACTATATAACGTTATACGTTATAACGTAATACTATATAACGTTATACGTTATAACGTAATACCATATGATCTTGTACGTTATAAGGAAATGCTATAGTACGTTACACGTTATAACGTAATACTATACAACGTTATGAGTTATAACGTAATACCTTATGACCTTATACGTCATAACGTAATACTATATAACGTTATACGTCATAACGTAATACTATATAAGGTTACAAGTTACATCGTAATACCATATAACGTCATACGTTATAACGTAATACTATATAACGTTATACGTTATAACGTAATACCATATGATGTTATACGTTATAAGGAAATGCTATAGTACGTTACACGTTATAACGTAATACTATATAACGTTATACGTTATAATGTAATACCATATGATGTTATACGTTATAAGGAAATGCTATAGTACGTTACACGTTATAACGTAATACTGTATAACGCTACACGTTATAACGTAATACTGTATAACGTTATACGTTATAACGTAATACTATATAACGTTATACGTTATAACGTAATACTATATAACGTTATACGTCATAACGTAATACTATATAACGTTATACGTTATAACGTAATACAATATGATGTTACACGTTATAACGTAACACTATATAACGTTATAAGTTATAACGTAATACTATATAAGGTTACAAGTTACATCGTAATACCATATAACGTCATACGTTATAACGTAATACTATATAACGTTATACGTTATAACGTAATACCATATGATGTTATACGTTATAAGGAAATGCTATAGTACGTTACACGTTATAACGTAATACTATATAACGTTATACGTTATAATGTAATACCATATGATGTTATACGTTATAAGGAAATGCTATAGTACGTTACACGTTATAACGTAATACTGTATAACGTTACACGTTATAACGTAATACTGTATAACGTTATACGTTATAACGTAATACCTTATGACGTTATACGTCATAACGTAATTCTATATAACGTTATACGTTATAACGTAATACTATATGACGTTATACGTTATAACGTAATACCATATAACGTAATACTATATAACGTTACCAGCTACAACGTAATACCATATAACGTCATACGTTATAACGTAATGCTATATAACGTTATACGTTATAACGTAATACCATATGATGTTATACGTTATAAGGAAATGCTATAGTACGTTGCACGTTATAACGTCATACTATATAACGTTATAAGTTATAACGTAATACCATATGACCTTATACGTCATAACGTAATACAATATAACGTTACACGTCATAACGTAATACTATATAACGTCATAAGTTATAACGTAATACCTTATGACCTTATACGTCATAACGTAATACTATATAACGTTACACGTCATAACGTAATACTATATAACGTTATAAGTTATAACGCAATACCTTATGACCTTATACGTCATAACGTAATACTATATAACGTTATACGTTATAACGTAATACCAGATAACGTAATACTATATATCGTTATACGTTATAACGTAATACCATATAACGCTATACGTCATAACGTAATACTATATAACGTTATACGTCATAACGTAATACCATATAACGTTATACGACATAACGTAATACCAGATAACGTAATACTATATATCGTTATACGTTATAACGTAATACCATATAACGCTATACGTCATAACGTAATACTATATAACGTTATACGTCATAACGTAATACCATATGATGTTGTACGACATAACGTAATACTATATAACGGTATAAGTTATAACGTAATACTATATAACGTTATAAGTTATAACTTAATACCTTATGACCTTACACGTCATAACGTAATACTATATAACGTAATACGTTATAACGTAATACCATATAACGTTATACGACATAACGTAATACTATATAACGGTATAAGTTATAACGTAATACCTTATGACCTTATACGTTATAACGTAATACTATATAACCTTATACGTTACAACGTAATACCATATAACGTAATACTATATAACGTCATATGTTATAACTTTATACCATATAACGTTATACGTCATAACGTAATACTATATAACGTTATACGTTATAGCGTAATATCAAATGACGTTATACGTTATAACGTAATACCACATGATGTTATACGTTATAAGGAAATGCCATAGTACGTTATACGTTATAACGTAATACTATATAACGTCATACGTCATAACGTAATACCATATAACGTTATACGCTAGAACGTAATACGATATAAGGTGACACGTTACAACGTAATACCATATAACGTCATACGTTATAACGTAATACTATATAACGTTATACGTTATAGCGTAATATCATATGACGTTATACGTTATAACGTAATAGCATATGATGTTATACATTATAGCGTAATGATACATAACGCTATACGTTATAACGTAATACTATATAAGGTGACACGTTACAACGTAATGCCATATAACGTTATACGTCATAACGTAATACTATATAAGGTTACAAGTTACATCGTAATACCATATAACGTTATACGTCATAACGTAATTCTATATAACGTTATACGTTATAACGTAATACCATATAACGTAATACTATATAACGTTACCAGTTACAACGTAATACCATATAACGTCATACGTTATAACGTAATGCTATATAACGTTATACGTTATAACGTAATACCATATGATGTTATACGTTATAAGGAAATGCTATAGTACGTTACACGTTATAACGTCATACTATATAACGTTATAAGTTATAACGTAATACCTTATGACCTTATACGTCATAACGTAATACAATATAACGTTACACGTCATAACGTAATACTATATAACGTCATAAGTTATAACGTAATACCTTATGACCTTATACGTCATAACGTAATACTATATAACGTTACACGTCATAACGTAATACTATATAACGTTATAAGTTATAACGTAATACCTTATGACCTTATATGTCATAACGTAATACTATATAACGTTATACGTTATAACGTAATACCAGATAACGTAATACTATATATCGTTATACGTTATAACGTAATACCATATAACGCTATACGTCATAACGTAATACTATATAACGTTATACGTCATAACGTAATACCATATAACGTTATACGACATAACGTAATACCAGATAACGTAATACTATATATCGTTATACGTTATAACGTAATACCATATAACGCTATACGTCATAACGTAATACTATATAATGTTATACGTCATAACGTAATACCATATGATGTTGTACGACATAACGTAATACTATATAACGGTATAAGTTATAACGTAATACTATATAACGTTATAAGTTATAACGTAATACCTTATGACCTTACACGTCATAACGTAATACTATATAACGTAATACGTTATAACGTAATACCATATAACGTTATACGACATAACGTAATACTATATAACGGTATAAGTTATAACGTAATATCTTATGACCTTATAGGTTATAACGTAATACTATATAACCTTATACGTTACAACGTAATACCATATAACGTAATACTATATAACGTCATATGTTATAACTTTATACCATATAACGTTATACGTCATAACGTAATACTATATAACGTTATACGTTATAGCGTAATATCAAATGACGTTATACGTCATAACGTAATACCACATGATGTTATACGTTATAAGGAAATGCCATAGTACGTTATACGTTATAACGTAATACTATATAACGTCATACGTCATAACGTAATACCATATAACGTTATACGTTAGAACGTAATATTATATAAGGTGACACGTTACAACGTAATACCATATAACGTCATACGTTATAACGTAATACTATATAACGTTATACGTTATAGCGTAATATCATATGACGTTATACGTTATAACGTAATAGCATATGATGTTATACATTATAGCGTAATGATACATAACGCTATACGTTATAACGTAATACTATATAAGGTGACACGTTACAACGTAATGCCATATAACGTTATACGTCATAACGTAATACTATATAAGGTTACAAGTTACATCGTAATACCATATAACGTCATACGTTATAACGTAATACTATATAACGTTATACGTTATAACGTAATACCATATGATGTTATACGTTATAAGGAAATGCTATAGTACGTTACACGTTATAACGTAATACTATATAACGTTATACGTTATAATGTAATACCATATGATGTTACACGTTATAACGTAATACTATATAACGTTATAAGTTATAACGTAATACCTTATGACCTTATACGTCATAACGTAATACTATATAACGTTACACGTCATAACGTAATACCATATAACGTTATACGTCATAACGTAATACTACATAACGTTACACGTCATAACGTAATACCATATAACGTTATACGTTAGATCGTAATACTATATAACGTTATACGTTATAAAGTAATACTATATAACGTTATACGTTATAACGTAATACTATATAACGTAATACGTTGTAACGTAATACCATATAACGTTATACGTCATAACGTAATACTATATAACGTTATAAGTTATAACGTAATACCTTATGACCTTATACGTCATAACGTAATACTATATAACGATATACGTTATAACGTAATACTATATAACGTTATACGTTATAACGTAATACTATATAACGTTATACGTTATAACGTAATACCATATGATCTTGTACGTTATAAGGAAATGCTATAGTACGTTACACGTTATAACGTAATACTATACAACGTTATGAGTTATAACGTAATACCTTATGACCTTATACGTCATAACGTAATACTATATAACGTTATACGTCATAACGTAATACTATATAAGGTTACAAGTTACATCGTAATACCATATAACGTCATACGTTATAACGTAATACTATATAACGTTATACGTTATAACGTAATACCATATGATGTTATACGTTATAAGGAAATGCTATAGTACGTTACACGTTATAACGTAATACTATATAACGTTATACGTTATAATGTAATACCATATGATGTTATACGTTATAAGGAAATGCTATAGTACGTTACACGTTATAACGTAATACTGTATAACGTTACACGTTATAACGTAATACTGTATAACGTTATACGTTATAACGTAATACTATATAACGTTATACGTTATAACGTAATACTATATAACGTTATACGTCATAACGTAATACTATATAACGTTATACGTTATAACGTAATACAATATGATGTTACACGTTATAACGTAATACTATATAACGTTATAAGTTATAACGTAATACCTTATGACCTTATACGTCATAACGTAATACTATATAATGTTACACGTCATAACGTAATTCCATATAACGTTATACGTCATAACGTAATACTACATAACGTTACACGTCATAACGTAATACCATATAACGTTATACGTTAGATCGTAATACTATATAACGTTATACGTTATAACGTAATACTATATAACGTTATACGTTATAACGTAATACCATATGATCTTGTACGTTATAAGGAAATGCTATAGTACGTTACACGTTATAACGTAATACTATATAACGTTATGAGTTATAACGTAATACCTTATGACCTTATACGTCATAACGTAATACTCTATAACGTTACACGTCATAACGTAATACTATATAACGTTATTCGTTATAACGTAAAACGATATAACGTTATACGTTTTATCGTAATACTATATAACCTTATACGTTATAACGCAATACTATATAACGTTATACGTCATAACGTAATACTATATAACGTTATAAGTTATAACGTAATACATTATGACCTTATACGTCATAACGTAATACTATATAACGTTATACGTTATAACGTAATACCTTATGACGTTATACGTTATCACGTAATACCATATAACGTTATACGTCATAACGCAATACTATGTAACGTTATACGTCATAACGTAATACCATATAACGTTATACGTTAGAACGTAATACTATATAAGTTGACACGTTACAACGTAATACCATATAACGTAATACGTCATAACGAAATACTATATAAGGTTACAAGTTACAACGTAATACCATATAACGTCATACGTTATAACGTAATACTATATAACGTTATACGTTATAACGTAATACCATATGATGTTATACGTTATAAGGAAATGCTATAGTACGTTACACGTTATAACGTAATACTATATAACGTTATAAGTTATAACGTAATACCTTATGACCTTATACGTCATAACGTAATACTATATAACGTTACACGTCATAACGTAATACTATATAACGTTATTCGTTATAACCTAAAACGGTATGACGTTATACGTTATAACGTAATGATACATAACGTTATACGTTATTACGTAATACCACATAACGCTATTCGTTATAACGTAATACTATATAACGTTATAAGTTATAACGTAATACCTTATGACCTTATACGTCATAACGTAATACTATATAACGTTATACGTCATAGCGTAATATCATATGACGTTATACGTAATAACGTAAAACCACATGATGTTATACGTTATAAGGAAATGCCATAGTACGTTATACGTTATAACGTAATACTATATAACGTCAAACGTCATAACGTAATACTATATAACGTCACACGTTATAACGTAATTCTATATAACGTTATACGTTATAACGTAATACCATATGATGTTATACGTAATAGGGAAATGCTATAGTACGTTACACGTTATAACGTAATACTATATAACGTTATAAGTTATAACGTAATTCCTTATGACCTTATACGTCATAACGTAATACTATATAACGTCACACGTCATAACGTAATACCATATAACGTTATACGTTAGATCGTAATACTATATAACGATATTCGTTATAACGTAATCCCATATAATGTTATACGTTATAGGGAAATGCTATAGTACGTTACACGTTATAGCGTAACAATATATAACGTTATAAGTTATAACGTAATACCTTATGACCTTATACGTCATAAGGTAATACTATATAACGTTATAAGTTATAACGTAATACCTTACGACCTTATACGTCATAACGTAATACTATATAACGTCACACGTCATAACGTAATACTATATAACGTTATAAGTTATAACGTAATACCTTATGACCTTATACGTCATAACGTAATATTATATAACGTCACACGTCATAACGTAATACCATATAACGTTATACGTCAAAACGTAATACTACATAACGTTACACGTCATAACGTAATACCATATAACGTTATACGTTAGATCGTAATACTATATAACGATATTCGTTATAACGTAATCCCATATAATGTTATACGTTATAGGGAAATGCTATAGTACGTTACACGTTATAACGTAATACTATATAACGTTATAAGTTATAACGTAATACCATATGATGTTATACGTAATAAGGAAATTCTATAGTACGTTACACGTTATAACGTAATACTATATAACGTTATAAGTTATAACGTAATACCTTATGACCTTATACGTCATAACGTAATACTATATAACGTCACACGTCATAACGTAATACTATATAACGTTATAAGTTATAACGTAATACCTTATGACCTTATACGTCATAACGTAATACTATATAACGTCACACGTCATAACGTAATACTATATAACGTTATAAGTTATAACGTAATACCTTATGACCTTATACGACATAACGTAATACTATATAACGTTATACGTTATAACGTAATACCAGATAACGTAATACTATATATCGTTATACGTTATAACGTAATACCATATAACGCTATACGTCATAACGTAATACTATATAACGTTATACGTCATAACGTAATACCATATGATGTTATACGTTATAAGGAAATGCTATAGTACCTTACACGTTATTACGTAATACTATATAACGTTGTACGTTATAACGTAATACTATATAACGTTATACATCATAACGTTGTACGTTATAACGTAATACTATATAACGTTATACGTCATAACGTAATACTATATAACGTTATAAGTTATAACGTAATACCTTATGACCTTATACGTCTTAACGTAATACTATATAACGTTATACGTTATAACGTAATACCAGATAACGTAATACTATATATCGTTATACGTTATAACGTAATACCATATAACGCTATACGTCATACCGTAATACTATATAACGTTATACGTCATAACGTAATACCATATGATGTTATACGTCATAACGTAATACTATATAACGTTATGAGTTATAACGTAATACCTTATGACCTTACACGTCATAACGTAATACTATATAACGTAATACGTTATAACGTAATACCATATAAAGTTATACGACATAACGTAATACTATATAACGTTATACGTTATAACGTAATACCAGATAACGTAATACTATATATCGTTATACGTTATAACGTAATACCATATAACGCTATACGTCATAACGTAATACTATATAACGTTATACGTCATAACGTAATACCATATGATGTTATACGTTATAAGGAAATGCTATAGTACCTTACACGTTATTACGTAATACTATATAACGTTGTACGTTATAACGTAATACTATATAACGTTATACATCATAACGTTGTACGTTATAACGTAATACTATATAACGTTATACGTCATAACGTAATACTATATAACGTTATAAGTTATAACGTAATACCTTATGACCTTATACGTCTTAACGTAATACTATATAACGTTATACGTTATAACGTAATACCAGATAACGTAATACTATATATCGTTATACGTTATAACGTAATACCATATAACGCTATACGTCATACCGTAATACTATATAACGTTATACGTCATAACGTAATACCATATGATGTTATACGTCATAACGTAATACTATATAACGTTATAAGTTATAACGTAATACCTTATAACCTTACACGTCATAACGTAATACTATATAACGTAATACGTTATAACGTAATACCATATAAAGTTATACGACATAACGTAATACTATATAACGGTATAAGTTATAACGTAATACCTGATGACCTTATACGTCATAACGTAATACTATATAACGTTATACGTTATAACGTAATACTATATAACCTTATACGTTACAACGTAATACCATATAACGTAATACTATATAACGTCATATGTTATAACTTTATACCATATAACGTTATACGTCATAACGTAATACTATATAACGTTATACGTTATAGCGTAATATCATATGACGTTATACGTTATAACGTAATACCATATGATGTTATACGTTATAAGGAAATGCCATAGTACGTTATACGTTATACCGTAACACTATATAACGTCATACGTCATAACGTAATACCATATAACGTTATACGTTAGAACGTAATACTATATAAGGTGACACGTTGCAACGTAATGCCATATAACGTCATACGTTATAACGTAATACTATATAACGTTATACGTTATAGCGTAATACCATACAACGTCATACGTCATAACGTAATACTATGTAACGTTATACGTCATAACGTAATACCATATAACGTTATACGTTAGAACGTAATACTATATAAGGTGACCCGTTACAACGTAATACCATATAACGTTATACGTCATAACGTAATACTATATAAGGTTACAAGTTACAACGTAATACCATATAACGTCATACGTTATAACGTAATATTATATAACGTTATACGTTATAACGTAATACCATATGATGTTATACGTTATAAGGAAATGCTATAGTACGTTACTCGTTATAACGTAATGCTGTATAACGTTATACGTTATAACGTAATACTATATAACGTTATACGTTATAACGTAATACTATATAACGTTATACGTTATAACGTAATACTATATACCGTTATACGTCATAACGTAATACTATATAACGTTATACGTTATGACGTAATACCATATGATGTTACACGTTATAACGTAATACTATATAACGTTATAAGTTATAACGTAATTCCTTATAACCTTATACGTCATAACGTAATACTATATAACGTTACACGTCATAACGCAATACCATATAACGTTATACGTCATAACGTAATACTACATAACGTTACACGTCATAACGTAATACCATATAACGTTATACGTTAGATCGTAATACTATATAACGTTATACGTTATAACGTAATACTATATAACGTTATACGTTATAACGTAATACTATATAACGTTATACGTTATAACGTAATACCATATAACGTTATACGTCATAACATAATACTATATAACGTTATAAGTTATAACGTAATACCTTATGACCTTATACGTCATAACGTAATACTATATAACGATATACGTTATAACGTAATACTATATAACGTTATACGTTATAACGTAATACTATATAACGTTATACGTTATAACGAAATACCATATGATCTTGTACGTTATAAGGAAATGCTATAGTACGTTACACGTTATAACGTAATACTATATAACGTTATGAGTTATAACGTAATACCTTATGACCTTATACGTCATAAGGTAATACTATATAACGTTATACGTTATAACGTAATACTATATAAGGTTACACGTTACAACGTAATACCATATAACGTCATACGTTATAACGTAATACCATATAACGTTATAAGTTATAACGTAATACCATATAACGTTATACGTCAAAACGTAATACTACATAACGTTACACGTCATAACGTAATACCATATAACGTTATACGTTAGATCGTAATACTATATAACGATATTCGTTATAACGTAATCCCATATAATGTTATACGTTATAGGGAAATGCTATAGTACGTTACACGTTATAGCGTAACAATATATAACGTTATAAGTTATAACGTAACACCTTATGACGTTATACGTCATAAGGTAATACTATATAACGTTATACGTTATAACGTAATACTATATAACGTTGTACGTTATAACGTAATACTATATAACGTTATACGTTATAACGTAATACCATATGATGTTATACGTAATAAGGAAATTCTATAGTACGTTACACGTTATAACGTAATACTATATAACGTTATAAGTTATAACGTAATACCTTATGACCTTATACGTCATAACGTAATACTATATAACGTCACACGTCATAACGTAATACTATATAACGTTATAAGTTATAACGTAATACCTTATGACCTTATACGTCATAACGTAATATTATATAACGTCACACGTCATAACGTAATACTATATAACGTTATACGTTATAACGTAATACTATATAAGGTTACACGTTACAACGTAATACCATATAACGTCATACGTTATAACGTAATACCATATAACGTTATAAGTTCTAACGTAATACCATATAACGTTATACGTCAAAACGTAATACTACATAACGTTACACGTCATAACGTAATACCATATAACGTTATACGTTAGATCGTAATACTATATAACGATATTCGTTATAACGTAATCCCATATAATGTTATACGTTAGAGGGAAATGCTATAGTACGTTACACGTTATAGCGTAACAATATATAACGTTATAAGTTATGACGTAATACCTTATGACCTTATACGTCATAACGTAATACTATATAACGTTATACGTCATAACGTAATACTATATAACGTTATAAGTTATAAC
This sequence comes from Bombus sonorus, assembly GCA_029958995.1. Taxonomy (NCBI): domain Eukaryota; kingdom Metazoa; phylum Arthropoda; class Insecta; order Hymenoptera; family Apidae; genus Bombus; species Bombus sonorus. The sequence continues at coordinate 105,369 of JARWAU010000053.1, read as the reverse complement.
GTAATACCTTATGACCTTATACGACATAACGTAATACTATATAACGTTATACGTTATAACGTAATACCAGATAACGTAATACTATATATCGTTATACGTTATAACGTAATACCATATAACGCTATACGTCATAACGTAATACTATATAACGTTATACGTCATAACGTAATACCATATGATGTTATACGTTATAAGGAAATGCTATAGTACCTTACACGTTATTACGTACTACTATATAACGTTGTACGTTATAACGTAATACTATATAACGTTATACGTCATAACGTTGTACGTTATAACGTAATACTATATAACGTTATACGTCATAACGTAATACTATATAACGTTATAAGTTATAACGTAATACCTTATGACCTTATACGTCTTAACGTAATACTATATAACGTTATACGTTATAACGTAATACCAGATAACGTAATACTATATATCGTTATACGTTATAACGTAATACCATATAACGCTATACGTCATAACGTAATACTATATAACGTTATACGTCATAACGTAATACCATATGATGTTATACGTTATAAGGAAATGCTATAGTACCTTACACGTTATTACGTAATACTATATAACGTTGTACGTTATAACGTAATACTATATAACGTTATACATCATAACGTTGTACGTTATAACGTAATACTATATAACGTTATACGTCATAACGTAATACTATATAACGTTATAAGTTATAACGTAATACCTTATGACCTTATACGTCTTAACGTAATACTATATAACGTTATACGTTATAACGTAATACCAGATAACGTAATACTATATATCGTTATACGTTATAACGTAATACCATATAACGCTATACGTCATACCGTAATACTATATAACGTTATACGTCATAACGTAATACCATATGATGTTATACGTCATAACGTAATACTATATAACGTTATAAGTTATAACGTAATACCTTATAACCTTACACGTCATAACGTAATACTATATAACGTAATACGTTATAACGTAATACCATATAAAGTTATACGACATAACGTAATACTATATAACGGTATAAGTTATAACGTAATACCTGATGACCTTATACGTCATAACGTAATACTATATAACGTTATACGTTATAACGTAATACTATATAACCTTATACGTTACAACGTAATACCATATAACGTAATACTATATAACGTCATATGTTATAACTTTATACCATATAACGTTATACGTCATAACGTAATACTATATAACGTTATACGTTATAGCGTAATATCATATGACGTTATACGTTATAACGTAATACCATATGATGTTATACGTTATAAGGAAATGCCATAGTACGTTATACGTTATACCGTAACACTATATAACGTCATACGTCATAACGTAATACCATATAACGTTATACGTTAGAACGTAATACTATATAAGGTGACACGTTGCAACGTAATGCCATATAACGTCATACGTTATAACGTAATACTATATAACGTTATACGTTATAGCGTAATACCATACAACGTCATACGTCATAACGTAATACTATGTAACGTTATACGTCATAACGTAATACCATATAACGTTATACGTTAGAACGTAATACTATATAAGGTGACCCGTTACAACGTAATACCATATAACGTTATACGTCATAACGTAATACTATATAAGGTTACAAGTTACAACGTAATACCATATAACGTCATACGTTATAACGTAATATTATATAACGTTATACGTTATAACGTAATACCATATGATGTTATACGTTATAAGGAAATGCTATAGTACGTTACTCGTTATAACGTAATGCTGTATAACGTTATACGTTATAACGTAATACTATATAACGTTATACGTTATAACGTAATACTATATAACGTTATACGTTATAACGTAATACTATATACCGTTATACGTCATAACGTAATACTATATAACGTTATACGTTATGACGTAATACCATATGATGTTACACGTTATAACGTAATACTATATAACGTTATAAGTTATAACGTAATTCCTTATAACCTTATACGTCATAACGTAATACTATATAACGTTACACGTCATAACGCAATACCATATAACGTTATACGTCATAACGTAATACTACATAACGTTACACGTCATAACGTAATACCATATAACGTTATACGTTAGATCGTAATACTATATAACGTTATACGTTATAACGTAATACTATATAACGTTATACGTTATAACGTAATACTATATAACGTTATACGTTATAACGTAATACCATATAACGTTATACGTCATAACATAATACTATATAACGTTATAAGTTATAACGTAATACCTTATGACCTTATACGTCATAACGTAATACTATATAACGATATACGTTATAACGTAATACTATATAACGTTATACGTTATAACGTAATACTATATAACGTTATACGTTATAACGAAATACCATATGATCTTGTACGTTATAAGGAAATGCTATAGTACGTTACACGTTATAACGTAATACTATATAACGTTATGAGTTATAACGTAATACCTTATGACCTTATACGTCATAAGGTAATACTATATAACGTTATACGTTATAACGTAATACTATATAAGGTTACACGTTACAACGTAATACCATATAACGTCATACGTTATAACGTAATACCATATAACGTTATAAGTTATAACGTAATACCATATAACGTTATACGTCAAAACGTAATACTACATAACGTTACACGTCATAACGTAATACCATATAACGTTATACGTTAGATCGTAATACTATATAACGATATTCGTTATAACGTAATCCCATATAATGTTATACGTTATAGGGAAATGCTATAGTACGTTACACGTTATAGCGTAACAATATATAACGTTATAAGTTATAACGTAACACCTTATGACGTTATACGTCATAAGGTAATACTATATAACGTTATACGTTATAACGTAATACTATATAACGTTGTACGTTATAACGTAATACTATATAACGTTATACGTTATAACGTAATACCATATGATGTTATACGTAATAAGGAAATTCTATAGTACGTTACACGTTATAACGTAATACTATATAACGTTATAAGTTATAACGTAATACCTTATGACCTTATACGTCATAACGTAATACTATATAACGTCACACGTCATAACGTAATACTATATAACGTTATAAGTTATAACGTAATACCTTATGACCTTATACGTCATAACGTAATATTATATAACGTCACACGTCATAACGTAATACTATATAACGTTATACGTTATAACGTAATACTATATAAGGTTACACGTTACAACGTAATACCATATAACGTCATACGTTATAACGTAATACCATATAACGTTATAAGTTCTAACGTAATACCATATAACGTTATACGTCAAAACGTAATACTACATAACGTTACACGTCATAACGTAATACCATATAACGTTATACGTTAGATCGTAATACTATATAACGATATTCGTTATAACGTAATCCCATATAATGTTATACGTTAGAGGGAAATGCTATAGTACGTTACACGTTATAGCGTAACAATATATAACGTTATAAGTTATGACGTAATACCTTATGACCTTATACGTCATAACGTAATACTATATAACGTTATACGTCATAACGTAATACTATATAACGTTATAAGTTATAACGTAATACCTTATGACCTTATACGACATAACGTAATACTATATAACGTTATACGTTATAACGTAATACCAGATAACGTAATACTATATATCGTTATACGTTATAACGTAATACCATATAACGCTATACGTCATAACGTAATACTATATAACGTTATACGTCATAACGTAATACCATATGATGTTATACGTTATAAGGAAATGCTATAGTACCTTACACGTTATTACGTACTACTATATAACGTTGTACGTTATAACGTAATACTATATAACGTTATACGTCATAACGTTGTACGTTATAACGTAATACTATATAACGTTATACGTCATAACGTAATACTATATAACGTTATAAGTTATAACGTAATACCTTATGACCTTATACGTCATAACGTAATACTATATAACGTTATACGTTATAACGTAATACCAGATAACGTAATACTATATATCGTTATACGTTATAACGTAATACCATATAACGCTATACGTCATACCGTAATACTATATAACGTTATACGTCAAAACGTAATACCATATGATGTTATACGTTATAAGGAAATGCTATAGTACGTTACACGTTATTACGTAATACTATATAACGTTATACGTTATAACGTAATACTATATAACGTTATACGTCATAACGTAATACTATATAACGTTATACGTCATAACGTAATACTATATAACGTTATAAGTTATAACGTAATACCTTATGACCTTACACGTCATAACGTAATACTATATAACGTTATACGTTAGAACGTAATACTATATAACCTCATACGTTACAACGTAATACCATATAACGTAATACTATATAACGTCATATGTTATAACTTTATACCATATAACGTTATACGTCATAACGTAATATTATATAACGTTATACGTTATAGCGTAATATCATACGACGTTATACGTTATAACGTAATACCATATGATGTTATACGTTATAAGGAAATGCCATAGTACGTTATACGTTATACCGTAACACTATATAACGTCATACGTCATAACGTAATACCATATAACGTTATACGTTAGAACGTAATACTATATAAGGTGACACGTTGCAACGTAATACCATATAACGTCATACGTTATAACGTAATACTATATAACGTTATACGTTATAGCGTAATACCATATAACGTTATACGTCATAACGTAATACTATGTAACTTTATACGTCATAACGTAATACCATATAACGTTATACTTTAGAACGTAATACTATATAAGGTGACCCGTTACAACGTAATACCATATAACGTTATACGTCATAACGTAATACTATATAAGGTTACAAGTTACAACGTAATACCATATAACGTCATACGTTATAACGTAATATTATATAACGTTATACGTTATAACGTAATACCATATGATGTTATACGTTATAAGGAAATGCTATAGTACGTTACTCGTTATAACGTAATACTGTATAACGTTATACGTTATAACGTAATACTATATAACGTTATACGTTATAACGTAATACTATATAACGTTATACGTTATAACGTAATACTATATACCGTTATACGTCATAACGTAATACTATATAACGTTATACGTTATGACGTAATACCATATGATGTTACACGTTATAACGTAATACTATATAACGTTATAAGTTATAACGTAATACCTTATGACCTTATACGTTATAACGTAATACTATATAACGTTATACGTTATAACGTAATACTATGTAACGCTATACATCATAACGTAATACCATATAACGTTATACGTTAGAACGTAATACTATATAAGTTGACACGTTACAACGTAATACCATATAGCGTAATACGTCATAACGTAATACTATATAAGGTTACAAGTTACAACGTAATACCATATAACGTCATACGTTATAACGTAATACTATATAACGTTATACGTTATAACGTAATACCATATGATGTTATACGTTATAAGGAAATGCTATAGTACGTTACACGTGATAACGTAATACTATATAACGTTATAAGTTATAACGTAATACCTTATGACGTTATATGTTATGACGTAATACCATATAACGTTATACGTCACAACGTAATACTATATAACGTTATACGTTATAACGTAATACTATATAACCTTATACGTTACAACGTAATACCATATAACGTAATACTATATAACGTCATATGTTATAACTTTATACCATATAACGTTATACGTCATAACGCAATACTATATAACGTTATACGATATAGCGTAATATCATATGACGTTATACGTTATAACGTAATACCATATGATGTTATACGTTATAAGGAAATGCCATAGTACGTTATACGTCATACCGTAACACTATATAACGGCATACGTAATAACGTAATACTATATAACGTTATACGTTATGACGTAATACCATATGATGTTACACGTTATAACGTAATACTATATAACGTTATACGTTATAACGTAATACTATATAACGTTATACGTCATAACGTAATACTATATAACGTTATACGTTATGACGTAATACCATATGATGTTACACGTTATAACGTAATACTATATAACGTTATAAGTTATAACGTAATACCTCATGACCTTATACGTCATAACGTAATACTATATAACGGTACACGTCATAACGCAATACCATATAACGTTATACGTCATAACGTAATACTATATAACGTTATAAGTTATAACGTAATACCTTATGACCTTATACGTCATAACGTAATACTATATAACGATATACGTTATAACGTAATACTATATAACGTTATACGTTATAACGAAGTACCATATGATCTTGTACGTTATAAGGAAATGCTATAGTACGTTACACGTTATAACGTAATACTATATAACGTTATGAGTTATAACGTAATACCTTATGACCTTATACGTCATAACGTAATACTATATAACGTTATACGTTATAACGTAACACTATATAAGGTTACACGTTACAACGTAATACCATATAACGTCATACGTTATAACGTAATACCATATAACGTTATAAGTTATAACGTAATACCATATAACGTTATACGTCAAAACGTAATACTACATAACGTTACACGTCATAACGTAATACCATATAACGTTATACGTTAGATCGTAATACTATATAACGATATTCGTTATAACGTAATCCCATATAATGTTATACGTTATAGGGAAATGCTATAGTACGTTACACGTTATAGCGTAACAATATATAACGTTATAAGTTATGACGTAATACCTTATGACCTTATACGTCATAACGTAATACTATATAACGTTATACGTTATAACGTAATACCAGATAACGTAATACTATATATCGTTATACGTTATAACGTAATACCATATAACGCTATACGTCATAACGTAATACTATATAACGTTATACGTCATAACGTAATACCATATGATGTTATACGTTATAAGGAAATGCTATAGTACCTTACACGTTATTACGTAATACTATATAACGTTGTACGTTATAACGTAATACTATATAACGTTATACGTCATAACGTTGTACGTTATAACGTAATACTATATAACGTTATACGTCATAACGTAATACTATATAACGTTATAAGTTATAACGTAATACCTTATGACCTTATACGTCATAACGTAATACTATATAACGTTATACGTTATAACGTAATACCAGATAACGTAATACTATATATCGTTATACGTTATAACGTAATACCATATAACGCTATACGTCATACCGTAATACTATATAACGTTATACGTCATAACGTAATACCATATGATGTTATACGTTATAAGGAAATGCTATAGTACGTTACACGTTATTACGTAATACTATATAACGTTATACGTTATAACGTAATACTATATAACGTTATACGTCATAACGTAATACTATATAACGTTATACGTCATAACGTAATACTATATAACGTTATAAGTTATAACGTAATACCTTATGACCTTACACGTCATAACGTAATACTATATAACGTTATACGTTATAACGTAATACTATATAACCTCATACGTTACAACGTAATACCATATAACGTAATACTATATAACGTCATATGTTATAACTTTATACCATATAACGTTATACGTCATAACGTAATATTATATAACGTTATACGTTATAGCGTAATATCATATGACGTTATACGTTATAACGTAATACCATATGATGTTATACGTTATAAGGAAATGCCATAGTACGTTATACGTTATACCGTAACACTATATAACGTCATACGTCATAACGTAATACCATATAACGTTATACGTTAGAACGTAATACTATATAAGGTGACACGTTGCAACGTAATACCATATAACGTCATACGTTATAACGTAATACTATATAACGTTATACGTTATAGCGTAATACCATATAACGTTATACGTCATAACGTAATACTATGTAACTTTATACGTCATAACGTAATACCATATAACGATATACTTTAGAACGTAATACTATATAAGGTGACCCGTTACAACGTAATACCATATAACGTTATACGTCATAACGTAATACTATATAAGGTTACAAGTTACAACGTAATACCATATAACGTCATACGTTATAACGTAATATTATATAACGTTATACGTTATAACGTAATACCATATGATGTTATACGTTATAAGGAAATGCTATAGTACGCTACTCGTTATAACGTAATACTGTATAACGTTATACGTTATAACGTAATACTATATAACGTTATACGTTATAACGTAATACTATATAACGTTATACGTTATAACGTAATACTATATACCGTTATACGTCATAACGTAATACTATATAACGTTATACGTTATGACGTAATACCATATGATGTTACACGTTATAACGTAATACTATATAACGTTATAAGTTATAACGTAATACCTTATGACCTTATACGTTATAACGTAATACTATATAACGTTATACGTTATAACGTAATACTATGTAACGCTATACATCATAACGTAATACCATATAACGTTATACGTTAGAACGTAATACTATATAAGTTAACACGTTACAACGTAATACCATATAGCGTAATACGTCATAACGTAATACTATATAAGGTTACAAGTTACAACGTAATACCATATAACGTCATACGTTATAACGTAATACTATATAACGTTATACGTTATAACGTAATACCATATGATGTTATACGTTATAAGGAAATGCTATAGTACGTTACACGTGATAACGTAATACTATATAACGTTATAAGTTATAACGTAATACCTTATGACGTTATATGTTATGACGTAATACCATATAACGTTATACGTCATAACGTAATACTATATAACGTTATACGTTATAACGTAATACTATATAACCTTATACGTTACAACGTAATACCATATAACGTAATACTATATAACGTCATATGTTATAACTTTATACCATATAACGTTATACGTCATAACGCAATACTATATAACGTTATACGATATAGCGTAATATCATATGACGTTATACGTTATAACGTAATACCATATGATGTTATACGTTATAAGGAAATGCCATAGTACGTTATACGTTATACCGTAACACTATATAACGGCATACGTCATAACGTAATACTATATAACGTTATACGTTATGACGTAATACCATATGATGTTACACGTTATAACGTAATACTATATAACGTTATACGTTATAACGTAATACCTTATGACCTTATACGTCATAACGTAATACTATATAACGTTATACGTTATAACGTAACACTATATAAGGTTACACGTTACAACGTAATACCATATAACGTCATACGTTATAACGTAATACCATATAACGTTATAAGTTATAACGTAATACCATATAACGTTATACGTCAAAACGTAATACTACATAACGTTACACGTCATAACGTAATACCATATAACGTTATACGTTAGATCGTAATACTATATAACGATATTCGTTATAACGTAATCCCATATAATGTTATACGTTATAGGGAAATGCTATAGTACGTTACACGTTATAGCGTAACAATATATAACGTTATAAGTTATGACGTAATACCTTATGACCTTATACGTCATAACGTAATACTATATAACGTTATACGTCATAACGTAATGCTATATAACGTTATAAGTTATAACGTAATACCTTATGACCTTATACGACATAACGTAATACTATATAACGTTATACGTTATAACGTAATACCAGATAACGTAATACTATATATCGTTATACGTTATAACGTAATACCATATAACGCTATACGTCATAACGTAATACTATATAACGTTATACGTCATAACGTAATACCATATGATGTTATACGTTATAAGGAAATGCTATAGTACCTTACACGTTATTACGTAATACTATATAACGTTGTACGTTATAACGTAATACTATATAACGTTATACGTCATAACGTTGTACGTTATAACGTAATACTATATAACGTTATACGTCATAACGTAATACTATATAACGTTATAAGTTATAACGTAATACCTTATGACCTTATACGTCTTAACGTAATACTATATAACGTTATACGTTATAACGTAATACCAGATAACGTAATACTATATATCGTTATACGTTATAACGTAATACCATATAACGCTATACGTCATACCGTAATACTATATAACGTTATACGTCATAACGTAATACCATATGATGTTATACGTTATAAGGAAATGCTATAGTACGTTACACGTTATTACGTAATACTATATAACGTTATACGTTATAACGTAATACTATATAATGTTATACGTCATAACGTAATACTATATAACGTTATAAGTTATAACGTAATACCTTATGACCTTACACGTCATAACGTAATACTATATAACGTAATACGTTATAACGTAATACCATATAAAGTTATACGACATAACGTAATACTATATAACGGTATATGTTATAACGTAATACCTGATGACCTTATACGTCATAACGTAATACTATATAACGTTATACGTTATAACGTAATACTATATAACCTTATACGTTACAACGTAATACCATATAACGTAATACTATATAACGTCATATGTTATAACTTTATACCATATAACGTTATACGTCATAACGTAATACTATATAACGTTATACGTTATAGCGTAATATCATATGACGTTATACGTTATAACGTAATACCATATGATGTTATACGTTATAAGGAAATGCCATAGTACGTTATACGTTATATCGTAACACTATATAACGTCATACGTCATAACGTAATACCATATAACGTTATACGTTAGAACGTAATAATATATAAGGTGACACGTTGCAACGTAATGCCATATAACGTTATACGTTATAACGTAATATTATATAACGTTATACGTTATAACGTAATACCATATGATGTTATACGTTATAAGGAAATGCTATAGTACGTTACTCGTTATAACGTAATGCTGTATAACGTTATACGTTATAACGTAATACTATATAACGTTATACGTTATAACGTAATACTATATAACGTTATACGTTATAACGTAATACTATATAACGTTATACGTCATAACGTAATACTATATAAGGTTACAAGTTACAACGTAATACCATATAACGTCATACGTTATAACGTAATATTATATAACGTTATACGTTATAACGTAATACCATATGATGTTATACGTTATAAGGAAATGCTATAGTACGTTACTCGTTATAACGTAATGCTGTATAACGTTATACGTTATAACGTAATACTATATAACGTTATACGTTATAACGTAATACTATATAACGTTATACGTTATAACGTAATACTATATAACGTTATACGTTATAACGTAATACTATATACCGTTATACGTCATAACGTAATACTATATAACGTTATACGTTATGACGTAATACCATATGATGTTACACGTTATAACGTAATACTATATAACGTTATAAGTTATAACGTAATTCCTTATAACCTTATACGTCATAACGTAATACTATATAACGTTACACGTCATAACGCAATACCATATAACGTTATACGTCATAACGTAATACTACATAACGTTATAAGTTATAACGTAATACCTCATGACCTTATACGTCATAACGTAATACTATATAACGGTACACGTCATAACGCAATACCATATAACGTTATACGTCATAACGTAATACTATATAACGTTATACGTTATAACGTAATACTATATAACGTTATACGTCATAACGTAATACTATATAACGTTATACGTTATGACGTAATACCATATGATGTTACACGTTATAACGTAATACTATATAACGTTATAAGTTATAACGTAATACCTCATGACCTTATACGTCATAACGTAATACTATATAACGGTACACGTCATAACGCAATACCATATAACGTTATACGTCATAACGTAATACTATATAACGTTATAAGTTATAACGTAATACCTTATGACCTTATACGTCATAACGTAATACTATATAACGATATACGTTATAACGTAATACTATATAACGTTATACGTTATAACGAAGTACCATATGATCTTGTACGTTATAAGGAAATGCTATAGTACGTTACACGTTATAACGTAATACTATATAACGTTATGAGTTATAACGTAATACCTTATGACCTTATACGTCATAACGTAATACTATATAACGTTATACGTTATAACGTAACACTATATAAGGTTACACGTTACAACGTAATACCATATAACGTCATACGTTATAACGTAATACCATATAACGTTATAAGTTATAACGTAATACCATATAACGTTATACGTCAAAACGTAATACTACATAACGTTACACGTCATAACGTAATACCATATAACGTTATACGTTAGATCGTAATACTATATAACGATATTCGTTATAACGTAATCCCATATAATGTTATACGTTATAGGGAAATGCTATAGTACGTTACACGTTATAGCGTAACAATATATAACGTTATAAGTTATGACGTAATACCTTATGACCTTATACGTCATAACGTAATACTATATAACGTTATACGTTATAACGTAATACCAGATAACGTAATACTATATATCGTTATACGTTATAACGTAATACCATATAACGCTATACGTCATAACGTAATACTATATAACGTTATACGTCATAACGTAATACCATATGATGTTATACGTTATAAGGAAATGCTATAGTACCTTACACGTTATTACGTAATACTATATAACTTTGTACGTTATAACGTAATACTATATAACGTTATACGTCATAACGTTGTACGTTATAACGTAATACTATATAACGTTATACGTCATAACGTAATACTATATAACGTTATAAGTTATAACGTAATACCTTATGACCTTATACGTCATAACGTAATACTATATAACGTTATACGTTATAACGTAATACCAGATAACGTAATACTATATATCGTTATACGTTATAACGTAATACCATATAACGCTATACGTCATACCGTAATACTATATAACGTTATACGTCATAACGTAATACCATATGATGTTATACGTTATAAGGAAATGCTATAGTACGTTACACGTTATTACGTAATACTATATAACGTTATACGTTATAACGTAATACTATATAACGTTATACGTCATAACGTAATACTATATAACGTTATACGTCATAACGTAATACTATATAACGTTATAAGTTATAACGTAATACCTTATGACCTTACACGTCATAACGTAATACTATATAACGTTATACGTTATAACGTAATACTATATAACCTCATACGTTACAACGTAATACCATATAACGTAATACTATATAACGTCATATGTTATAACTTTATACCATATAACGTTATACGTCATAACGTAATATTATATAACGTTATACGTTATAGCGTAATATCATATGACGTTATACGTTATAACGTAATACCATATGATGTTATACGTTATAAGGAAATGCCATAGTACGTTATACGTTATACCGTAACACTATATAACGTCATACGTCATAACGTAATACCATATAACGTTATACGTTAGAACGTAATACTATATAAGGTGACACGTTGCAACGTAATACCATATAACGTCATACGTTATAACGTAATACTATATAACGTTATACGTTATAGCGTAATACCATATAACGTTATACGTCATAACGTAATACTATGTAACTTTATACGTCATAACGTAATACCATATAACGTTATACTTTAGAACGTAATACTATATAAGGTGACCCGTTACAACGTAATACCATATAACGTTATACGTCATAACGTAATACTATATAAGGTTACAAGTTACAACGTAATACCATATAACGTCATACGTTATAACGTAATATTATATAACGTTATACGTTATAACGTAATACCATATGATGTTATACGTTATAAGGAAATGCTATAGTACGCTACTCGTTATAACGTAATACTGTATAACGTTATACGTTATAACGTAATACTATATAACGTTATACGTTATAACGTAATACTATATAACGTTATACGTTATAACGTAATACTATATACCGTTATACGTCATAACGTAATACTATATAACGTTATACGTTATGACGTAATACCATATGATGTTACACGTTATAACGTAATACTATATAACGTTATAAGTTATAACGTAATACCTTATGACCTTATACGTTATAACGTAATACTATATAACGTTATACGTTATAACGTAATACTATGTAACGCTATACATCATAACGTAATACCATATAACGTTATACGTTAGAACGCAATACTATATAAGTTAACACGTTACAACGTAATACCATATAGCGTAATACGTCATAACGTAATACTATATAAGGTTACAAGTTACAACGTAATACCATATAACGTCATACGTTATAACGTAATACTATATAACGTTATACGTTATAACGTAATACCATATGATGTTATACGTTATAAGGAAATGCTATAGTACGTTACACGTGATAACGTAATACTATATAACGTTATAAGTTATAACGTAATACCTTATGACGTTATATGTTATGACGTAATACCATATAACGTTATACGTCATAACGTAATACTATATAACGTTATACGTTATAACGAAATACTATATAACCTTATACGTTACAACGTAATACCATATAACGTAATACTATATAACGTCATATGTTATAACTTTATACCATATAACGTTATACGTCATAACGCAATACTATATAACGTTATACGATATAGCGTAATATCATATGACGTTATACGTTATAACGTAATACCATATGATGTTATACGTTATAAGGAAATGCCATAGTACGTTATACGTTATACCGTAACACTATATAACGGCATACGTCATAACGTAATACTATATAACGTTATACGTTATGACGTAATACCATATGATGTTACACGTTATAACGTAATACTATATAACGTTATACGTTATAACGTAATACCTTATGACCTTATACGTCATAACGTAATACTATATAACGTTATACGTTATAACGTAACACTATATAAGGTTACACGTTACAACGTAATACCATATAACGTCATACGTTATAACGTAATACCATATAACGTTATAAGTTATAACGTAATACCATATAACGTTATACGTCAAAACGTAATACTACATAACGTTACACGTCATAACGTAATACCATATAACGTTATACGTTAGATCGTAATACTATATAACGATATTCGTTATAACGTAATCCCATATAATGTTATACGTTATAGGGAAATGCTATAGTACGTTACACGTTATAGCGTAACAATATATAACGTTATAAGTTATGACGTAATACCTTATGACCTTATACGTCATAACGTAATACTATATAACGTTATACGTCATAACGTAATGCTATATAACGTTATAAGTTATAACGTAATACCTTATGACCTTATACGACATAACGTAATACTATATAACGTTATACGTTATAACGTAATACCAGATAACGTAATACTATATATCGTTATACGTTATAACGTAATACCATATAACGCTATACGTCATAACGTAATACTATATAACGTTATACGTCATAACGTAATACCATATGATGTTATACGTTATAAGGAAATGCTATAGTACCTTACACGTTATTACGTAATACTATATAACGTTGTACGTTATAACGTAATACTATATAACGTTATACGTCATAACGTTGTACGTTATAACGTAATACTATATAACGTTATACGTCATAACGTAATACTATATAACGTTATAAGTTATAACGTAATACCTTATGACCTTATACGTCTTAACGTAATACTATATAACGTTATACGTTATAACGTAATACCAGATAACGTAATACTATATATCGTTATACGTTATAACGTAATACCATATAACGCTATACGTCATACCGTAATACTATATAACGTTATACGTCATAACGTAATACCATATGATGTTATACGTTATAAGGAAATGCTATAGTACGTTACACGTTATTACGTAATACTATATAACGTTATACGTTATAACGTAATACTATATAATGTTATACGTCATAACGTAATACTATATAACGTTATAAGTTATAACGTAATACCTTATGACCTTACACGTCATAACGTAATACTATATAACGTAATACGTTATAACGTAATACCATATAAAGTTATACGACATAACGTAATACTATATAACGGTATATGTTATAACGTAATACCTGATGACCTTATACGTCATAACGTAATACTATATAACGTTATACGTTATAACGTAATACTATATAACCTTATACGTTACAACGTAATACCATATAACGTAATACTATATAACGTCATATGTTATAACTTTATACCATATAACGTTATACGTCATAACGTAATACTATATAACGTTATACGTTATAGCGTAATATCATATGACGTTATACGTTATAACGTAATACCATATGATGTTATACGTTATAAGGAAATGCCATAGTACGTTATACGTTATATCGTAACACTATATAACGTCATACGTCATAACGTAATACCATATAACGTTATACGTTAGAACGTAATAATATATAAGGTGACACGTTGCAACGTAATGCCATATAACGTTATACGTTATAACGTAATATTATATAACGTTATACGTTATAACGTAATACCATATGATGTTATACGTTATAAGGAAATGCTATAGTACGTTACTCGTTATAACGTAATGCTGTATAACGTTATACGTTATAACGTAATACTATATAACGTTATACGTTATAACGTAATACTATATAACGTTATACGTTATAACGTAATACTATATAACGTTATACGTCATAACGTAATACTATATAAGGTTACAAGTTACAACGTAATACCATATAACGTCATACGTTATAACGTAATATTATATAACGTTATACGTTATAACGTAATACCATATGATGTTATACGTTATAAGGAAATGCTATAGTACGTTACTCGTTATAACGTAATGCTGTATAACGTTATACGTTATAACGTAATACTATATAACGTTATACGTTATAACGTAATACTATATAACGTTATACGTTATAACGTAATACTATATACCGTTATACGTCATAACGTAATACTATATAACGTTATACGTTATGACGTAATACCATATGATGTTACACGTTATAACGTAATACTATATAACGTTATAAGTTATAACGTAATTCCTTATAACCTTATACGTCATAACGTAATACTATATAACGTTACACGTCATAACGCAATACCATATAACGTTATACGTCATAACGTAATACTACATAACGTTACACGCCATAACGTAATACCATATAACGTTATACGTTAGATCGTAATACTATATAACGTTATACGTTATAACGTAATACTATATAACGTTATACGTTATAACGTAATACTATATAACGTTATACGTTATAACGTAATACCATATAACGTTATACGTCATAACATAATACTATATAACGTTATAAGTTATAACGTAATACCTTATGACCTTATACGTCATAACGTAATACTATATAACGATATACGTTATAACGTAATACTATATAACGTTATACGTTATAACGTAATACTATATAACGTTATACGTTATAACGAAATACCATATGATCTTGTACGTTATAAGGAAATGCTATAGTACGTTACACGTTATAACGTAATACTATATAACGTTATGAGTTATAACGTAATACCTTATGACCTTATACGTCATAAGGTAATACTATATAACGTTATACGTTATAACGTAATACTATATAAGGTTACACGTTACAACGTAATACCATATAACGTCATACGTTATAACGTAATACCATATAACGTTATAAGTTATAACGTAATACCATATAACGTTATACGTCAAAACGTAATACTACATAACGTTACACGTCATAACGTAATACCATATAACGTTATACGTTAGATCGTAATACTATATAACGATATTCGTTATAACGTAATCCCATATAATGTTATACGTTATAGGGAAATGCTATAGTACGTTACACGTTATAGCGTAACAATATATAACGTTATAAGTTATAACGTAACACCTTATGACCTTATACGTCATAAGGTAATCCTATATAACGTTATACGTTATAACGTAATACTATATAACGTTGTACGTTATAACGTAATACTATATAACGTTATACGTTATAACGTAATACCATATGATGTTATACGTAATAAGGAAATTCTATAGTACGTTACACGTTATAACGTAATACTATATGACGTTATAAGTTATAACGTAATACCTTATGACCTTATACGTCATAACGTAATACTATATAACGTCATACGTTATAACGTAATACTATATAACGTTATACGTTATAACGTAATACCATATGATGTTATACGTTATAAGGAAATGCTATAGTACGTTACACGTGATAACGTAATACTATATAACGTTATAAGTTATAACGTAATACCTTATGACGTTATATGTTATGACGTAATACCATATAACGTTATACGTCATAACGTAATACTATATAACGTTATACGTTATAACGTAATACTATATAACCTTATACGTTACAACGTAATACCATATAACGTAATACTATATAACGTCATATGTTCTAACTTTATACCATATAACGTTATACGTCATAACGCAATACTATATAACGTTATACGATATAGCGTAATATCATATGACGTTCTACGTTATAACGTAATACCATATGATGTTATACGTTATAAGGAAATGCCATAGTACGTTATACGTTATACCGTAACACTATATAACGGCATACGTCATAACGTAATACTATATAACGTTATACGTTATGACGTAATACCATATGATGTTACACGTTATAACGTAATACTATATAACGTTATACGTTATAACGTAATACTATATAACGTTATACGTCATAACGTAATACTATATAACGTTATACGTTATGACGTAATACCATATGATGTTACACGTTATAACGTAATACTATATAACGTTATAAGTTATAACGTAATACCTTATGACCTTATACGTCATAACGTAATACTATATAACGTTATAAGTTATAACGTAATACCTTATGACCTTATACGTCATAACGTAATACTATATAACGATATACGTTATAACGTAATACTATATAACGTTATACGTTATAACGAAGTACCATATGATCTTGTACGTTATAAGGAAATGCTATAGTACGTTACACGTTATAACGTAATACTATATAACGTTATGAGTTATAACGTAATACCTTATGACCTTATACGTCATAACGTAATACTATATAACGTTACACGTCATAACGTAATACTATATAACGTTAAACGTCATAACGTAACACGGTATAACGTTATAAGTTATAACGTAATACATTATGACCTTATACGTCATAACGTAATACTATGTAACGCTATACGTCATAACGTAATACCACATAACGTTATACGTTAGAACGTAATACTATATAAGTTGACACGTTACAACGTAATACCATATAGCGTAATACGTCATAACGTAATACTATATAAGGTTACAAGTTACAACGTAATACCATATAACGTCATACGTTATAACGTAATACTATATAACGTTATACGTTATAACGTAATACCTTATGATGTTATACGTTATAAGGAAATGCTATAGTACGTTACACGTTATAACGTAATACTATATAACGTTATAAGTTATAACGTAATACCTTATGACCTTATACGTCATAACGTAATACTATATAACGTTACACGTCATAACGTAATACTATACAACGTTATTCGTTATAACCTAAAACGGTATAACGTTATACGTTATAACGTAATGATACATAACGTTATACGTTATTACGTAATACCACATAACGCTATTCGTTATAACGTAATACTATATAACGTTATACGTTATAACGTAATACCTTATGACGTTATATGTTATGACGTAATACCATATAACGTTATACGTTATTACGTAATATCACATAACGCTATACGTTATAACGTAATACTATATAACGTTATACGTTATAACGTAATACCATATGATGTTATACGTTATAAGGAAATGCTATAGTACGTTACACGTGATAACGTAATACTATATAACGTTATAAGTTATAACGTAATACCTTATGACCTTATACGTCATAACGTAATACTATATAACGTTACACTTCATAACGTAGTACTATATACCGTTATACGTTATAACGTAATACTATGTAACGCTATACATCATAACGTAATACCATATAACGTTATACGTTAGAACGTAATACTATATAAGTTGACACGTTACAACGTAATACCATATAGCGTAATACGTCATAACGTAATACTATATAAGGTTACAAGTTACAACGTAATACCATATAACGTCATACGTTATAACGTAATACTATATAACTTTATACGTTATAACGTAATACCATATGATGTTATACGTTATAAGGAAATGCTATAGTACGTTACACGTCATAACGTAATACTATATAACGTTATAAGTTATAACGTAATACCTTATGACGTTATATGTTATGACGTAATACCATATAACGTTATACGTCATAACGTAATACTATAGAACGTTATACGTTATAACGTAATACTATATAACCTTATACGTTACAACGTAATACCATATAACGTAATACTATATAACGTCATATGTTATAACTTTATACCATATAACGTTATACGTCATAACGCAATACTATATAACGTTATACGATATAGCGTAATATCATATGACGTTATACGTTATAACGTAATACCATATGATGTTATACGTTATAAGGAAATGCCATAGTACGTTATACGTTATACCGTAACACTATATAACGGCATACGTCATAACGTAATACTATATAACGTTATACGTTATGACGTAATACCATATGATGTTACACGTTATAACGTAATACTATATAACGTTATACGTTATAACGTAATACTATATAACGTTATACGTCATAACGTAATACTATATAACGTTATACGTTATGACGTAATACCATATGATGTTACACGTTATAACGTAATACTATATAACGTTATAAGTTATAACGTAATACCTTATGACCTTATACGTCATAACGTAATACTATATAGCGATATACGTTATAACGTAATACTATATAACGTTATACGTTATAACGAAGTACCATATGATCTTGTACGTTATAAGGAAATGCTATAGTACGTTACACGTTATAACGTAATACTATATAACGTTATGAGTTATAACGTAATACCTTATGACCTTATACGTCATAACGTAATACTATATAACGTTATACGTTATAACGTAACACTATATAAGGTTACACGTTACAACGTAATACCATATAACGTCATACGTTATAACGTAATACCATATAACGTTATAAGTTATAACGTAATACCATATAACGTTATACGTCAAAACGTAATACTACATAACGTTACACGTCATAACGTAATACCATATAACGTTATACGTTAGATCGTAATACTATATAACGATATTCGTTATAACGTAATCCCATATAATGTTATACGTTATAGGGAAATGCTATAGTACGTTACACGTTATAGCGTAACAATATATAACGTTATAAGTTATGACGTAATACCATATAACGTTATACGTCATAACGTAATACTATATAACGTTATACGTCATAACGTAATACTATATAACGTTATAAGTTATAACGTAATACCTTATGACCTTATACGACATAACGTAATACTATATAACGTTATACGTCATAACGTAATACTATATAACGTTATACGTCATAACGTAATACCAGATAACGTAATACTATATATCGTTATACGTTATAACGTAATACCATATAAAGTTATACGACATAACGTAATACTATATAACGGTATAAGTTATAACGTAATACCTGATGACCTTATACGTCATAACGTAATACTATATAACGTTATACGTTATAACGTAATACTATATAACCTTATACGTTACAACGTAATACTATATAACGTAATACTATATAACGTCATATGTTATAACTTTATACCATATAACGTTATACGTCATAACATAATACTATATAACGTTATACGTTATAGCGTAATATCATATGACGTTATACGTTATAACGTAATACCATATGATGTTATACGTTATAAGGAAATGCCATAGTACGTTATACGTTATACCGTAACACTATATAACGTCATACGTCATAACGTAATACCATATAACGTTATACGTTCGAACGTAATACTATATAAGGTGACACGTTGCAACGTAATGCCATATAACGTCATACGTTATAACGTAATATTATATAACGTTATACGTTATAACGTAATACCATATGATGTTATACGTTATAAGGAAATGCTATAGTACGTTACTCGTTATAACGTAATGCTGTATAACGTTATACGTTATAACGTAATACTATATAACGTTATACGTTATAATGTAATACTATATAACGTTATACGTTATAACGTAATACTATATAACGTTATACGTCATAACGTAATACTATATAAGGTTACAAGTTACAACGTAATACCATATAACGTCATACGTTATAACGTAATATTATATAACGTTATACGTTATAACGTAATACCATATGATGTTATACGTTATAAGGAAATGCTATAGTACGTTACTCGTTATAACGTAATGCTGTATAACGTTATACGTTATAACGTAATACTATATAACGTTATACGTTATAACGTAATACTATATAACGTTATGCGTTATAACGTAATACTATATACCGTTATACGTCATAACGTAATACTATATAACGTTATACGTTATGACGTAATACCATATGATGTTACACGTTATAACGTAATACTATATAACGTTATAAGTTATAACGTAATTCCTTATAACCTTATACGTCATAAAGTAATACTATATAACGTTACACGTCATAACGCAATACCATATAACGTTATACGTCATAACGTAATACTACATAACGTTACACGTCATAACGTATTACCATATAACGTTATACGTTAGATCGTAATACTATATAACGTTATACGTTATAACGTAATACTATATAACGTTATACGTTATAACGTAATACTATATAACGTTATACGTTATAACGTAATACCATATAACGTTATACGTCATAACGTAATACTATATAACGTTATACGTTATAACGAAGTACCATATGATCTTGTACGTTATAAGGAAATGCTATAGTACGTTACACGTTATAACGTAATACTATATAACGTTATGAGTTATAACGTAATACCTTATGACCTTATACGTCATAACGTAATACTATATAACGTTATACGTTATAACGTAACACTATATAAGGTTACACGTTACAACGTAATACCATATAACGTCATACGTTATAACGTAATACCATATAACGTTATAAGTTATAACGTAATACCATATAACGTTATACGTCAAAACGTAATACTACATAACGTTACACGTCATAACGTAATACCATATAACGTTATACGTTAGATCGTAATACTATATAACGATATTCGTTATAACGTAATCCCATATAATGTTATACGTTATAGGGAAATGCTATAGTACGTTACACGTTATAGCGTAACAATATATAACGTTATAAGTTATGACGTAATACCATATAACGTTATACGTCATAACGTAATACTATATAACGTTATACGTCATAACGTAATACTATATAACGTTATAAGTTATAACGTAATACCTTATGACCTTATACGACATAACGTAATACTATATAACGTTATACGTCATAACGTAATACTATATAACGTTATACGTCATAACGTAATACCAGATAACGTAATACTATATATCGTTATACGTTATAACGTAATACCATATAAAGTTATACGACATAACGTAATACTATATAACGGTATAAGTTATAACGTAATACCTGATGACCTTATACGTCATAACGTAATACTATATAACGTTATACGTTATAACGTAATACTATATAACCTTATACGTTACAACGTAATACTATATAACGTAATACTATATAACGTCATATGTTATAACTTTATACCATATAACGTTATACGTCATAACATAATACTATATAACGTTATACGTTATAGCGTAATATCATATGACGTTATACGTTATAACGTAATACCATATGATGTTATACGTTATAAGGAAATGCCATAGTACGTTATACGTTATACCGTAACACTATATAACGTCATACGTCATAACGTAATACCATATAACGTTATACGTTCGAACGTAATACTATATAAGGTAACACGTTGCAACGTAATGCCATATAACGTCATACGTTATAACGTAATATTATATAACGTTATACGTTATAACGTAATACCATATGATGTTATACGTTATAAGGAAATGCTATAGTACGTTACTCGTTATAACGTAATGCTGTATAACGTTATACGTTATAACGTAATACTATATAACGTTATACGTTATAATGTAATACTATATAACGTTATACGTTATAACGTAATACTATATAACGTTATACGTCATAACGTAATACTATATAAGGTTACAAGTTACAACGTAATACCATATAACGTCATACGTTATAACGTAATATTATATAACGTTATACGTTATAACGTAATACCATATGATGTTATACGTTATAAGGAAATGCTATAGTACGTTACTCGTTATAACGTAATGCTGTATAACGTTATACGTTATAACGTAATACTATATAACGTTATACGTTATAACGTAATACTATATAACGTTATGCGTTATAACGTAATACTATATACCGTTATACGTCATAACGTAATACTATATAACGTTATACGTTATGACGTAATACCATATGATGTTACACGTTATAACGTAATACTATATAACGTTATAAGTTATAACGTAATTCCTTATAACCTTATACGTCATAAAGTAATACTATATAACGTTACACGTCATAACGCAATACCATATAACGTTATACGTCATAACGTAATACTACATAACGTTACACGTCATAACGTATTACCATATAACGTTATACGTTAGATCGTAATACTATATAACGTTATACGTTATAACGTAATACTATATAACGTTATACGTTATAACGTAATACTATATAACGTTATACGTTATAACGTAATACCATATAACGTTATACGTCATAACGTAATACTATATAACGTTACACGTCATAACGCAATACCATATAACGTTATACGTCATAACGTAATACTACATAACGTTACACGTCATAACGTATTACCATATAACGTTATACGTTAGATCGTAATACTATATAACGTTATACGTTATAACGTAATACTATATAACGTTATACGTTATAACGTAATACTATATAACGTTATACGTTATAACGTAATACCATATAACGTTATACGTCATAACATAATACTATATAACGTTATAAGTTATAACGTAATACCTTATGACCTTATACGTCATAACGTAATACTATATAACGATATACGTTATAACGTAATACTATATAACGTTATACGTTATAACGTAATACTATATAACGTTATACGTTATAACGAAATACCATATGATCTTGTACGTTATAAGGAAATGCTATAGTACGTTACACGTTATAACGTAATACTATATAACGTTATGAGTTATAACGTAATACCTTATGACCTTATACGTCATAAGGTAATACTATATAACGTTATACGTTATAACGTAATACTATATAAGGTTACACGTTACAACGTAATACCATATAACGTCATACGTTATAACGTAATACCATATAACGTTATAAGTTATAACGTAATACCATATAACGTTATACGTCAAAACGTAATACTACATAACGTTACACGTCATAACGTAATACCATATAACGTTATACGTTAGATCGTAATACTATATAACGATATTCGTTATAACGTAATCCCATATAATGTTATACGTTATAGGGAAATGCTATAGTACGTTACACGTTATAGCGTAACAATATATAACGTTATAAGTTATAACGTAACACCTTATGACCTTATACGTCATAAGGTAATCCTATATAACGTTATACGTTATAACGTAATACTATATTACGTTGTACGTTATAACGTAATACTATATAACGTTATACGTTATAACGTAATACCATATGATGTTATACGTAATAAGGAAATTCTATAGTACGTTACACGTTATAACGTAATACTATATAACGTTATAAGTTATAACGTAATACCTTATGACCTTATACGTCATAACGTAATACTATATAACGTCATACGTTATAACGTAATACTATATAACGTTATACGTTATAACGTAATACCATATGATGTTATACGTTATAAGGAAATGCTATAGTACGTTACACGTGATAACGTAATACTATATAACGTTATAAGTTATAACGTAATACCTTATGACGTTATATGTTATGACGTAATACCATATAACGTTATACGTCATAACGTAATACTATATAACGTTATACGTTATAACGTAATACTATATAACCTTATACGTTACAACGTAATACCATATAACGTAATACTATATAACGTCATATGTTATAACTTTATACCATATAACGTTATACGTCATAACGCAATACTATATAACGTTATACGATATAGCGTAATATCATATGACGTTCTACGTTATAACGTAATACCATATGATGTTATACGATATAAGGAAATGCCATAGTACGTTATGCGTTATACCGTAACACTATATAACGGCATACGTCATAACGTAATACTATATAACGTTATACGTTATGACGTAATACCATATGATGTTACACGTTATAACGTAATACTATATAACGTTATACGTTATAACGTAATACTATATAACGTTATACGTCATAACGTAATACTATATAACGTTATACGTTATGACGTAATACCATATGATGTTACACGTTATAACGTAATACTATATAACGTTATAAGTTATAACGTAATACCTTATGACCTTATACGTCATAACGTAATACTATATAATGGAACACGTCATAACGCAATACCATATAACGTTATACGTCATAACGTAATACTACATAACGTTACACGTCATAACGTAATACCATATAACGTTATACGTTAGATCGTAATACTATATAACGTTATACGTTATAACGTAATCCTATATAACGTTATACGTTATAACGTAATACTATATAACGTTATACGTTATAACGTAATACCATATAACGTTATACGTCATAACGTAATACTATATAACGTTATAAGTTATAACGTAATACCTTATGACCTTATACGTCATAACGTAATACTATATAACGATATACGTTATAACGTAATACTATATAACGTTATACGTTATAACGAAGTACCATATGATCTTGTACGTTATAAGGAAATGCTATAGTACGTTACACGTTATAACGTAATACTATATAACGTTATGAGTTATAACGTAATACCTTATGACCTTATACGTCATAACGTAATACTATATAACGATATACGTTATAACGTAATACTATATAACGTTATACGTTATAACGAAGTACCATATGATCTTGTACGTTATAAGGAAATGCTATAGTACGTTACACGTTATAACGTAATACTATATAACGTTATGAGTTATAACGTAATACCTTATGACCTTATACGTCATAACGTAATACTATATAACGTTACACGTCATAACGTAATACTATATAACGTTAAACGTCATAACGTAACACTGTATAACGTTATAAGTTATAACGTAATACATTATGACCTTATACGTCATAAGGTAATCCTATATAACGTTATACGTTATAACGTAATACTATATTACGTTGTACGTTATAACGTAATACTATATAACGTTATACGTTATAACGTAATACCATATGATGTTATACGTAATAAGGAAATTCTATAGTACGTTACACGTTATAACGTAATACTATATAACGTTATAAGTTATAACGTAATACCTTATGACCTTATACGTCATAACGTAATACTATATAACGTCATACGTTATAACGTAATACTATATAACGTTATACGTTATAACGTAATACCATATGATGTTATACGTTATAAGGAAATGCTATAGTACGTTACACGTGATAACGTAATACTATATAACGTTATAAGTTATAACGTAATACCTTATGACGTTATATGTTATGACGTAATACCATATAACGTTATACGTCATAACGTAATACTATATAACGTTATACGTTATAACGTAATACTATATAACCTTATACGTTACAACGTAATACCATATAACGTAATACTATATAACGTCATATGTTATAACTTTATACCATATAACGTTATACGTCATAACGCAATACTATATAACGTTATACGATATAGCGTAATATCATATGACGTTCTATGTTATAACGTAATACCATATGATGTTATACGTTATAAGGAAATGCCATAGTACGTTATGCGTTATACCGTAACACTATATAACGGCATACGTCATAACGTAATACTATATAACGTTATACGTTATGACGTAATACCATATGATGTTACACGTTATAACGTAATACTATATAACGTTATACGTTATAACGTAATACTATATAACGTTATACGTCATAACGTAATACTATATAACGTTATACGTTATGACGTAATACCATATGATGTTACACGTTATAACGTAATACTATATAACGTTATAAGTTATAACGTAATACCTTATGACCTTATACGTCATAACGTAATACTATATAACGGAACACGTCATAACGCAATACCATATAACGTTATACGTCATAACGTAATACTACATAACGTTACACGTCATAACGTAATACCATATAACGTTATACGTTAGATCGTAATACTATATAACGTTATACGTTATAACGTAATCCTATATAACGTTATACGTTATAACGTAATACTATATAACGTTATACGTTATAACGTAATACCATATAACGTTATACGTCATAACGTAATACTATATAACGTTATAAGTTATAACGTAATACCTTATGACCTTATACGTCATAACGTAATACTATATAACGATATACGTTATAACGTAATACTATATAACGTTATACGTTATAACGAAGTACCATATGATCTTGTACGTTATAAGGAAATGCTATAGTACGTTACACGTTATAACGTAATACTATATAACGTTATGAGTTATAACGTAATACCTTATGACCTTATACGTCATAACGTAATACTATATAACGATATACGTTATAACGTAATACTATATAACGTTATACGTTATAACGAAGTACCATATGATCTTGTACGTTATAAGGAAATGCTATAGTACGTTACACGTTATAACGTAATACTATATAACGTTATACGTTATAACGTAATACCATATAACGTTATACGTCATAACGTAATACTATATAACGTTATAAGTTATAACGTAATACCTTATGACCTTATACGTCATAACGTAATACTATATAACGATATACGTTATAACGTAATACTATATAACGTTATACGTTATAACGAAGTACCATATGATCTTGTACGTTATAAGGAAATGCTATAGTACGTTACACGTTATAACGTAATACTATATAACGTTATGAGTTATAACGTAATACCTTATGACCTTATACGTCATAACGTAATACTATATAACGTTACACGTCATAACGTAATACTATATAACGTTAAACGTCATAACGTAACACTGTATAACGTTATAAGTTATAACGTAATACATTATGACCTTATACGTCATAACGTAATACTATGTAACGCTATACGTCATAACGTAATACCACATAACGTTATACGTTAGAACGTAATACTATATAAGTTGACACGTTACAACGTAATACCATATAGCGTAATACGTCATAACGTAATACTATATAAGGTTACAAGTTACAACGTAATACCATATAACGTCATACGTTATAACGTAATACTATATAACGTTATACGTTATAACGTAATACCTTATGATGTTATACGTTATAAGGAAGTGCTATAGTACGTTACACGTTATATCGTAATACTATATAACGTTATAAGTTATAACGTAATACCTTATGACCTTATACGTCATAACGTAATACTATATAACGTTACACGTCATAACGTAATACTATACAACGTTATTCGTTATAACCTAAAACGGTATAACGTTATACGTTATAACGTAATGATACATAACGTTATACGTTATTACGTAATACCACATAACGCTATTCGTTATAACGTAATACTATATAACGTTATACGTTATAACGTAATACCTTATGACGTTATATGTTATGACGTAATACCATATAACGTTATACGTTATTACGTAATATCACATAACGCTATACGTTATAACGTAATACTATATAACGTTATACGTTATAACGTAATACCATATGATGTTATACGTTATAAGGAAATGCTATAGTACGTTACACGTGATAACGTAATACTATATAACGTTATAAGTTATAACGTAATACCTTATGACCTTATACGTCATAACGTAATACTATATAACGTTACACTTCATAACGTAGTACTATATACCGTTATACGTTATAACGTAATACTATATAACGTAATACGTTATAACGTAATACCATATAACGTTATACGACATAACGTAATACTATATAACGGCATAAGTTATAACGTAATACCTTATGACCTTATGCGTCATAACGTAATACTATATAACGTTATACGTTATAACGTAATGCTATATAACCTTATACGTTACAACGTAATACCATATAACGTAATACTATATAACGTCATATGTTATAACTTTATACCATATAACGTTATACGTCATAACGTAATACTATATAACGTTATACGTTAGAACATAATACTATATAAGGTGACACGTTACAACGTAATACCATATAACGTTATACGTCATAACGTAATACTATATAAGGTTACAAGTTACAACGTAATAACATATAACGTCATACGTTATAACGTAATATTATATAACGTTATACGTTATAACGTAATACCATATGATGTTATACGTTATAAGGAAATGCTATAGTACGTTGAACGTTATAACGTAATACTGTATAACGTTATACGTTATAACGTAATACTATATAACGTTATACGTTATAACGTAATACTATATAACGTTATACGTTATAACGTAATACTATATAACGTTATACGTCATAACGTAATACTATATAACGTTATACGTTATGACGTAATACCATATGATGTTACACGTTATAACGTAATACTATATAACGTTATAAGTTATAACGTAATACCTTATGACCTTATAGGTCATAACGTAATACTATATAACGGTACACGTCATAACGCAATACCATATAACGTTATACGTCATAACGTAATACTATATAACGTTTAAGTTATAACGTAATACCTTATGACCTTATACGTCATAACGTAATACTGTATAACGATATACGTTATAACGTAGTACTATATAACGTTATACGTTATAACGTAATACTATATAACGTTATACGTTATAACGAAATACCATATGATCTTGTACGTTAGAAGGAAATGCTATAGTACGTTACACGTTATAACGTAATACTATATAACGTTATGAGTTATAACGTAATACCTTATGACCTTATACGTCATAACGTAATACTATATAACGTTACACGTCATAACGTAATACTATATAACGTTATTCGTTATAACGTAAAACGATATAACGTTATACGTTATATCGTAATACTATATAACGTTATACGTTATAACGCAATACTATATAACGTTAAACGTCATAACGTAATACTGTATAACGTTATAAGTTATAACGTAATACATTATGACCTTATACGTCATAACGTAATACTATATAACGTTACACGTCATAACGTAGTACCATATAACGTTATACGTTAGAACGTAATACTATATAAGTTGACACGTTACAACGTAATACCATATAACGTAATACGTCATAACGTAATACTATATAAGGTTACAAGTTATAACGTAATACCATATAACGTCATACGTTATAACGTAATACTATATAACGTTATACGTTATAACGTAATACCATATGATGTTATACGTTATAAGGAAATGCTATAGTACGTTACACGTTATAACGTAATACTATATAACGTTATAAGTTATAACGTAATACCTTATGACCTTATACGTCATAACGTAATACTATATAACGTTACACGTCATAACGTAATACTATATAACGTGATTCGTTATAACCTAAAACGGTATAACGTTATACGTTATAACGTAATGATACATAACGTTATACGTTATTACGTAATACCACATAACGCTATTCGTTTAACGTAATACTATATAACGTTATACGTTATAACGTAATACCATATGATGTTATACGTTATAAGGAAATGCTATAGTACGTTACACGTGATAACGTAATACTATATAACGTTAATCGTTATAACCTAAAACGATATAACGTTATACGTTATAACGTAATGATACATAACGTTATACGTTATTACGTAATACCACATAACGCTATTCGTTATAACGTAGTACTATATAACGTTATACGTTATAACGTAATACCTTATGACGTTATATGCTATGACGTAATACCATATAACGTTATACGTTATTACGTAATATCACATAACGCTATACGTTTTAACGTAATACTATATAACGTTATACGTTATAACGTAATACCATATGATGTTATACGTTATAAGGAAATGCTATAGTACGTTACACGTTATAACGTAATACTATATAACGTTATAAGTTATAACGTAATACCTTATGACCTTATACGTCATAACGTAATACTATATAACGTTACACGTCATAACGTAATACTATATAACGTTATACGTTATAACGTAATACTATATAAGATTACAAGTTACAACGTAATACCATATAACGTCATACGTTATAACGTAATACTATATAACGTTATACGTCATAGCGTAATATCATATGACGTTATACGTTATAACGTAATACCACATGATGTTATACGTTATAAGGAAATGCCATAGTACGTTATACGTTATAACGTAATACTATATAACGTTATAAGTTATAACGTAATACCTTATGACCTTATACGTCATAACGTAATACTATATAACGTTACACGTCATAACGTAATACTATATAACGTTATACGTTATAACGTAATTCTATATAACGTTATACGTTATAACGTAATACCATATGATGTTATACGTAATAAGGAAATGCTATAGTACGTTACACGTTATAACGTAATACTATATAACGTTATAAGTTATTACGTAATATCATATGACGTTATACGTTATAACGTAATACCATATGATGTTATACGTTATAAGGAAATGCCATAGTACATTATACGTTATAACGTAATACTATATAACGTCATACGTCATAACGTAGTACTATATAACGTTATACGTTACTACGTAATATCACATAACGCTATACGTTATAACGTAATACTATATAACGTTATACGTTATAACGTAATACTATATAACGTTATAAGTTATAACGTAATACCATATGACCTTATACGTCATAACGTAATACTATATAACGTTGCACGTCATAACGTAATACTATGTAACGTTATACGTTATAACGTAATACCTTATGACCTTATACGTCATAACGTAATACTATATAACGTTATACGTTATAACGTAATACTATATAACGTTATACATCATAACGTAATACTATATAACGTTATAAGTTATAACGTAATACTATATAACGTTATACGTTATAACGTAATACTATATAACGTTATACGTTATAACGTAATACCATATAACGTTATACGTCATAACGTAATACTATATAACGTTATACGTCATAACGTAATACTATATAACGTTATAAGTTATAACGTAATACCTTATGACCTTATACGTCATAACGTAATACTATATAACGTTATACGTTATAACGTAATACTATATAACGTTATAAGTTATAACGTAATACCATATGACCTTATACGTCATAACGTAATACTATATAACGTTGCACGTCATAACGTAATACTATGTAACGTTATACGTTATAACGTAATACCTTATGACCTTATACGTCATAACGTAATACCTTATGACCTTATACGTCATAACGTAATACTACATAACGTTACACGTCATAACGTAATACCATATAACGTTATACGTTAGATCGTTATACTATATAACGTTATACGTTATAACGTAATACTATATAACGTTATACGTTATAACGTAATACTATATAACGTTATACGTTATAACGTAATACCATATAACGTTATACGTCATAACGTAATACTATATAACGTTATAAGTTATAACGTAATACCTTATGACCTTATACGTCATAACGTAATACTATATAACGTTATACGTTATAACGTAATACTATATAACGTTATACATCATAACGTAATACTATATAACGTTATAAGTTATAACGTAATACTATATAACGTTATACGTCATAACGTAATACCTTATGACCTTATACGTAATAACGTAATACTATATAACGTTACACGTCATAACGTAATACTATATAACGTTATTCGTTAAGACGTAAAACGATATAACGTTATACGTTATATCGTAATACTATATAACGTTATACGTTATAACGTAATACTATATAACGTTATACGTCATAACGTAATACTATATAAGGTTATAAGTTATAACGTAATACCTTATGACCTTATACGTCATAACGTAATACTATATAACGTTATACGTTATAACGTAATACCTTATGACGTTATACGTTATAACGTAATACCATATAACGTTATACGTCATAACGTAATACTATGTAACGTTATACGTCATAACGTAATACCATATAACGTTATAAGTTAGAACGTAATACTATATAAGGTGACACGTTACAACGTAATACCATATAACGTAAAACGTCATAACGTAATACTATATAAGGTTACAAGTTACAACGTAATACCATATAACGTCATACGTTATAACGTAATACTATATAACGTTATACGTTATACCGTAATACCATATGATGTTATACGTTATCAGGAAATGCTATAGTACGTTAGACGTTATAACGTAATACTATATAACGTTATAAGTTATAACGTAATACCTTATGACCTTATACGTCATAACGTAATACTATATAACGTTACACGTCATAACGTAATACTATATAACGTTATTCGTTATCACATAAAACGATATAACGTTATACGTTATAACGTTATGATACATAACGTTATACATTATTACGTAATACCACATAACGCTATTCGTTATAACGTAATACTATATAACGTTATACGTTATAACGTAATACCTTATGGCGTTATATGTTATGACGTAATACCATATAACGTTATACGTTATTACGTAATATCACATAACGCTATACGTTATAACGTAATACTATATAACGTTATACGTTATAACGTAATACCATATGATATTATACGTTATAAGGAAATGCTATAGTACGTTACACGTTCTAACGTAATACTATATAACGTTATAAGTTATAACGTAATACCTTATGACCTTATACGTCATAACGTAATACTATATAACGTTACACGTCATAACGTAATACTATATACCGTTATACGTTATCACGTAATACTATATAAGGTTACAAGTTACAACGTAATACCATATAACGTCATACGTTCTAACGTAATACTATATAACGTTATACGTTATAGCGTAATATCATATGACGTTATACGTTATAACGTAATACCATATGATGTTATACGTTATAAGGAAATGCTATAGTACGTTATACGTTATAACGTAATACTATATAACGTCAAACGTCATAACGTAATACTATATAACGTTATACGTTATAACGTAATTCTATATAACGTTATACGTTATAACGTAATACCATATGATGTTATACGTAATAAGGAAATGCTATAGCACGTTACACGTTATAACGTAATACTATATAACGTTATAAGTTATTACGTAATATCATATGACGTTATACGTTATAACGTAATACCATATGATGTTATACGTTATAAGGAAATGCCATAGTACGTTATACGTTATAACGTAATACTATATAACGTCATACGTCATAACGTAGTACTATATAACGTTATAAGTTATAACGTAATACCATATGACCTTATACGTCATAACGTAATACTATATAACGTTGCACGTCATAACGTAATACTATGTAACGTTATACGTTATAACGTAATACTATATAATGTTACAAGTTACAACGTAATACCATATAACGTCATACGTTATAACGTAATACTATATAACGTTATACGTCATAACGTAATACTATATAACGTTATACGTTATAACGTAATACCATATGATGTTACACGTTATAACGTAATACTATATAACGTTATAAGTTATAACGTAATACCTTATGACCTTATACGTCATAACGTAATACCATATAACGTTATACGCTAGATCGTTATACTATATAACGTTATACGTTATAACGTAATACTATATAACGTTATACGTTATAACGTAATACTATATAACGTTATACGTTATAGCGTAATATCATATGACGTTATACGTTATAACGTAATACCATATGATGTTATACGTTATAAGGAAATGCTATAGTACGTTATACGTTATAACGTAATACTATATAACGTCAAACGTCATAACGTAATACTATATAACGTTATACGTTATAACGTAATTCTATATAACGTTATACGTTATAACGTAATACCATATGATGTTATACGTAATAAGGAAATGCTATAGCACGTTACACGTTATAACATAATACTATATAACGTTATAAGTTATTACGTAATATCATATGACGTTATACGTTATAACGTAATACCATATGATGTTATACGTTATAAGGAAATGCCATAGTACGTTATACGTTATAACGTAATACTATATAATGTCATACGTCATAACGTAGTACTATATAACGTTATACGTTATTACGAAATATCACATAACGCTATACGTTATAACGTAATACTATATAACGTTATACGTTATAACGTAATACTATATAACGTTATAAGTTATAACGTAATACCATATGACCTTATACGTCATAACGTAATACTATATAACGTTGCACGTCATAACGTAATACTATGTAACGTTATACGTTATAACGTAATACTATATAATGTTACAAGTTACAACGTAATACCATATAACGTCATACGTTATAACGTAATACTATATAACGTTATACGTCATAACGTAATACTATATAACGTTATACGTTATAACGTAATACCATATGATGTTACACGTTATAACGTAATACTATATAACGTTATAAGTTACAACGTAATACCTTATGACCTTATACGTCATAACGTAATACCATATAACGTTATACGCTAGATCGTTATACTATATAACGTTATACGTTATAACGTAATACTATATAACGTTATACGTTATAACGTAATACTATATAACGTTATACGTTATAGCGTAATATCATATGACGTTATACGTTATAACGTAATACCATATGATGTTATACGTTATAAGGAAATGCTATAGTACGTTATACGTTATAACGTAATACTATATAACGTCAAACGTC
This sequence comes from Bombus sonorus, assembly GCA_029958995.1. Classification (NCBI taxonomy): domain Eukaryota; kingdom Metazoa; phylum Arthropoda; class Insecta; order Hymenoptera; family Apidae; genus Bombus; species Bombus sonorus. Next base: position 67,756 of record JARWAU010000053.1, on the reverse strand, counting down.
ATAACGTAATACTATATAACGTTATACGTTATAACGTAATTCTATATAACGTTATACGTTATAACGTAATACCATATGATGTTATACGTAATAAGGAAATGCTATAGCACGTTACACGTTATAACGTAATACTATATAACGTTATAAGTTATTACGTAATATCATATGACGTTATACGTTATAACGTAATACCATATGATGTTATACGTTATAAGGAAATGCCATAGTACGTTATACGTTATAACGTAATACTATATAACGTCATACGTCATAACGTAGTACTATATAACGTTATACGTTATTACGTAATATCACATAACGCTATACGTTATAACGTAATACTATATAACGTTATACGTTATAACGTAATACTATATAACGTTATAAGTTATAACGTAATACCATATGACCTTATACGTCATAACGTAATACTATATAACGTTGCACGTCATAACGTAATACTATGTAACGTTATACGTTATAACGTAATACTATATAATGTTACAAGTTACAACGTAATACCATATAACGTCATACGTTATAACGTAATACTATATAACGTTATACGTCATAACGTAATACTATATAACGTTATACGTTATAACGTAATACCATATGATGTTACACGTTATAACGTAATACTATATAACGTTATAAGTTATAACGTAATACCTTATGACCTTATACGTCATAACGTAATACCATATAACGTTATACGCTAGATCGTTATACTATATCACGTTATACGTTATAACGTAATACTATATAACGTTATACGTTATAACGTAATACTATATAACGTTATACGTTATAGCGTAATATCATATGACGTTATACGTTATAACGTAATACCATATGATGTTATACGTTATAAGGAAATGCTATAGTACGTTATACGTTATAACGTAATACTATATAACGTCAAACGTCATAACGTAATACTATATAACGTTATACGTTATAACGTAATTCTATATAACGTTATACGTTATAACGTAATACCATATGATGTTATACGTAATAAGGAAATGCTATAGCACGTTACACGTTATAACGTAATACTATATAACGTTATAAGTTATTACGTAATATCATATGACGTTATACGTTATAACGTAATACCATATGATGTTATACGTTATAAGGAAATGCCATAGTACGTTATACGTTATAACGTAATACTATATAACGTCATACGTCATAACGTAGTGCTATATAACGTTATACGTTATTACGTAATATCACATAACGCTATACGTTATAACGTAATACTATATAACGTTATACGTTATAACGTAATACTATATAACGTTATAAGTTATAACGTAATACCATATGACCTTATACGTCATAACGTAATACTATATAACGTTGCACGTCATAACGTAATACTATGTAACGTTATACGTTATAACGTAATACTATATAATGTTACAAGTTACAACGTAATACCATATAACGTCATACGTTATAACGTAATACTATATAACGTTATACGTCATAACGTAATACTATATAACGTTATACGTTATAACGTAATACCATATGATGTTACACGTTATAACGTAATACCATATAACGTTATCAGTTATAACGTAATACCTTATGACCTTATACGTCATAACGTAATACCATATAACGTTATACGCTAGATCGTTATACTATATAACGTTATACGTTATAACGTAATACTATATAACGTTATACGTTCTAACGTAATACTATATAACGTTATACGTTATAACTTAATACTATATAACGTTATACGTTATAACGTAATACCATATAACGTTATAAGTCATAACGTAATACTATATAACGTTATAAGTTATAACGTAATACCTTATGACCTAATACGTCATAACGTAATACGATATAACGATATACGTTATAACGTAATACTATATAACGTTATACGTTATAACGTAATACTATATAACGTTATACGTTATGACGTAATACCGTATGATGTTATACGTTATAAGGAAATGCTATAGTACGTTACACGTTATAACGTAATACTATATAACGTTATAAGTTATAACGTAATACCTTATGACCTTATACGTCATAACGTAATACTATATAACGTTACACGTCATAACGTAATACTATATAACGTTATTCGTTATAACGTAAAACGATATAACGTTATACGTTATATCGTAATACTATATAACGTTATACGTTATAACGTAATACTATATAACGTTATACGTCATAACGTAATACTATATAACGCTGTAAGTTATAACGTAATACCTTATGACCTTATACGTCATAACGTAATACTATATAACGTTATACGTTATAGCGTAATACCTTATGACGTTATACGTTATAACGTAATACCATATAACGTTATACGTCATACCGTGATACTATGTAACGTTATACGTCATAACGTAATTCTATATAAGGTTACAAGTTACAACGTAATACCATATAACGTCATACGTTATAACGTAATACCATATGATGTTACTCGTTATAACGTAATACTATATAACGTTATAAGTTATAACGTAATACCTTATGACATACGTCATAACGTAATACTATATAACGTTACACGTCATAACGTAATACCATATAACGTTACACGTCATAACGTAATACTACATAACGTTACACGTCATAACGTAATACCATATAACGTTATACGTTAGATCGTTATACTATATAACGTTATACGTTATAACGTAATACTATATAACGTTATACGTTATAACGTAATACTATATAACGTTATACGTTATAACGTAATACCATATAACGTTATACGTCATAACGTAATACTATATAACGTTATAAGTTATAACGTAATACCTTATGACCTTATACGTCATAACGTAATACTATATAACGTTATACGTTATAACGTAATACTATATAACGTTATACATCATAACGTAATACTATATAACGTTATAAGTTATAACGTAATACTATATAACGTTTTACGTCATAACGTAATACCTTATGACCTTATACGTAATAACGTAATACTATATAACGTTACACGTCATAACGTAATACTATATAACGTTATTCGTTATAACGTAAAACGATATAACGTTATACGTTATATCGTAATACTATATAACGTTATACGTTATAACGTAATACTATATAACGTTATACGTCATAACGTAATACTATATAAGGTTATAAGTTATAACGTAATACCTTATGACCTTATACGTCATAACCTAATACTATATAACGTTATACGTTATAACGTAATACCTTATGACGTTATACGTTATAACGTAATACCATATAACGTTATACGTCATAACGTAATACTATGTAACGTTATACGTCATAACGTAATACCATATAACGTTATAAGTTAGAACGTAATACTATATAAAGTGACACGTTACAACGTAATACCATATAACGTAAAACGTCATAACGTAATACTATATAAGGTTACAAGTTACAACGTAATACCATATAACGTCATACGTTATAACGTAATACTATATAACGTTATACGTTATACCGTAATACCATATGATGTTATACGTTATCAGGAAATGCTATAGTACGTTACACGTTATAACGTAATACTATATAACGTTATAAGTTATAACGTAATACCTTATGACCTTATACGTCATAACGTAATACTATATAACGTTACACGTCATAACGTAATACTATATAACGTTATTCGTTATAACATAAAACGATATAACGTTATACGTTATAACGTAATGATACATAACGTTATACATTATTACGTAATACCACATAACGCTATTCGTTATAACGTAATACTATATAACGTTATACGTTATAACGTAATACCTTATGACGTTATATGTTATGACGTAATACCATATAACGTTATACGTTATTACGTAATATCACATAACGCTATACGTTATAACGTAATACTATATAACGTTATACGTTATAACGTAATACCATAAGATATTATACGTTATAAGGAAATGCTATAGTACGTTACACGTTCTAACGTAATACTATATAACGTTATAAGTTATAACGTAATACCTTATGACCTTATATGTCATAACGTAATACTATATAACGTTACACGTCATAACGTAATACTATATACCGTTATACGTTATAACGTAATACTATATAAGGTTACAAGTTACAACGTAATACCATATAACGTCATACGTTCTAACGTAATACTATATAACGTTATACGTTATAGCGTAATATGATATGACGTTATACGTTATAACGTAATACCATATGATGTTATACGTTATAAGGAAATGCTATAGTACGTTATACGTTATAACGTAATACTATATAACGTCAAACGTCATAACGTAATACTATATAACGTTATACGTTATAACGTAATTCTATATAACGTTATACGTTATAACGTAATACCATATGATGTTATACGTAATAAGGAAATGCTATAGCACGTTACACGTTATAACGTAATACTATATAACGTTATACGTTATAACGTAATACTATATAACGTTATACGTCATAACGTAATACTATATAACGTTGTAAGTTATAACGTAATACCTTATGACCTTATACGTCATAACGTAATACTATATAACGTTATACGTAATAGCGTAATACCTTATGACGTTATACGTTATAACGTAATACCATATAACGTTATACGTCATAACGTGATACTATGTAACGTTATACGTCATAACGTAATTCTATATAAGGTTACAAGTTACAACGTAATACCATATAACGTCATACGTTATAACGTAATACCATATGATGTTACTCGTTATAACGTAATACTATATAACGTTATAAGTTATAACGTAATATCTTATGACATACGTCATAACGTAATACTATATAACGTTACACGTCATAACGTAATACCATATAACGTTATACGTCATAACGTAATACTACAAAACGTTACACGTCATAACGTAATACCATATAACGTTATACGTTAGATCGTTATACTATATAACGTTATACGTTATAACGTAATACTATATAACGTTATACGTTATAACGTAATACTATATAACGTTATACGTTATAATGTAATACCATATAACGTTATACGTCATAGCGTAATACTATATAACGTTATAAGTTATAACGTAATACCTTATGACCTTATACGTCATAACGTAATACTATATAACGTTATACGTTATAACGTAATACTATATAACGTTATACGTCATAACGTAATACTATATAACGTTATAAGTTATAACGTAATACTATATAACGTTATACGTCATAGCGTAATACTATATAACGTTATATGTTATGACGTAATACCATATAACGCTATTCGTTATAACGTAATACCATATGATGTTATACGTTATAAGGAAATGCTATAGTACGTTATACGTTATAACGTAATACTATATAACGTCAAACGTCATAACGTAATACTATATAACGTTATACGTTATAACGTAATTCTATATAACGTTATACGTTATAACGTAATACCATATGATGTTATACGTAATAAGGAAATGCTATAGCACGTTACACGTTATAACGTAATACCATATGATATTATACGTTATAAGGAAATGCTATAGTACGTTACACGTTCTAACGTAATACTATATAACGTTATAAGTTATAACGTAATACCTTATGACCTTATACGTCATAACGTAATACTATGTAACGTTACACGTCATAACGTAATACTATATACCGTTATACGTTATAACGTAATACTATATAAGGTTACAAGTTACAACGTAATACCATATAACGTCATACGTTCTAACGTAATACTATATAACGTTATACGTTATAACGTAATACCATATGATATTATACGTTATAAGGGAATGCTATAGTACGTTACACGTTCTAACGTAATACTATATAACGTTATAAGTTATAACGTAATACCTTATGACCTTATACGTCATAACGTAATACTATATAACGTTACACGTCATAACGTAATACTATATACCGTTATACGTTATAACGTAATACTATATAAGGTTACAAGTTACAACGTAATACCATATAACGTCATACGTTCTAACGTAATACTATATAACGTTATACGTTATAGCGTAATATCATATGACGTTATACGTTATAACGTAATACCATATGATGTTATACGTTATAAGGAAATGCTATAGTACGTTATACGTTATAACGTAATACTATATAACGTCAAACGTCATAACGTAATACTATATAACGTTATACGTTATAACGTAATTCTATATAACGTTATACGTTATAACGTAATACCATATGATGTTATACGTAATAAGGAAATGCTATAGCACGTTACACGTTATAACGTAATACTATATAACGTTATAAGTTATTACGTAATATCATATGACGTTATACGTTATAACGTAATACCATATGATGTTATACGTTATAAGGAAATGCCATAGTACGTTATACGTTATAACGTAATACTATATAACGTCATACGTCATAACGTAGTACTATATAACGTTATACGTTATTACGTAATATCACATAACGCTATACGTTATAACGTAATACTATATAACGTTATACGTTATAACGTAATACTATATAACGTTATAAGTTATAACGTAATACCATATGACCTTATACGTCATAACGTAATACTATATAACGTTGCACGTCATAACGTAATACTATGTAACGTTATACGTTATAACGTAATACTATATAATGTTACAAGTTACAACGTAATACCATATAACGTCATACGTTATAACGTAATACTATATAACGTTATACGTCATAACGTAATACTATATAACGTTATACGTTATAACGTAATACCATATGATGTTACACGTTATAACGTAATACTATATAACGTTATAAGTTATAACGTAATACCTTATGACCTTATACGTCATAACGTAATACCATATAACGTTATACGTTAGATCGTTATACTATATAACGTTATACGTTATAACGTAATACTATATAACGTTATACGTTATAACGTAATACCATATAACGTTATACGTCATAGCGTAATACTATATAACGTTATAAGTTATAACGTAATACCTTATGACCTTATACGTCATAACGTAATACTATATAACGTTATACGTTATAACGTAATACTATATAACGTTATACGTCATAACGTAATACTATATAACGTTATAAGTTATAACGTAATACTATATAACGTTATACGTCATAACGTAATACTATATAACGTTATAAGTTATAACGTAATACCTTATGACCTTATACGTAATAACGTAATACTATATAACGTTACACGTCATAACGTAATACTATATAACGTTATTCGTTATAACGTAAAACGATATAACGCTATACGTTATATCGTAATACTATATAACGTTATACGTTATAACGTAATACTATATAACGTTATACGTCATAACGTAATACTATATAAGGTTATAAGTTATAACGTAATACCTTATGACCTTATACGTCATAACGTAATACTATATAACGTTATACGTTATAACGTAATACCTTATGACGTTATACGTTATAACGTAATACCATATAACGTTATACGTCATAACGTAATACTATGTACCGTTATACGTCATAACGTAATACCATATAACGTTATACGTTAGAACGTAATACTATATAAGGTGACACGTTACAACGTAATAACATATAACGTAATACGTCATAACGTAATACTATATAAGGTTACAAGTTACAACGTAATACCATATAACGTCATACGTTATAACGTAATACTATATAACGTTATACGTTATACCGTAATACCATATGATGTTATACGTTACAAGGAAATGCTATAGTACTTTACACGTTATAACGTAATACTATATAACGTTATAAGTTATAACGCAATACCTTATGACCTTATACGTCATAACGTAATACTATATAACGTTACACGTCATAACGTAATACTATATAACGTTATTCGTTATAACATAAAACGATATAACGTTATACGTTATAACGTAATGATACATAACGTTATACGTTATTACGTAATACCACATAACGCTATTCGTTATAACGTAATACTATATAACGTTATACGTTATAACGTAATACCTTATGACGTTATATGTTATGACGTAATACCATATAACGTTATACGTTATTACGTAATATCACATAACGCTATACGTTATAACGTAATACTATATAACGTTATACGTTATAACGTAATACCATATGATATTATACGTTATAAGGAAATGCTATAGTACGTTACACGTTCTAACGTTATACTATATAACGTTATAAGTTATAACGTAATACCTTATGACCTTATACGTCATAACGTAATACTATATAACGTTACACGTCATAACGTAATACTATATACCGTTATACGTTATAACGTAATACTATATAAGGTTACAAGTTACAACGTAATACCATATAACGTCATACGTTCTAACGTAATACTATATAACGTTATACGTTATAGCGTAATATCATATGACGTTATACGTTATAACGTAATACCATATGATGTTATACGTTATAAGGAAATGCTATAGTACGTTACACGTTATAACGTAATACTATATAATGTAATACCATATAACGTAATACTATATAACGTTATACGTTATAACGTAATACCATATAACGTAATACTATATAACGTTATACGTTATAACGTAATACCATATAACGTTATACGTCATAACGTAATACTATATAACGTTACACGTCATAACGTAATATTATATAAGGTTACACGTTACAACGTAATACCATATAACGTCATACGTTATAACGTAATACCATATAACGTTATAAGTTATAACGTAATACCATATAACGTTATACGTCATAACGTAATACTACATAACGTTACACGTCATAACGTAATACCATATAACGTTATACGTGAGATCGTAAAACTATATAACGATATTCGTTATAACGTAATCCCATATAATATTATACGTTATAGGGAAATGCTGTAGTACGTTACACGTTATAGCGTAACAATATATAACGTTATAAGTTATAACGTAATACTATGTAACGTTATACGTCATAACGTAATACCATATAACGTTATACGTTAGAACGTAATACTATATAAGGTGACACGTTACAACGTAATACTATATAACGTTATACGTTATAACGTAATACCATATGATGTTATACGTTATAAGGAAATGCTATAGTACGTTTCACGTTATAACGTAATACCTTATGACGTTATATGTTATGACGTAATACCATATAACGTTATACGTTATTACGTAATATCACATAACGCTATACGTTATAATGTAATACTATATAACGTTATACGTTATAACGTAATACCATATGATGTTATACGTTATAAGGAAATGCTATAGTACGTTACACGTTCTAACGTAATACTATATAACGTTATAAGTTATAACGTAATACCTTATGACCTTATACGTCATAACGTAATACTATATAACGTTACACGTCATAACGTAATACTATATACCGTTATACGTTATAACGTAATACTATATAAGGTTACAAGTTACAACGTAATACCATATAACGTCATACGTTCTAACGTAATACTATATAATGTTATACGTTATAGCCTAATATCATATGACGTTACACGTTATAACGTAATACTATATAACGTAATACCATATAACGTAATACTATATAACGTTATACGTTATAACGTAATACCATTTAACGTAATACTATATAACGTTATACGTTATAACGTAATACCATATAACGTAATACTATATAACGTTATACGTTATAACGTAATACCATATAACGTTATACGTCATAACGTAATACTATATAACGTAATACCATATAACGTAATACTATATAACGTTATACGTTATAACGTAATACCATATAACGTAATACTATATAACGTTATACGTTATAACGTAATACCATATAACGTAATACTATATAACGTTATACGTTATAACGTAATACCATATAACGTTATACGTTATATCGTAATACTATATAACGTTATACGTTATAACGTAACACTATATAACGTTATACGTCATAAGGTAATACTATATAACGTTATAAGTTATAACGTAATACCTTATGACCTTATACGTCATAACGTAATACTATATAACGTTATACGTTATAACGTAATACCTTATGACGTTTTACGTTATAACGTAATACCATATAACGTTATACGTCATAACGTAATACTATATAACGTTATACGTCATAACGTAATACCATATAACGTTATACGTTACAACGTAATACCATATAACGTTATACGTCATAACGTAATACTATATAAGGTTACAAGTTACAACGTAATACCATATAACGTTATACTTCATAACGTAATACCTTATGACCTTATACGTCATAACGTAATACTATATAACGTTATACGTTATATCGTAATACTATATAACGTTATACGTTATAATGTAATACTATATAACGTTATACGTCATACCGTAATACTATATAACGTTATAAGATATAACGTAATACTATATAACGTTATACGTCATAACGTAATACTATATAACGTTATAAGTTATAACGTAATACCTTATGACCTTATACTTCATAACGTAATACTATATAAAGTTATACGTTATAGCGTAATACCTTATGACGTTATACGTTATAACGTAATACCATATAACGTTATACGTCATAAAGTAATACTATGTAACGTTATACGTCATAACGTAATACCATATAACGTTACACGTCATAACGTAATACTATATAACGTTATACGTTATAACGTAATACTATATAAGGTTACACGTTACAACGTAATACTATATAACGTTATACGTTATAACGTAATACTATATAACGTTATACGTTATAACGTAATACTATATAACGTTATACGTTATAACGTAATACCATATAACGTTATACGTCATAACGTAATACTATAGAACGTTACGCGTCATAACGTAATACTATATAACGTTATACGTTATAACGTAACACTATATAACGTTATACGTCATAACGTAATACTATATAAAGTTACACGTTACAACGTAATACCATATAACGTCATACGTTATAACGTAATACGATATAACGTTATAAGTTATAACGTAATACCATATAACGTTAAACGTCATAACGTAATACTACATAACGTTACACGTCTTAACGTAATACCATATAACGTTATACGTTAGATCGTAATACTATAAAACGATATTCGTTATAACGTAATCCCATATAATGTTATACGTTACAGGGAAATGCTATAGTACGTTACACGTTATAGCGTAACAATATATAACGTTATAACTTATAAGGTAATACCTTATGAGCTTATACGTCATAACGTAATACTATATAACGTTACACGTCATAACGTAATACCATATAACGTTATACGTCATAACGTAATACTACATAACGTTACACGTCATAACGTAATACCATATAACGTTATACGTCATAACGTAATACTATAGAACGTTACGCGTCATAACGTAATACTATATAACGTTATACGTTATAACGTAACACTATATAACGTTATACGTCATAACGTAATACTATATAAAGTTACACGTTACAACGTAATACTATATAACGTTATACGCTATAACGTAATACTATATAACGTTATACGTTATAACGTAATACTATATAACGTTATACGTTATAACGAAATACCATATAACGTTATACGTCATAACGTAATACTATATAACGTTATAAGTTCTAACGGAATACCTTATGACCTTATACGTCATAACGTAATACTATATAACGTTATACGTTATAACGTAATAACTTATGACGTTATACGTTATAACGTAATACCATATAACGTTATAAGCTATAACGTAATACCATATAACGTTATGCGACATATCGTAATACTACATAACGTTACACGTCATAACGTAATACCATATAACGTTATACGTTAGATCGTAATACTATATAACGATATTCGTTATAACGTAATCCCATATAATACTATACGTTATAGGGAAATGCTATAGTACGTTACACGTTATAGCGTAACAATATATAACGTTATAAGTTATAACGTAATACCTTATGACCTTATACGTCATAACGTAATACTATATAACGTTATACGTTATATCGTAATACTATATAACGTTATAAGTTATAACGTAATACTATATAACGTTATACGTCATAACGTAATACTATATAACGTTATAAGTTATAACGTAATACCTTATGACCTTATACGTCATAACGTAATACTATATAACGTTATACGTTATAACGTAATACCTTATGACGTTTTACGTTATAACGTAATAGCATATAACGTTATACGTCATAACGTAATACTATGTAACGTTATACGTCTTAACGTAATACCATATAACGTTATACGTTAGAACGTAATACTATATAAGGTGACACGTTACAACGTAATACCATATAACGTTATACGTCATAACGTAATACTATATAAGGTTACAAGTTACAACGTAATACCATATAACGTTATACGTCATAACGTAATACCTTATGACCTTATACGTCATAACGTAATACTATATAACGTTATACGTTATATCGTAATACTATATAACGTTATACGTTATAACGTAATACTATATAACGTTATACGTTATAACGTAATACTATATAAGGTTACACGTTACAACCTAATAATATATAACGCTATACGTTATAACGTAATACTATATAACGTTATACGTTATAACGTAATACCATATAACGTTATACGTCATAACGTAATACTATAGAACGTTACACGTCATAACGTAATACTATATAACGTTATACGTTATAACGTAATACTATATAACGTTATACGTCATAACGTAATACTATATAAAGTTACACGTTACAACGTAATACCATATAACGTCATACGTTATAACGTAACACCATATAACGTTATAAGTTATAACGTAATATAATATAACGTTATACGTCATAACGTAATACTACATAACGTTACACGTCATAACGTAATACCATATAACGTTATACGTTAGATCGTAATACTATAAAACGATATTCGTTATAACGTAATCTCATATAATGTTATACGTTATAGGGAAATGCTATAGTACGTTACACGTTATAGCGTAACAATATATAACGTTATAACTTATAACGTAATACCTTATGACCTTATACGTCATAACGTAATACTATATAACGTTACACGTCATAACGTAATACCATATAACGTTATACGTCATAACGTAATACTATATAAAGTTACACGTTACAACGTAATACCATATAACGTCATACGTTATAACGTAACACCATATAACGTTATAAGTTATAACGTAATATAATATAACGTTATACGTCATAACGTAATACTACATAACGTTACACGTTACAACGTAATACCATATAACGTAATACGTCATAACGTAATACTATATAAGGTTACAAGTTACAACGTAATACCATATAACGTCATACGTTATAACGTAATACTATATAACGTTATACGTTATACCGTAATACCATATGATGTTATACGTTACAAGGAAATGCTATAGTATTTTACACGTTATAACGTAATACTATATAACGTTATAAGTTATAACGTAATACCTTATGACCTTATACGTCATAACGTAATACTATATAACGTTACACGTCATAACGTAATACTATATAACGTTATTCGTTATAACATAAAACGATATAACGTTATACGTTATAACGTAATGATACATAACGTTATACGTTATTACGTAATACCACATAACGCTATTCGTTATAACGTAATACTATATAACGTTATACGTTATAACGTAATACCTTATGACGTTATATGTTATGACGTAATACCATATAACGTTATACGTTATTACGTAATATCACATAACGCTATACGTTATAACGTAATACTATATAACGTTATACGTTATAACGTAATACCATATGATATTATACGTTATAAGGAAATGCTATAGTACGTTACACGTTCTAACGTTATACTATATAACGTTATAAGTTATAACGTAATACCTTATGACCTTATACGTCATAACGTAATACTATATAACGTTACACGTCATAACGTAATACTATATACCGTTATACGTTATAACGTAATACTATATAAGGTTACAAGTTACAACGTAATACCATATAACGTCATACGTTCTAACGTAATACTATATAACGTTATACGTTATAGCGTAATATCATATGACGTTATACGTTATAACGTAATACCATATGATGTTATACGTTATAAGGAAATGCTATAGTACGTTACACGTTATAACGTAATACTATATAATGTAATACCATATAACGTAATACTATATAACGTTATACGTTATAACGTAATACCATATAACGTAATACTATATAACGTTATACGTTATAACGTAATACCATATAACGTTATACGTCATAACGTAATACTATATAACGTTACACGTCATAACGTAATATTATATAAGGTTACACGTTACAACGTAATACCATATAACGTCATACGTTATAACGTAATACCATATAACGTTATAAGTTATAACGTAATACCATATAACGTTATACGTCATAACGTAATACTACATAACGTTACACGTCATAACGTAATACCATATAACGTTATACGTGAGATCGTAAAACTATATAACGATATTCGTTATAACGTAATCCCATATAATATTATACGTTATAGGGAAATGCTGTAGTACGTTACACGTTATAGCGTAACAATATATAACGTTATAAGTTATAACGTAATACTATGTAACGTTATACGTCATAACGTAATACCATATAACGTTATACGTTAGAACGTAATACTATATAAGGTGACACGTTACAACGTAATACTATATAACGTTATACGTTATAACGTAATACCATATGATGTTATACGTTATAAGGAAATGCTATAGTACGTTTCACGTTATAACGTAATACCTTATGACGTTATATGTTATGACGTAATACCATATAACGTTATACGTTATTACGTAATATCACATAACGCTATACGTTATAACGTAATACTATATAACGTTATACGTTATAACGTAATACCATATGATGTTATACGTTATAAGGAAATGCTATAGTACGTTACACGTTCTAACGTAATACTATATAACGTTATAAGTTATAACGTAATACCTTATGACCTTATACGTCATAACGTAATACTATATAACGTTACACGTCATAACGTAATACTATATACCGTTATACGCTATAACGTAATACTATATAAGGTTACAAGTTACAACGTAATACCATATAACGTCATACGTTCTAACGTAATACTATATAATGTTATACGTTATAGCCTAATATCATATGACGTTACACGTTATAACGTAATACTATATAACGTAATACCATATAACGTAATACTATATAACGTTATACGTTATAACGTAATACCATTTAACGTAATACTATATAACGTTATACGTTATAACGTAATACCATATAACGTAATACTATATAACGTTATACGTTATAACGTAATACCATATAACGTTATACGTCATAACGTAATACTATATAACGTAATACCATATAACGTAATACTATATAATGTTATACGTTATAACGTAATACCATATAACGTAATACTATATAACGTTATACGTTATAACGTAATACCATATAACGTAATACTATATAACGTTATACGTTATAACGTAATACCATATAACGTTATACGTTATATCGTAATACTATATAACGTTATACGTTATAACGTAACACTATATAACGTTATTCGTCATAAGGTAATACTATATAACGTTATAAGTTATAACGTAATACCTTATGACCTTATACGTCATAACGTAATACTATATAACGTTATACGTTATAACGTAATACCTTATGACGTTTTACGTTATAACGTAATACCATATAACGTTATACGTCATAACGTAATACTATATAACGTTATACGTCATAACGTAATACCATATAACGTTATACGTTACAACGTAATACCATATAACGTTATACGTCATAACGTAATACTATATAAGGTTACAAGTTACAACGTAATACCATATAACGTTATACTTCATAACGTAATACCTTATGACCTTATACGTCATAACGTAATACTATATAACGTTATACGTTATATCGTAATACTGTATAACGTTATACGTTATAATGTAATACTATATAACGTTATACGTCATACCGTAATACTATATAACGTTATAAGATATAACGTAATACTATATAAAGTTATACGTTATAGCGTAATACCTTATGACGTTATACGTTATAACGTAATACCATATAACGTTATACGTCATAAAGTAATACTATGTAACGTTATACGTCATAACGTAATACCATATAACGTTACACGTCATAACGTAATACTATATAACGTTATACGTTATAACGTAATACTATATAAGGTTACACGTTACAACGTAATACTATATAACGTTATACGTTATAACGTAATACTATATAACGTTATACGTTATAACGTAATACTATATAACGTTATACGTTATAACGTAATACCATATAACGTTATACGTCATAACGTAATACTATAGAACGTTACGCGTCATAACGTAATACTATATAACGTTATACGTTATAACGTAACACTATATAACGTTATACGTCATAACGTAATACTATATAAAGTTACACGTTACAACGTAATACCATATAACGTCATACGTTATAACGTAATACGATATAACGTTATAAGTTATAACGTAATACCATATAACGTTAAACGTCATAACGTAATACTACATAACGTTACACGTCTTAACGTAATACCATATAACGTTATACGTTAGATCGTAATACTATAAAACGATATTCGTTATAACGTAATCCCATATAATGTTATACGTTACAGGGAAATGCTATAGTACGTTACACGTTATAGCGTAACAATATATAACGTTATAACTTATAAGGTAATACCTTATGAGCTTATACGTCATAACGTAATACTATATAACGTTACACGTCATAACGTAATACCATATAACGTTATACGTCATAACGTAATACTACATAACGTTACACGTCATAACGTAATACCATATAACGTTATACGTCATAACGTAATACTATAGAACGTTACGCGTCATAACGTAATACTATATAACGTTATACGTTATAACGTAACACTATATAACGTTATACGTCATAACGTAATACTATATAAAGTTACACGTTACAACGTAATACTATATAACGTTATACGCTATAACGTAATACTATATAACGTTATACGTTATAACGTAATACTATATAACGTTATACGTTATAACGAAATACCATATAACGTTATACGTCATAACGTAATACTATATAACGTTATAAGTTCTAACGGAATACCTTATGACCTTATACGTCATAACGTAATACTATATAACGTTATACGTTATAACGTAATAACTTATGACGTTATACGTTATAACGTAATACCATATAACGTTATAAGCTATAACGTAATACCATATAACGTTATGCGACATATCGTAATACTATATAACGTTACACGTCATAACGTAATACCATATAACGTTATACGTTAGATCGTAATACTATATAACGATATTCGTTATAACGTAATCCCATATAATACTATACGTTATAGGGAAATGCTATAGTACGTTACACGTTATAGCGTAACA
Source organism: Bombus sonorus (assembly GCA_029958995.1). NCBI lineage: Eukaryota > Metazoa > Arthropoda > Insecta > Hymenoptera > Apidae > Bombus > Bombus sonorus. The sequence continues at coordinate 50,141 of JARWAU010000053.1, read as the reverse complement.
ATATATAACGTTATAAGTTATAACGTAATACCTTATGACCTTATACGTCATAACGTAATACTATATAACGTTATACGTTATATCGTAATACTATATAACGTTATAAGTTATAACGTAATACCATATAACGTTATACGTCATAACGTAATACTACATAACGTTACACGTCATAACATAATACCATATAACGTTATACGTTAGATCGTAATAGTATATAACGATATTCGTTATAACGTAATCCCATATAATGTTATACGTTATAGGGAAATGCTATAGTACGTTACACGTTATAGCGTAACAATATATAACGTTATAAGTTATAACGTAATAACTTATGACCTTATACGACATCACGTAATACTATATAACGTTATACGTTATATCGTAATACTATATAACGTTATACGTTATAACGTAATACTATATAACGTTATACGTCATAACGTAATACTATATAACGTTATAAGTTATAACGTAATACCTTATGACCTTATACGTCATAACGTAATACTATATAACGTTATACGTTATAACGTAATACCTTATGACGTTTTACGTTATAACGTAATAGCATATAACGTTATACGTCATAACGTAATACTATGTAACGTTATACGTCTTAACGTAATACCATATAACGTTATACGTTAGAACGTAATACTATATAAGGTGACACGTTACAACGTAATACCATTTAACGTTATACGTCATAACGTAATACTATATAAGGTTACAAGTTACAACGTAATACCATATAACGTTATACGTCATAACGTAATACCTTATGACCTTATACGTCATAACGTAATACTATATAACGTTATACGTTATATCGTAATACTATATAACGTTATACGTCATAACGTAATACCTTATGACCTTATACGTCATAACGTAATACTATATAACGTTATACGTTATATCGTAATACTATATAACGTTATACGTTATAACGTAATACTATATAACGTTATACGTCATAACGTAATACTATATAACGTTATAAGTTATAACGTAATACCATATAACGTTATACGTCATAACGTAATACCATATGACGTTATATGTTATAACGTAATACCATATAACGTTATACGTCATAACGTAATACTATATAACGTTACACGTCATAACGTAATACTATATAACGTTATACGTTATAACGTAATACTATATAAGGTTACACGTTACAACCTAATAATATATAACGCTATACGTTATAACGTAATACTATATAACGTTATACGTTATAACGTAATACCATATAACGTTATACGTCATAACGTAATACTATAGAACGTTACACGTCATAACGTAATACTATATAACGTTATACGTTATAACGTAATACTATATAACGTTATACGTCATAACGTAATACTATATAAAGTTACACGTTACAACGTAATACCATATAACGTCATACGTTATAACGTAACACCATATAACGTTATAAGTTATAACGTAATATAATATAACGTTATACGTCATAACGTAATACTACATAACGTTACACGTCATAACGTAATACCATATAACGTTATACGTTAGATCGTAATACTATAAAACGATATTCGTTATAACGTAATCTCATATAATGTTATACGTTATAGGGAAATGCTATAGTACGTTACACGTTATAGCGTAACAATATATAACGTTATAACTTATAACGTAATACCTTATGACCTTATACGTCATAACGTAATACTATATAACGTTACACGTCATAACGTAATACCATATAACGTTATACGTCATAACGTAATACTACATAACGTTACACGTCATAACGTAATACCATATAACGTTATACGTTAGATCGTAATACTATATAACGTTATACGTTATAACGTAATACTATATAACGTTATACGTCATAACGTAATACTACATAACGTTACACGTCATAACGTAATACCATATAACGTTATACGTTAGATCGTAATACTATAAAACGATATTCGTTATAACGTAATCTCATATAATGTTATACGTTATAGGGAAATGCTATATTGCGTTACACGTTATAGCGTAACAATATATAACGTTATAACTTATAACGTAATACCTTATGACCTTATACGTCATAACGTAATACTATATAACGTTATACGTTATATCGTAATACTATAGAGCGTTATAAGTTATAACGTAATACCTTATGACCTTATACGTCATAACGTAATTCTATATAACGTTATACGTTATAACGTAATACTATATAACGTTATACGTTATAACGTAATACTATATAACGTTATACGTTATAGCGTAATATCATATGACGTTATACGTTATAACGTAATACCATATGATGTTATACGTTATAACGTAATACCATATGATGTTATACGTTATAAGGAAATGCTATAGTACGTTACACGTGATAACGTAATACTATATAACGTTAATCGTTATAACCTAAAACGATATAACGTTATACGTTATAACGTAATGATACATAACGTTATACGTTATTACGTAATACCACATAACGCTATTCGTTATAACGTAGTACTATATAACGTTATACGTTATAACGTAATACCTTATGACGTTATATGCTATGACGTAATACCATATAACGTTATACGTTATTACGTAATATCACATAACGCTATACGTTTTAACGTAATACTATATAACGTTATACGTTATAACGTAATACCATATGATGTTATACGTTATAAGGAAATGCTATAGTACGTTACACGTTATAACGTAATACTATATAACGTTATAAGTTATAACGTAATACCTTATGACCTTATACGTCATAACGTAATACTATATAACGTTACACGTCATAACGTAATACTATATAACGTTATACGTTATAACGTAATACTATATAAGATTACAAGTTACAACGTAATACCATATAACGTCATACGTTATAACGTAATACTATATAACGTTATACGTCATAGCGTAATATCATATGACGTTATACGTTATAACGTAATACCACATGATGTTATACGTTATAAGGAAATGCCATAGTACGTTATACGTTATAACGTAATACTATATAACGTTATAAGTTATAACGTAATACCTTATGACCTTATACGTCATAACGTAATACTATATAACGTTACACGTCATAACGTAATACTATATAACGTTATACGTTATAACGTAATTCTATATAACGTTATACGTTATAACGTAATACCATATGATGTTATACGTAATAAGGAAATGCTATAGTACGTTACACGTTATAACGTAATACTATATAACGTTATAAGTTATTACGTAATATCATATGACGTTATACGTTATAACGTAATACCATATGATGTTATACGTTATAAGGAAATGCCATAGTACATTATACGTTATAACGTAATACTATATAACGTCATACGTCATAACGTAGTACTATATAACGTTATACGTTACTACGTAATATCACATAACGCTATACGTTATAACGTAATACTATATAACGTTATACGTTATAACGTAATACTATATAACGTTATAAGTTATAACGTAATACCATATGACCTTATACGTCATAACGTAATACTATATAACGTTGCACGTCATAACGTAATACTATGTAACGTTATACGTTATAACGTAATACCTTATGACCTTATACGTCATAACGTAATACTATATAACGTTATACGTTATAACGTAATACTATATAACGTTATACATCATAACGTAATACTATATAACGTTATAAGTTATAACGTAATACTATATAACGTTATACGTTATAACGTAATACTATATAACGTTATACGTTATAACGTAATACCATATAACGTTATACGTCATAACGTAATACTATATAACGTTATACGTCATAACGTAATACTATATAACGTTATAAGTTATAACGTAATACCTTATGACCTTATACGTCATAACGTAATACTATATAACGTTATACGTTATAACGTAATACTATATAACGTTATAAGTTATAACGTAATACCATATGACCTTATACGTCATAACGTAATACTATATAACGTTGCACGTCATAACGTAATACTATGTAACGTTATACGTTATAACGTAATACCTTATGACCTTATACGTCATAACGTAATACCTTATGACCTTATACGTCATAACGTAATACTACATAACGTTACACGTCATAACGTAATACCATATAACGTTATACGTTAGATCGTTATACTATATAACGTTATACGTTATAACGTAATACTATATAACGTTATACGTTATAACGTAATACTATATAACGTTATACGTTATAACGTAATACCATATAACGTTATACGTCATAACGTAATACTATATAACGTTATAAGTTATAACGTAATACCTTATGACCTTATACGTCATAACGTAATACTATATAACGTTATACGTTATAACGTAATACTATATAACGTTATACATCATAACGTAATACTATATAACGTTATAAGTTATAACGTAATACTATATAACGTTATACGTCATAACGTAATACCTTATGACCTTATACGTAATAACGTAATACTATATAACGTTACACGTCATAACGTAATACTATATAACGTTATTCGTTAAGACGTAAAACGATATAACGTTATACGTTATATCGTAATACTATATAACGTTATACGTTATAACGTAATACTATATAACGTTATACGTCATAACGTAATACTATATAAGGTTATAAGTTATAACGTAATACCTTATGACCTTATACGTCATAACGTAATACTATATAACGTTATACGTTATAACGTAATACCTTATGACGTTATACGTTATAACGTAATACCATATAACGTTATACGTCATAACGTAATACTATGTAACGTTATACGTCATAACGTAATACCATATAACGTTATAAGTTAGAACGTAATACTATATAAGGTGACACGTTACAACGTAATACCATATAACGTAAAACGTCATAACGTAATACTATATAAGGTTACAAGTTACAACGTAATACCATATAACGTCATACGTTATAACGTAATACTATATAACGTTATACGTTATACCGTAATACCATATGATGTTATACGTTATCAGGAAATGCTATAGTACGTTAGACGTTATAACGTAATACTATATAACGTTATAAGTTATAACGTAATACCTTATGACCTTATACGTCATAACGTAATACTATATAACGTTACACGTCATAACGTAATACTATATAACGTTATTCGTTATCACATAAAACGATATAACGTTATACGTTATAACGTTATGATACATAACGTTATACATTATTACGTAATACCACATAACGCTATTCGTTATAACGTAATACTATATAACGTTATACGTTATAACGTAATACCTTATGGCGTTATATGTTATGACGTAATACCATATAACGTTATACGTTATTACGTAATATCACATAACGCTATACGTTATAACGTAATACTATATAACGTTATACGTTATAACGTAATACCATATGATATTATACGTTATAAGGAAATGCTATAGTACGTTACACGTTCTAACGTAATACTATATAACGTTATAAGTTATAACGTAATACCTTATGACCTTATACGTCATAACGTAATACTATATAACGTTACACGTCATAACGTAATACTATATACCGTTATACGTTATCACGTAATACTATATAAGGTTACAAGTTACAACGTAATACCATATAACGTCATACGTTCTAACGTAATACTATATAACGTTATACGTTATAGCGTAATATCATATGACGTTATACGTTATAACGTAATACCATATGATGTTATACGTTATAAGGAAATGCTATAGTACGTTATACGTTATAACGTAATACTATATAACGTCAAACGTCATAACGTAATACTATATAACGTTATACGTTATAACGTAATTCTATATAACGTTATACGTTATAACGTAATACCATATGATGTTATACGTAATAAGGAAATGCTATAGCACGTTACACGTTATAACGTAATACTATATAACGTTATAAGTTATTACGTAATATCATATGACGTTATACGTTATAACGTAATACCATATGATGTTATACGTTATAAGGAAATGCCATAGTACGTTATACGTTATAACGTAATACTATATAACGTCATACGTCATAACGTAGTACTATATAACGTTATAAGTTATAACGTAATACCATATGACCTTATACGTCATAACGTAATACTATATAACGTTGCACGTCATAACGTAATACTATGTAACGTTATACGTTATAACGTAATACTATATAATGTTACAAGTTACAACGTAATACCATATAACGTCATACGTTATAACGTAATACTATATAACGTTATACGTCATAACGTAATACTATATAACGTTATACGTTATAACGTAATACCATATGATGTTACACGTTATAACGTAATACTATATAACGTTATAAGTTATAACGTAATACCTTATGACCTTATACGTCATAACGTAATACCATATAACGTTATACGCTAGATCGTTATACTATATAACGTTATACGTTATAACGTAATACTATATAACGTTATACGTTATAACGTAATACTATATAACGTTATACGTTATAGCGTAATATCATATGACGTTATACGTTATAACGTAATACCATATGATGTTATACGTTATAAGGAAATGCTATAGTACGTTATACGTTATAACGTAATACTATATAACGTCAAACGTCATAACGTAATACTATATAACGTTATACGTTATAACGTAATTCTATATAACGTTATACGTTATAACGTAATACCATATGATGTTATACGTAATAAGGAAATGCTATAGCACGTTACACGTTATAACATAATACTATATAACGTTATAAGTTATTACGTAATATCATATGACGTTATACGTTATAACGTAATACCATATGATGTTATACGTTATAAGGAAATGCCATAGTACGTTATACGTTATAACGTAATACTATATAATGTCATACGTCATAACGTAGTACTATATAACGTTATACGTTATTACGAAATATCACATAACGCTATACGTTATAACGTAATACTATATAACGTTATACGTTATAACGTAATACTATATAACGTTATAAGTTATAACGTAATACCATATGACCTTATACGTCATAACGTAATACTATATAACGTTGCACGTCATAACGTAATACTATGTAACGTTATACGTTATAACGTAATACTATATAATGTTACAAGTTACAACGTAATACCATATAACGTCATACGTTATAACGTAATACTATATAACGTTATACGTCATAACGTAATACTATATAACGTTATACGTTATAACGTAATACCATATGATGTTACACGTTATAACGTAATACTATATAACGTTATAAGTTACAACGTAATACCTTATGACCTTATACGTCATAACGTAATACCATATAACGTTATACGCTAGATCGTTATACTATATAACGTTATACGTTATAACGTAATACTATATAACGTTATACGTTATAACGTAATACTATATAACGTTATACGTTATAGCGTAATATCATATGACGTTATACGTTATAACGTAATACCATATGATGTTATACGTTATAAGGAAATGCTATAGTACGTTATACGTTATAACGTAATACTATATAACGTCAAACGTCATAACGTAATACTATATAACGTTATACGTTATAACGTAATTCTATATAACGTTATACGTTATAACGTAATACCATATGATGTTATACGTAATAAGGAAATGCTATAGCACGTTACACGTTATAACGTAATACTATATAACGTTATAAGTTATTACGTAATATCATATGACGTTATACGTTATAACGTAATACCATATGATGTTATACGTTATAAGGAAATGCCATAGTACGTTATACGTTATAACGTAATACTATATAACGTCATACGTCATAACGTAGTACTATATAACGTTATACGTTATTACGTAATATCACATAACGCTATACGTTATAACGTAATACTATATAACGTTATACGTTATAACGTAATACTATATAACGTTATAAGTTATAACGTAATACCATATGACCTTATACGTCATAACGTAATACTATATAACGTTGCACGTCATAACGTAATACTATGTAACGTTATACGTTATAACGTAATACTATATAATGTTACAAGTTACAACGTAATACCATATAACGTCATACGTTATAACGTAATACTATATAACGTTATACGTCATAACGTAATACTATATAACGTTATACGTTATAACGTAATACCATATGATGTTACACGTTATAACGTAATACTATATAACGTTATAAGTTATAACGTAATACCTTATGACCTTATACGTCATAACGTAATACCATATAACGTTATACGCTAGATCGTTATACTATATCACGTTATACGTTATAACGTAATACTATATAACGTTATACGTTATAACGTAATACTATATAACGTTATACGTTATAGCGTAATATCATATGACGTTATACGTTATAACGTAATACCATATGATGTTATACGTTATAAGGAAATGCTATAGTACGTTATACGTTATAACGTAATACTATATAACGTCAAACGTCATAACGTAATACTATATAACGTTATACGTTATAACGTAATTCTATATAACGTTATACGTTATAACGTAATACCATATGATGTTATACGTAATAAGGAAATGCTATAGCACGTTACACGTTATAACGTAATACTATATAACGTTATAAGTTATTACGTAATATCATATGACGTTATACGTTATAACGTAATACCATATGATGTTATACGTTATAAGGAAATGCCATAGTACGTTATACGTTATAACGTAATACTATATAACGTCATACGTCATAACGTAGTGCTATATAACGTTATACGTTATTACGTAATATCACATAACGCTATACGTTATAACGTAATACTATATAACGTTATACGTTATAACGTAATACTATATAACGTTATAAGTTATAACGTAATACCATATGACCTTATACGTCATAACGTAATACTATATAACGTTGCACGTCATAACGTAATACTATGTAACGTTATACGTTATAACGTAATACTATATAATGTTACAAGTTACAACGTAATACCATATAACGTCATACGTTATAACGTAATACTATATAACGTTATACGTCATAACGTAATACTATATAACGTTATACGTTATAACGTAATACCATATGATGTTACACGTTATAACGTAATACCATATAACGTTATCAGTTATAACGTAATACCTTATGACCTTATACGTCATAACGTAATACCATATAACGTTATACGCTAGATCGTTATACTATATAACGTTATACGTTATAACGTAATACTATATAACGTTATACGTTCTAACGTAATACTATATAACGTTATACGTTATAACTTAATACTATATAACGTTATACGTTATAACGTAATACCATATAACGTTATAAGTCATAACGTAATACTATATAACGTTATAAGTTATAACGTAATACCTTATGACCTAATACGTCATAACGTAATACGATATAACGATATACGTTATAACGTAATACTATATAACGTTATACGTTATAACGTAATACTATATAACGTTATACGTTATGACGTAATACCGTATGATGTTATACGTTATAAGGAAATGCTATAGTACGTTACACGTTATAACGTAATACTATATAACGTTATAAGTTATAACGTAATACCTTATGACCTTATACGTCATAACGTAATACTATATAACGTTACACGTCATAACGTAATACTATATAACGTTATTCGTTATAACGTAAAACGATATAACGTTATACGTTATATCGTAATACTATATAACGTTATACGTTATAACGTAATACTATATAACGTTATACGTCATAACGTAATACTATATAACGCTGTAAGTTATAACGTAATACCTTATGACCTTATACGTCATAACGTAATACTATATAACGTTATACGTTATAGCGTAATACCTTATGACGTTATACGTTATAACGTAATACCATATAACGTTATACGTCATACCGTGATACTATGTAACGTTATACGTCATAACGTAATTCTATATAAGGTTACAAGTTACAACGTAATACCATATAACGTCATACGTTATAACGTAATACCATATGATGTTACTCGTTATAACGTAATACTATATAACGTTATAAGTTATAACGTAATACCTTATGACATACGTCATAACGTAATACTATATAACGTTACACGTCATAACGTAATACCATATAACGTTACACGTCATAACGTAATACTACATAACGTTACACGTCATAACGTAATACCATATAACGTTATACGTTAGATCGTTATACTATATAACGTTATACGTTATAACGTAATACTATATAACGTTATACGTTATAACGTAATACTATATAACGTTATACGTTATAACGTAATACCATATAACGTTATACGTCATAACGTAATACTATATAACGTTATAAGTTATAACGTAATACCTTATGACCTTATACGTCATAACGTAATACTATATAACGTTATACGTTATAACGTAATACTATATAACGTTATACATCATAACGTAATACTATATAACGTTATAAGTTATAACGTAATACTATATAACGTTTTACGTCATAACGTAATACCTTATGACCTTATACGTAATAACGTAATACTATATAACGTTACACGTCATAACGTAATACTATATAACGTTATTCGTTATAACGTAAAACGATATAACGTTATACGTTATATCGTAATACTATATAACGTTATACGTTATAACGTAATACTATATAACGTTATACGTCATAACGTAATACTATATAAGGTTATAAGTTATAACGTAATACCTTATGACCTTATACGTCATAACCTAATACTATATAACGTTATACGTTATAACGTAATACCTTATGACGTTATACGTTATAACGTAATACCATATAACGTTATACGTCATAACGTAATACTATGTAACGTTATACGTCATAACGTAATACCATATAACGTTATAAGTTAGAACGTAATACTATATAAAGTGACACGTTACAACGTAATACCATATAACGTAAAACGTCATAACGTAATACTATATAAGGTTACAAGTTACAACGTAATACCATATAACGTCATACGTTATAACGTAATACTATATAACGTTATACGTTATACCGTAATACCATATGATGTTATACGTTATCAGGAAATGCTATAGTACGTTACACGTTATAACGTAATACTATATAACGTTATAAGTTATAACGTAATACCTTATGACCTTATACGTCATAACGTAATACTATATAACGTTACACGTCATAACGTAATACTATATAACGTTATTCGTTATAACATAAAACGATATAACGTTATACGTTATAACGTAATGATACATAACGTTATACATTATTACGTAATACCACATAACGCTATTCGTTATAACGTAATACTATATAACGTTATACGTTATAACGTAATACCTTATGACGTTATATGTTATGACGTAATACCATATAACGTTATACGTTATTACGTAATATCACATAACGCTATACGTTATAACGTAATACTATATAACGTTATACGTTATAACGTAATACCATAAGATATTATACGTTATAAGGAAATGCTATAGTACGTTACACGTTCTAACGTAATACTATATAACGTTATAAGTTATAACGTAATACCTTATGACCTTATATGTCATAACGTAATACTATATAACGTTACACGTCATAACGTAATACTATATACCGTTATACGTTATAACGTAATACTATATAAGGTTACAAGTTACAACGTAATACCATATAACGTCATACGTTCTAACGTAATACTATATAACGTTATACGTTATAGCGTAATATGATATGACGTTATACGTTATAACGTAATACCATATGATGTTATACGTTATAAGGAAATGCTATAGTACGTTATACGTTATAACGTAATACTATATAACGTCAAACGTCATAACGTAATACTATATAACGTTATACGTTATAACGTAATTCTATATAACGTTATACGTTATAACGTAATACCATATGATGTTATACGTAATAAGGAAATGCTATAGCACGTTACACGTTATAACGTAATACTATATAACGTTATACGTTATAACGTAATACTATATAACGTTATACGTCATAACGTAATACTATATAACGTTGTAAGTTATAACGTAATACCTTATGACCTTATACGTCATAACGTAATACTATATAACGTTATACGTAATAGCGTAATACCTTATGACGTTATACGTTATAACGTAATACCATATAACGTTATACGTCATAACGTGATACTATGTAACGTTATACGTCATAACGTAATTCTATATAAGGTTACAAGTTACAACGTAATACCATATAACGTCATACGTTATAACGTAATACCATATGATGTTACTCGTTATAACGTAATACTATATAACGTTATAAGTTATAACGTAATATCTTATGACATACGTCATAACGTAATACTATATAACGTTACACGTCATAACGTAATACCATATAACGTTATACGTCATAACGTAATACTACAAAACGTTACACGTCATAACGTAATACCATATAACGTTATACGTTAGATCGTTATACTATATAACGTTATACGTTATAACGTAATACTATATAACGTTATACGTTATAACGTAATACTATATAACGTTATACGTTATAACGTAATACCATATAACGTTATACGTCATAGCGTAATACTATATAACGTTATAAGTTATAACGTAATACCTTATGACCTTATACGTCATAACGTAATACTATATAACGTTATACGTTATAACGTAATACTATATAACGTTATACGTCATAACGTAATACTATATAACGTTATAAGTTATAACGTAATACTATATAACGTTATACGTCATAGCGTAATACTATATAACGTTATATGTTATGACGTAATACCATATAACGCTATTCGTTATAACGTAATACCATATGATGTTATACGTTATAAGGAAATGCTATAGTACGTTATACGTTATAACGTAATACTATATAACGTCAAACGTCATAACGTAATACTATATAACGTTATACGTTATAACGTAATTCTATATAACGTTATACGTTATAACGTAATACCATATGATGTTATACGTAATAAGGAAATGCTATAGCACGTTACACGTTATAACGTAATACCATATGATATTATACGTTATAAGGAAATGCTATAGTACGTTACACGTTCTAACGTAATACTATATAACGTTATAAGTTATAACGTAATACCTTATGACCTTATACGTCATAACGTAATACTATGTAACGTTACACGTCATAACGTAATACTATATACCGTTATACGTTATAACGTAATACTATATAAGGTTACAAGTTACAACGTAATACCATATAACGTCATACGTTCTAACGTAATACTATATAACGTTATACGTTATAACGTAATACCATATGATATTATACGTTATAAGGGAATGCTATAGTACGTTACACGTTCTAACGTAATACTATATAACGTTATAAGTTATAACGTAATACCTTATGACCTTATACGTCATAACGTAATACTATATAACGTTACACGTCATAACGTAATACTATATACCGTTATACGTTATAACGTAATACTATATAAGGTTACAAGTTACAACGTAATACCATATAACGTCATACGTTCTAACGTAATACTATATAACGTTATACGTTATAGCGTAATATCATATGACGTTATACGTTATAACGTAATACCATATGATGTTATACGTTATAAGGAAATGCTATAGTACGTTATACGTTATAACGTAATACTATATAACGTCAAACGTCATAACGTAATACTATATAACGTTATACGTTATAACGTAATTCTATATAACGTTATACGTTATAACGTAATACCATATGATGTTATACGTAATAAGGAAATGCTATAGCACGTTACACGTTATAACGTAATACTATATAACGTTATAAGTTATTACGTAATATCATATGACGTTATACGTTATAACGTAATACCATATGATGTTATACGTTATAAGGAAATGCCATAGTACGTTATACGTTATAACGTAATACTATATAACGTCATACGTCATAACGTAGTACTATATAACGTTATACGTTATTACGTAATATCACATAACGCTATACGTTATAACGTAATACTATATAACGTTATACGTTATAACGTAATACTATATAACGTTATAAGTTATAACGTAATACCATATGACCTTATACGTCATAACGTAATACTATATAACGTTGCACGTCATAACGTAATACTATGTAACGTTATACGTTATAACGTAATACTATATAATGTTACAAGTTACAACGTAATACCATATAACGTCATACGTTATAACGTAATACTATATAACGTTATACGTCATAACGTAATACTATATAACGTTATACGTTATAACGTAATACCATATGATGTTACACGTTATAACGTAATACTATATAACGTTATAAGTTATAACGTAATACCTTATGACCTTATACGTCATAACGTAATACCATATAACGTTATACGTTAGATCGTTATACTATATAACGTTATACGTTATAACGTAATACTATATAACGTTATACGTTATAACGTAATACCATATAACGTTATACGTCATAGCGTAATACTATATAACGTTATAAGTTATAACGTAATACCTTATGACCTTATACGTCATAACGTAATACTATATAACGTTATACGTTATAACGTAATACTATATAACGTTATACGTCATAACGTAATACTATATAACGTTATAAGTTATAACGTAATACTATATAACGTTATACGTCATAACGTAATACTATATAACGTTATAAGTTATAACGTAATACCTTATGACCTTATACGTAATAACGTAATACTATATAACGTTACACGTCATAACGTAATACTATATAACGTTATTCGTTATAACGTAAAACGATATAACGCTATACGTTATATCGTAATACTATATAACGTTATACGTTATAACGTAATACTATATAACGTTATACGTCATAACGTAATACTATATAAGGTTATAAGTTATAACGTAATACCTTATGACCTTATACGTCATAACGTAATACTATATAACGTTATACGTTATAACGTAATACCTTATGACGTTATACGTTATAACGTAATACCATATAACGTTATACGTCATAACGTAATACTATGTACCGTTATACGTCATAACGTAATACCATATAACGTTATACGTTAGAACGTAATACTATATAAGGTGACACGTTACAACGTAATACCATATAACGTAATACGTCATAACGTAATACTATATAAGGTTACAAGTTACAACGTAATACCATATAACGTCATACGTTATAACGTAATACTATATAACGTTATACGTTATACCGTAATACCATATGATGTTATACGTTACAAGGAAATGCTATAGTACTTTACACGTTATAACGTAATACTATATAACGTTATAAGTTATAACGCAATACCTTATGACCTTATACGTCATAACGTAATACTATATAACGTTACACGTCATAACGTAATACTATATAACGTTATTCGTTATAACATAAAACGATATAACGTTATACGTTATAACGTAATGATACATAACGTTATACGTTATTACGTAATACCACATAACGCTATTCGTTATAACGTAATACTATATAACGTTATACGTTATAACGTAATACCTTATGACGTTATATGTTATGACGTAATACCATATAACGTTATACGTTATTACGTAATATCACATAACGCTATACGTTATAACGTAATACTATATAACGTTATACGTTATAACGTAATACCATATGATATTATACGTTATAAGGAAATGCTATAGTACGTTACACGTTCTAACGTTATACTATATAACGTTATAAGTTATAACGTAATACCTTATGACCTTATACGTCATAACGTAATACTATATAACGTTACACGTCATAACGTAATACTATATACCGTTATACGTTATAACGTAATACTATATAAGGTTACAAGTTACAACGTAATACCATATAACGTCATACGTTCTAACGTAATACTATATAACGTTATACGTTATAGCGTAATATCATATGACGTTATACGTTATAACGTAATACCATATGATGTTATACGTTATAAGGAAATGCTATAGTACGTTACACGTTATAACGTAATACTATATAATGTAATACCATATAACGTAATACTATATAACGTTATACGTTATAACGTAATACCATATAACGTAATACTATATAACGTTATACGTTATAACGTAATACCATATAACGTTATACGTCATAACGTAATACTATATAACGTTACACGTCATAACGTAATATTATATAAGGTTACACGTTACAACGTAATACCATATAACGTCATACGTTATAACGTAATACCATATAACGTTATAAGTTATAACGGAATACCATATAACGTTATACGTCATAACGTAATACTACATAACGTTACACGTCATAACGTAATACCATATAACGTTATACGTGAGATCGTAAAACTATATAACGATATTCGTTATAACGTAATCCCATATAATATTATACGTTATAGGGAAATGCTGTAGTACGTTACACGTTATAGCGTAACAATATATAACGTTATAAGTTATAACGTAATACTATGTAACGTTATACGTCATAACGTAATACCATATAACGTTATACGTTAGAACGTAATACTATATAAGGTGACACGTTACAACGTAATACTATATAACGTTATACGTTATAACGTAATACCATATGATGTTATACGTTATAAGGAAATGCTATAGTACGTTTCACGTTATAACGTAATACCTTATGACGTTATATGTTATGACGTAATACCATATAACGTTATACGTTATTACGTAATATCACATAACGCTATACGTTATAATGTAATACTATATAACGTTATACGTTATAACGTAATACCATATGATGTTATACGTTATAAGGAAATGCTATAGTACGTTACACGTTCTAACGTAATACTATATAACGTTATAAGTTATAACGTAATACCTTATGACCTTATACGTCATAACGTAATACTATATAACGTTACACGTCATAACGTAATACTATATACCGTTATACGTTATAACGTAATACTATATAAGGTTACAAGTTACAACGTAATACCATATAACGTCATACGTTCTAACGTAATACTATATAATGTTATACGTTATAGCCTAATATCATATGACGTTACACGTTATAACGTAATACTATATAACGTAATACCATATAACGTAATACTATATAACGTTATACGTTATAACGTAATACCATTTAACGTAATACTATATAACGTTATACGTTATAACGTAATACCATATAACGTAATACTATATAACGTTATACGTTATAACGTAATACCATATAACGTTATACGTCATAACGTAATACTATATAACGTAATACCATATAACGTAATACTATATAACGTTATACGTTATAACGTAATACCATATAACGTAATACTATATAACGTTATACGTTATAACGTAATACCATATAACGTAATACTATATAACGTTATACGTTATAACGTAATACCATATAACGTTATACGTTATATCGTAATACTATATAACGTTATACGTTATAACGTAACACTATATAACGTTATACGTCATAAGGTAATACTATATAACGTTATAAGTTATAACGTAATACCTTATGACCTTATACGTCATAACGTAATACTATATAACGTTATACGTTATAACGTAATACCTTATGACGTTTTACGTTATAACGTAATACCATATAACGTTATACGTCATAACGTAATACTATATAACGTTATACGTCATAACGTAATACCATATAACGTTATACGTTACAACGTAATACCATATAACGTTATACGTCATAACGTAATACTATATAAGGTTACAAGTTACAACGTAATACCATATAACGTTATACTTCATAACGTAATACCTTATGACCTTATACGTCATAACGTAATACTATATAACGTTATACGTTATATCGTAATACTATATAACGTTATACGTTATAATGTAATACTATATAACGTTATACGTCATACCGTAATACTATATAACGTTATAAGATATAACGTAATACTATATAACGTTATACGTCATAACGTAATACTATATAACGTTATAAGTTATAACGTAATACCTTATGACCTTATACTTCATAACGTAATACTATATAAAGTTATACGTTATAGCGTAATACCTTATGACGTTATACGTTATAACGTAATACCATATAACGTTATACGTCATAAAGTAATACTATGTAACGTTATACGTCATAACGTAATACCATATAACGTTACACGTCATAACGTAATACTATATAACGTTATACGTTATAACGTAATACTATATAAGGTTACACGTTACAACGTAATACTATATAACGTTATACGTTATAACGTAATACTATATAACGTTATACGTTATAACGTAATACTATATAACGTTATACGTTATAACGTAATACCATATAACGTTATACGTCATAACGTAATACTATAGAACGTTACGCGTCATAACGTAATACTATATAACGTTATACGTTATAACGTAACACTATATAACGTTATACGTCATAACGTAATACTATATAAAGTTACACGTTACAACGTAATACCATATAACGTCATACGTTATAACGTAATACGATATAACGTTATAAGTTATAACGTAATACCATATAACGTTAAACGTCATAACGTAATACTACATAACGTTACACGTCTTAACGTAATACCATATAACGTTATACGTTAGATCGTAATACTATAAAACGATATTCGTTATAACGTAATCCCATATAATGTTATACGTTACAGGGAAATGCTATAGTACGTTACACGTTATAGCGTAACAATATATAACGTTATAACTTATAAGGTAATACCTTATGAGCTTATACGTCATAACGTAATACTATATAACGTTACACGTCATAACGTAATACCATATAACGTTATACGTCATAACGTAATACTACATAACGTTACACGTCATAACGTAATACCATATAACGTTATACGTCATAACGTAATACTATAGAACGTTACGCGTCATAACGTAATACTATATAACGTTATACGTTATAACGTAACACTATATAACGTTATACGTCATAACGTAATACTATATAAAGTTACACGTTACAACGTAATACTATATAACGTTATACGCTATAACGTAATACTATATAACGTTATACGTTATAACGTAATACTATATAACGTTATACGTTATAACGAAATACCATATAACGTTATACGTCATAACGTAATACTATATAACGTTATAAGTTCTAACGGAATACCTTATGACCTTATACGTCATAACGTAATACTATATAACGTTATACGTTATAACGTAATAACTTATGACGTTATACGTTATAACGTAATACCATATAACGTTATAAGCTATAACGTAATACCATATAACGTTATGCGACATATCGTAATACTACATAACGTTACACGTCATAACGTAATACCATATAACGTTATACGTTAGATCGTAATACTATATAACGATATTCGTTATAACGTAATCCCATATAATACTATACGTTATAGGGAAATGCTATAGTACGTTACACGTTATAGCGTAACAATATATAACGTTATAAGTTATAACGTAATACCTTATGACCTTATACGTCATAACGTAATACTATATAACGTTATACGTTATATCGTAATACTATATAACGTTATAAGTTATAACGTAATACTATATAACGTTATACGTCATAACGTAATACTATATAACGTTATAAGTTATAACGTAATACCTTATGACCTTATACGTCATAACGTAATACTATATAACGTTATACGTTATAACGTAATACCTTATGACGTTTTACGTTATAACGTAATAGCATATAACGTTATACGTCATAACGTAATACTATGTAACGTTATACGTCTTAACGTAATACCATATAACGTTATACGTTAGAACGTAATACTATATAAGGTGACACGTTACAACGTAATACCATATAACGTTATACGTCATAACGTAATACTATATAAGGTTACAAGTTACAACGTAATACCATATAACGTTATACGTCATAACGTAATACCTTATGACCTTATACGTCATAACGTAATACTATATAACGTTATACGTTATATCGTAATACTATATAACGTTATACGTTATAACGTAATACTATATAACGTTATACGTTATAACGTAATACTATATAAGGTTACACGTTACAACCTAATAATATATAACGCTATACGTTATAACGTAATACTATATAACGTTATACGTTATAACGTAATACCATATAACGTTATACGTCATAACGTAATACTATAGAACGTTACACGTCATAACGTAATACTATATAACGTTATACGTTATAACGTAATACTATATAACGTTATACGTCATAACGTAATACTATATAAAGTTACACGTTACAACGTAATACCATATAACGTCATACGTTATAACGTAACACCATATAACGTTATAAGTTATAACGTAATATAATATAACGTTATACGTCATAACGTAATACTACATAACGTTACACGTCATAACGTAATACCATATAACGTTATACGTTAGATCGTAATACTATAAAACGATATTCGTTATAACGTAATCTCATATAATGTTATACGTTATAGGGAAATGCTATAGTACGTTACACGTTATAGCGTAACAATATATAACGTTATAACTTATAACGTAATACCTTATGACCTTATACGTCATAACGTAATACTATATAACGTTACACGTCATAACGTAATACCATATAACGTTATACGTCATAACGTAATACTATATAAAGTTACACGTTACAACGTAATACCATATAACGTCATACGTTATAACGTAACACCATATAACGTTATAAGTTATAACGTAATATAATATAACGTTATACGTCATAACGTAATACTACATAACGTTACACGTTACAACGTAATACCATATAACGTAATACGTCATAACGTAATACTATATAAGGTTACAAGTTACAACGTAATACCATATAACGTCATACGTTATAACGTAATACTATATAACGTTATACGTTATACCGTAATACCATATGATGTTATACGTTACAAGGAAATGCTATAGTATTTTACACGTTATAACGTAATACTATATAACGTTATAAGTTATAACGTAATACCTTATGACCTTATACGTCATAACGTAATACTATATAACGTTACACGTCATAACGTAATACTATATAACGTTATTCGTTATAACATAAAACGATATAACGTTATACGTTATAACGTAATG
The DNA here is from genome assembly GCA_029958995.1 of Bombus sonorus. Lineage (NCBI taxonomy): Eukaryota > Metazoa > Arthropoda > Insecta > Hymenoptera > Apidae > Bombus > Bombus sonorus. Next base: position 28,892 of record JARWAU010000053.1, on the reverse strand, counting down.
ATACATAACGTTATACGTTATTACGTAATACCACATAACGCTATTCGTTATAACGTAATACTATATAACGTTATACGTTATAACGTAATACCTTATGACGTTATATGTTATGACGTAATACCATATAACGTTATACGTTATTACGTAATATCACATAACGCTATACGTTATAACGTAATACTATATAACGTTATACGTTATAACGTAATACCATATGATATTATACGTTATAAGGAAATGCTATAGTACGTTACACGTTCTAACGTTATACTATATAACGTTATAAGTTATAACGTAATACCTTATGACCTTATACGTCATAACGTAATACTATATAACGTTACACGTCATAACGTAATACTATATACCGTTATACGTTATAACGTAATACTATATAAGGTTACAAGTTACAACGTAATACCATATAACGTCATACGTTCTAACGTAATACTATATAACGTTATACGTTATAGCGTAATATCATATGACGTTATACGTTATAACGTAATACCATATGATGTTATACGTTATAAGGAAATGCTATAGTACGTTACACGTTATAACGTAATACTATATAATGTAATACCATATAACGTAATACTATATAACGTTATACGTTATAACGTAATACCATATAACGTAATACTATATAACGTTATACGTTATAACGTAATACCATATAACGTTATACGTCATAACGTAATACTATATAACGTTACACGTCATAACGTAATATTATATAAGGTTACACGTTACAACGTAATACCATATAACGTCATACGTTATAACGTAATACCATATAACGTTATAAGTTATAACGTAATACCATATAACGTTATACGTCATAACGTAATACTACATAACGTTACACGTCATAACGTAATACCATATAACGTTATACGTGAGATCGTAAAACTATATAACGATATTCGTTATAACGTAATCCCATATAATATTATACGTTATAGGGAAATGCTGTAGTACGTTACACGTTATAGCGTAACAATATATAACGTTATAAGTTATAACGTAATACTATGTAACGTTATACGTCATAACGTAATACCATATAACGTTATACGTTAGAACGTAATACTATATAAGGTGACACGTTACAACGTAATACTATATAACGTTATACGTTATAACGTAATACCATATGATGTTATACGTTATAAGGAAATGCTATAGTACGTTTCACGTTATAACGTAATACCTTATGACGTTATATGTTATGACGTAATACCATATAACGTTATACGTTATTACGTAATATCACATAACGCTATACGTTATAACGTAATACTATATAACGTTATACGTTATAACGTAATACCATATGATGTTATACGTTATAAGGAAATGCTATAGTACGTTACACGTTATAACGTAATACCATATAACGTTATACGTCATAACGTAATACTATATAACGTAATACCATATAACGTAATACTATATAATGTTATACGTTATAACGTAATACCATATAACGTAATACTATATAACGTTATACGTTATAACGTAATACCATATAACGTAATACTATATAACGTTATACGTTATAACGTAATACCATATAACGTTATACGTTATATCGTAATACTATATAACGTTATACGTTATAACGTAACACTATATAACGTTATTCGTCATAAGGTAATACTATATAACGTTATAAGTTATAACGTAATACCTTATGACCTTATACGTCATAACGTAATACTATATAACGTTATACGTTATAACGTAATACCTTATGACGTTTTACGTTATAACGTAATACCATATAACGTTATACGTCATAACGTAATACTATATAACGTTATACGTCATAACGTAATACCATATAACGTTATACGTTACAACGTAATACCATATAACGTTATACGTCATAACGTAATACTATATAAGGTTACAAGTTACAACGTAATACCATATAACGTTATACTTCATAACGTAATACCTTATGACCTTATACGTCATAACGTAATACTATATAACGTTATACGTTATATCGTAATACCTTATGACGTTATACGTTATAACGTAATACCATATAACGTTATACGTCATAAAGTAATACTATGTAACGTTATACGTCATAACGTAATACCATATAACGTTACACGTCATAACGTAATACTATATAACGTTATACGTTATAACGTAATACTATATAAGGTTACACGTTACAACGTAATACTATATAACGTTATACGTTATAACGTAATACTATATAACGTTATACGTTATAACGTAATACTATATAACGTTATACGTTATAACGTAATACCATATAACGTTATACGTCATAACGTAATACTATAGAACGTTACGCGTCATAACGTAATACTATATAACGTTATACGTTATAACGTAACACTATATAACGTTATACGTCATAACGTAATACTATATAAAGTTACACGTTACAACGTAATACCATATAACGTCATACGTTATAACGTAATACGATATAACGTTATAAGTTATAACGTAATACCATATAACGTTAAACGTCATAACGTAATACTACATAACGTTACACGTCTTAACGTAATACCATATAACGTTATACGTTAGATCGTAATACTATAAAACGATATTCGTTATAACGTAATCCCATATAATGTTATACGTTACAGGGAAATGCTATAGTACGTTACACGTTATAGCGTAACAATATATAACGTTATAACTTATAAGGTAATACCTTATGAGCTTATACGTCATAACGTAATACTATATAACGTTACACGTCATAACGTAATACCATATAACGTTATACGTCATAACGTAATACTACATAACGTTACACGTCATAACGTAATACCATATAACGTTATACGTCATAACGTAATACTATAGAACGTTACGCGTCATAACGTAATACTATATAACGTTATACGTTATAACGTAACACTATATAACGTTATACGTCATAACGTAATACTATATAAAGTTACACGTTACAACGTAATACTATATAACGTTATACGCTATAACGTAATACTATATAACGTTATACGTTATAACGTAATACTATATAACGTTATACGTTATAACGAAATACCATATAACGTTATACGTCATAACGTAATACTATATAACGTTATAAGTTCTAACGGAATACCTTATGACCTTATACGTCATAACGTAATACTATATAACGTTATACGTTATAACGTAATAACTTATGACGTTATACGTTATAACGTAATACCATATAACGTTATAAGCTATAACGTAATACCATATAACGTTATGCGACATATCGTAATACTATATAACGTTACACGTCATAACGTAATACCATATAACGTTATACGTTAGATCGTAATACTATATAACGATATTCGTTATAACGTAATCCCATATAATACTATACGTTATAGGGAAATGCTATAGTACGTTACACGTTATAGCGTAACAATATATAACGTTATAAGTTATAACGTAATACCTTATGACCTTATACGTCATAACGTAATACTATATAACGTTATACGTTATATCGTAATACTATATAACGTTATAAGTTATAACGTAATACCATATAACGTTATACGTCATAACGTAATACTACATAACGTTACACGTCATAACATAATACCATATAACGTTATACGTTAGATCGTAATAGTATATAACGATATTCGTTATAACGTAATCCCATATAATGTTATACGTTATAGGGAAATGCTATAGTACGTTACACGTTATAGCGTAACAATATATAACGTTATAAGTTATAACGTAATAACTTATGACCTTATACGACATCACGTAATACTATATAACGTTATACGTTATATCGTAATACTATATAACGTTATACGTTATAACGTAATACTATATAACGTTATACGTCATAACGTAATACTATATAACGTTATAAGTTATAACGTAATACCTTATGACCTTATACGTCATAACGTAATACTATATAACGTTATACGTTATAACGTAATACCTTATGACGTTTTACGTTATAACGTAATAGCATATAACGTTATACGTCATAACGTAATACTATGTAACGTTATACGTCTTAACGTAATACCATATAACGTTATACGTTAGAACGTAATACTATATAAGGTGACACGTTACAACGTAATACCATATAACGTTATACGTCATAACGTAATACTATATAAGGTTACAAGTTACAACGTAATACCATATAACGTTATACGTCATAACGTAATACCTTATGACCTTATACGTCATAACGTAATACTATATAACGTTATACGTTATATCGTAATACTATATAACGTTATACGTCATAACGTAATACCTTATGACCTTATACGTCATAACGTAATACTATATAACGTTATACGTTATATCGTAATACTATATAACGTTATACGTTATAACGTAATACTATATAACGTTATACGTCATAACGTAATACTATATAACGTTATAAGTTATAACGTAATACCATATAACGTTATACGTCATAACGTAATACCATATGACGTTATATGTTATAACGTAATACCATATAACGTTATACGTCATAACGTAATACTATATAACGTTACACGTCATAACGTAATACTATATAACGTTATACGTTATAACGTAATACTATATAAGGTTACACGTTACAACCTAATAATATATAACGCTATACGTTATAACGTAATACTATATAACGTTATACGTTATAACGTAATACCATATAACGTTATACGTCATAACGTAATACTATAGAACGTTACACGTCATAACGTAATACTATATAACGTTATACGTTATAACGTAATACTATATAACGTTATACGTCATAACGTAATACTATATAAAGTTACACGTTACAACGTAATACCATATAACGTCATACGTTATAACGTAACACCATATAACGTTATAAGTTATAACGTAATATAATATAACGTTATACGTCATAACGTAATACTACATAACGTTACACGTCATAACGTAATACCATATAACGTTATACGTTAGATCGTAATACTATAAAACGATATTCGTTATAACGTAATCTCATATAATGTTATACGTTATAGGGAAATGCTATAGTACGTTACACGTTATAGCGTAACAATATATAACGTTATAACTTATAACGTAATACCTTATGACCTTATACGTCATAACGTAATACTATATAACGTTACACGTCATAACGTAATACCATATAACGTTATACGTCATAACGTAATACTACATAACGTTACACGTCATAACGTAATACCATATAACGTTATACGTTAGATCGTAATACTATATAACGTTATACGTTATAACGTAATACTATATAACGTTATACGTCATAACGTAATACTACATAACGTTACACGTCATAACGTAATACCATATAACGTTATACGTTAGATCGTAATACTATAAAACGATATTCGTTATAACGTAATCTCATATAATGTTATACGTTATAGGGAAATGCTATATTGCGTTACACGTTATAGCGTAACAATATATAACGTTATAACTTATAACGTAATACCTTATGACCTTATACGTCATAACGTAATACTATATAACGTTATACGTTATATCGTAATACTATAGAGCGTTATAAGTTATAACGTAATACCTTATGACCTTATACGTCATAACGTAATTCTATATAACGTTATACGTTATAACGTAATACTATATAACGTTATACGTTATAACGTAATACTATATAACGTTATACGTTATAGCGTAATATCATATGACGTTATACGTTATAACGTAATACCATATGATGTTATACGTTATAACGTAATACCATATAACGTTATACGTCATAACGTAATACTATGTAACGTTATACGTCATAACGTAATGCTATATAACTTTATGAGTTATAACGTAGTACCTTATGACGTTATGCGTTATAACGTAATACCATATAACGTTATACGTCATAACGTAATACTACATAACGTTACACGTCATAACGTAATACCATATAACGTTATACGTTATAGCGTAATACTATATAACGTCATACGTCATAACGTAATACCTTATAACCTTATACGTCATAACGTAATACTATATAACGTTATACGTTATAACGTAATACCTTATGACGTTATACGTTATAACGTAATACCATATAACGTTATACGTCATAACGTAATACTATGTAACGTTATACGTCATAACGTAATACCATATAACGTTATACGTTAGAACGTAATACTATATAACGTTATACGTTATAACGTAATACCATATGATGGTATACGTTATAAGGAAATGCTATAGTACGTTACACGTTATAACGTAATACTATATAACGTTATAAGTTATAACGTAATACCTTATGACCTTATACGTCATAACGTAATACTATATAACGTTACACGTCATAACGTAATACTATATAACGTTATTCGTTATAACGTAAAACGATATAGCGTTATACGTTATAACGTAATGGTACATAACATTATACGTTATTACGTAATACCACATAACGCTATTCGTTATAACGTAATACTATATAACGTTATATGTTATAACGTAATACCTTATGACCTTATACGTCATAACGTAATACTATATAACGTTACACGTCATAACGTAATACTATATAGCGTTATTCGTTATAACGTAATACTATATAACGTTATACGTTATAACGTAATACCATATGACGTTATACGTTATAACGTAGTGCCACATGACGTTGCACGTTGTAACGTAATACCACATAACGTTATACGTTATAACGTAATACTATATGACGTTATACGTTATAAGGAAATGCTATAGTACGTTATACGTTGTAAGGAAATGCTATAGTACGTTATACGTTGTAAGGAAGTGCTACATAACGGTATACGTTGTAACGTAATACCATATGACGTTATACGTTATAACGTAATACCATATGACGTTATACGTTACAAGGAAATGCTCTAGTACGTTACACGTTGTAACGTAATACTATATAACGTTATACGATATAAGGAAATGCTATAGTACTTTACACATTATAACGTAACACCATATATCGTTATACGTTATAGCGTAATACTATATAACGTTATACGTTATAAGATAATACCATATGACGTTATACTTTACCAGGAAATGCTATAGTACGTTACACGTTACAACGTAATACTATATAACGTTATACGTTATAACGTAATACCATATGACCTTATACGTCATAACGTAATACTATATAACGTTATACGTTATAACGTAATATCATATAACGTTATAAGATATAACTTAATACCTTATGACGTTATACGTCATAACGTAATACCATATGATGTTGTACGTTATAAGGAAATGCTATAGTACGTTACACGTTATAACGTAATACTACATAACGTTATACGTTATAACGTAATACCATATGACGTTATACGTTACAAGGAAATGCTCTAGTACGTTACACGTTGTAACGTAATACTATATAACGTTATAAGTTATAACGTAATATCATATGATGTTATACTTTATAAGGAAATGTTATAGCACGTTACACGTTACAACGTAATACTATATAACGTTATACGTTATTACGTAATATCAAATGACGTTATACGTTATAACGTAATACCATATAACCATATATGTTATAACGTAATACCATATTGTGTTATACGTTATAACGTAATACCGTATGACGTTATACGTTATAAGGAAAAGCTATAGTACTTTACACATTATAACGTAATAATATATAACGTTATACGTTATAACGTAATACCATATAACGATATATGGTATAACGTAATAACATATAACGTTATACGTTATAACGCAATACCGTATGACGTTATACGTTATAAGGAAATGCTATAGTACGTTACACGTTATAACATAATACTGTATAACGTTATACGTTATAACGTAGTACCATATGAAGTTATACGTTATTAGGAAATGCTATAGTCCGTGACACGTTGTAACGTAATACTATATGACGTTATACGATATAAGGAAATGCTATAGTACGTTACACGTTACAACGTAATACTATATAACGTTATACGTTATTACGTAATATCTAATGACGTTATACGTTATAACGTAATACCATATAACCATATATGTTATAACGTAATACCATATAGTGTTATACGTTATAACGTAATACCGTATGACGTTATACGTTATAAGGAAATTCTATAGTACTTTACACATTATAACGTAATAATATATAACGTTATACGTTAGATCGTAATACTACATAACGTCACGCGTCATAACGTAATACCATATAACGTTATACGTTAGATCGTAATACTATATAACGATATTCGTTATAACGTAATCCCATATAATGTTATACGTTATGAGGAAATGCTATAGTACGTTACACGTTATAGCGTAACAATATATAACGTTATACGTTATAACGTAATACTATATAACGTTACACGTCATAACGTAATACTATATAGCGTTATTCGTTATAACGTAATACTATATAACGTTATACGTTATAACGTAATACCATATGACGTTATACGTTATAACGTAGTGCCACATGACGTTGCACGTTGTAACGTAATACCACATAACGTTATACGTTATAACGTAATACTATATGACGTTATACGTTATAAGGAAATGCTATAGTACGTTATACGTTGTAAGGAAATGCTATAGTACGTTATACGTTGTAAGGAAGTGCTACATAACGGTATACGTTGTAACGTAATACCATATGACGTTATACGTTATAACGTAATACCATATGACGTTATACGTTACAAGGATATGCTCTAGTACGTTACACGTTGTAACGTAATACTATATAACGTTATACGATATAAGGAAATGCTATAGTACTTTACACATTATAACGTAACACCATATAACGTTATACGTTATAGCGTAATACTATATAACGTTATACGTTATAAGATAATACCATATGACGTTATACTTTACCAGGAAATGCTATAGTACGTTACACGTTACAACGTAATACTATATAACGTTATACGTTATAACGTAATACCATATGACCTTATACGTCATAACGTAATACTATATAACGTTATACGTTATAACGTAATATCATATAACGTTATAAGATATAACTTAATACCTTATGACGTTATACGTCATAACGTAATACCATATGATGTTGTACGTTATGAGGAAATGCTATAGTACGTTACACGTTATAACGTAATACTACATAACGTTATACGTTATAACGTAATACCATATGACGTTATACGTTACAAGGAAATGCTCTAGTACGTTACACGTTGTAACGTAATACTATATAACGTTATAAGTTATAACGTAATATCATATGATGTTATACTTTATAAGGAAATGCTATAGCACGTTACACGTTACAACGTAATACTATATAACGTTATACGTTATTACGTAATATCAAATGACGTTATACGTTATAACGTAATACCATATAACCATATATGTTATAACGTAATACCATATAGTGTTATACGTTATAACGTAATACCGTATGACGTTATACGTTATAAGGAAAAGCTATAGTACTTTACACATTATAACGTAATAATATATAACGTTATACGTTATAACGTAATACCATATAACGATATATGGTATAACGTAATAACATATAACGTTATACGTTATAACGCAATACCGTATGACGTTATACGTTATAAGGAAATGCTATAGTACGTTACACGTTATAACATAATACTGTATAACGTTATACGTTATAACGTAGTACCATATGAAGTTATACGTTATTAGGAAATGCTATAGTCCGTGACACGTTGTAACGTAATACTATATGACGTTATACGATATAAGGAAATGCTATAGTACGTTACACGTTACAACGTAATACTATATAACGTTATACGTTATTACGTAATATCAAATGACGTTATACGTTATAACGTAATACCATATAACCATATATGTTATAACGTAATACCATATAGTGTTATACGTTATAACGTAATACCGTATGACGTTATACGTTATAAGGAAATACTATAGTACTTTACACATTATAACGTAATAATATATAACGTTATACGTTAGATCGTAATACTACATAACGTCACGCGTCATAACGTAATACCATATAACGTTATACGTTAGATCGTAATACTATATAACGATATTCGTTATAACGTAATCCCATATAATGTTATACGTTATGAGGAAATGCTATAGTACGTTACACGTTATAGCGTAACAATATATAACGTTATACGTTATAACGTAATACTATATAACGTTATACGTTATAACGTAATACCATATAACGTAATACTATATAACGTTATACGTTATAACGTAATACCATATAACGTAATACTATATAACGTTATACGTTATAACGTAATACCATATAACGTTATACGTCATAACGTAATACCGTATAACGTCATACGTTATAACGTAATACTATATAACGTTATACATTATAACGTAATATCATATGACGTTATACGTTATAACGTAATACCATATAACGTCATACGTTATAACGTAATACTATATAACGTTACACGTTATAACGTAATACTATATAACGTTATAAGTTATAACGTAATACCATATGACCTTATACGTCATAACGTAATACTATATAACGTCACGCGTCATAACATAATACTATATAACGTTATACGTTATAACGTAATACCTTATGACGTTATACGTCATAACGTAATACCATATGATGTTGTACGTTATAAGGAAATGCTATAGTACGTTACACGTTATAGCGTAACAATATATAACGTTATAAGTTATAACGTAATACTATATAACGTTATTCGTTATAACGTAATACTATATAACGTTATACGTTATAACGTAATACCATATGACGTTATACGTTATAACGTAGTGCCACATGACGTTGCACGTTGTAACGTAATACCGCATAACGTTATACGTTATAACGTAATACTATATGACGTTATACGTTATAAGGAAATGCTATAGTACGTTATACGTTGTAAGGAAATGCTATAGTACGTTATACGTTGTAAGGAAATGCTATATAACGGTATACGTTGTAACGTAATACCATATGACGTTATACGTTATAACGTAATATCATATAACGTTATAAGATATAACGTAATACCTTATGACGTTATACGTCATAACGTAATACCATATGATGTTGAACGTTATAAGGAAATGCTATAGTACGTTACACGTTATAGCGTAACAATATATAACGTTATAAGTTATAACGTAATACCTTATGACGTTATACGTTATAACGTAATACTATATAACGTTATACGTTATAACGTAATACCGTATAACGTTATACGTTATAAGGAAATACTATAGTACTTTACACATTATAACGTAATAATATATAACGTTATACGTTAGATCGTAATACTACATAACGTCACGCGTCATAACGTAATACCATATAACGTTATACGTTAGATCGTAATACTATATAACGATATTCGTTATAACGTAATCCCATATAATGTTATACGTTATGAGGAAATGCTATAGTACGTTACACGTTATAGCGTAACAATATATAACGTTATACGTTATAACGTAATACTATATAACGTTATACGTTATAACGTAATACCATATAACGTAATACTATATAACGTTATACGTTATAACGTAATATCATATGACGTTATACGTTATAACGTAATACCATATAACGTCATACGTTATAACGTAATACTATATAACGTTACACGTTATAACGTAATACTATATAACGTTATAAGTTATAACGTAATACCATATGACCTTATACGTCATAACGTAATACTATATAACGTCACGCGTCATAACGTAATACTATATAACGTTATACGTTATAACGTAATACCATATAACGTTATACGTCATAACGTAATACCGTATAACGTCATACGTTATAACGTAATACTATATAACGTTATACATTATAACGTAATATCATATGACGTTATACGTTATAACGTAATACCATATAACGTCATACGTTATAACGTAATACTATATAACGTTACACGTTATAACGTAATACTATATAACGTTATAAGTTATAACGTAATACCATATGACCTTATACGTCATAACGTAATACTATATAACGTCACGCGTCATAACATAATACTATATAACGTTATACGTTATAACGTAATATCATATGACGTTATACGCTATAACGTAATGCCATATGATGTTATACGTTATAAGCAATTGATATAGTACGTTACACGTTATAACGTAATACTATATAACGTTATACGTTATAACGTAATGTCATATAACGTTATAAGATATAACGTAATACCTTATGACGTTATACGTCATAACGTAATACCATATGATGTTGTACGTTATAAGGAAATGCTATAGTACGTTACACGTTATAGCGTAAGTATTTATAAGGTTATACGTGATAACGTAATACTATATAACGTTATACGTTATAACGTAATACCATATAACGTTATACGTTATAACGAAATACCATATGACGTTATACGTTATAACGTAAGACCGTATGACGTTATACGTTATAAGGAAATGCTATAGTACGTTACACGTTGTAACGTAATACTATATGACGTTATACGTTCTAAGGAAATGCTATAGTACTTTACACATTATAACGTAATAATATATAATGTTATACGTTTTAACGTAATACTATATAACGTCATACGTTATAACGTAATACCATATAACATATACGTTATACCGTAATACTATATAACGTTATACGTTATAACGTAACACTATATAACGTTATACGTTATAATGTAATACCATATGACGTTATACGTTAGAAGGAAATGCTATAGTACGTTACACGTTATAACGTAATACTATATAACGTTATACGTTATAACGTAATACCATATGACGTTATACGTTATAAGGAAATGCAATAGTACGTTATACGTTATGACGTAATACCATATGACGTTATACGTTACAAAGAAATGCTCTAGTACGTTACACGTTGTAACGTAATACTATATAACGTTATAAGTTATAACGTAATATCATATGACGTTATTCCTTATAAGGAAATGCTATAGTACGTTACACGTTACAACGTAATACTATATAACGTTATACGTTATATAGTAATACCATATGACGTTATACGTCATAAGGAATTGCTATAGTACGTTACACGTTGTAACGTAATACTATATGACGTTATACGTTCTAAGGAAATGCTATAGTACTTTACACATTATAACGTAAGTATTTATAAGGTTATACGTGATAACGTAATACTATATAACGTTATACGTTATAACGTAATACCATATAACGTTATACGTTATAACGAAATACCATATGACGTTATACGTTATAACGTAAGACCGTATGACGTTATACGTTATAAGGAAATGCTATAGTACGTTACACGTTATAACGTAATACTATATAACGTTATACGTTTTAACGTAATACCATATGTCGTTATACGTTATAACGTAATACTATATGACGTTATACGTTATAAGGAAATGCTATAGTACGTTATACGTTGTAAGGAAATGCTATATAACGTTATACGTTATAACGTAATACCATATGACGTTATACGATATAAGGAAATGCTATAGTACGTTACAGGTTGTAACGTAATACTATATAACGTTATACGTTATAACGTAATACTATATAACGTTATACTTTATAAGGAAATGCTATAGTACGTTACACGTTACAACGTAATACTATATAACGTTATACGTTATAACGTAATACCATATGACGTTATACGATATAAGGAAATGCTATAGTACGTTACACGTTATAACGTAATACTATATAACGTTATACGTTTTAACGTAATACCATATGTCGTTATACGTTATGACGTAATACCATATGACGTTATACGTTACAATGAAATGCTATAGTACGTTGCACGTTGTAACGTAATACCATATGACGTTATACGTTATAACGTAATACTATGTGACGTCATACGTTCTAAGGAAATGCTATAGTACGTTACACGTTGTAACGTAATACTATATAAGGTTATACGTTATAACGTAATACCATATAACGATATATGTTATAACGTAATACCATATAACGTTATACGTTATAACGTAATATCATATGACGTTATACTTTATAAGGAAATGCTATAGTACGTTACACGTTACAACGTAATACTATATAACGTTATACGTTATAACGTAATATCAAATGACGTTATACGTTATAACGTAATACCATATAACGATATATGTTATAACGTAATACCATATAACGTTATACGTTATAACGTAAGACCGTATGACGTTATACGTTATAAGGAAATGCTATAGTACGTTACACGTTATAACGTAATACTATATAACGTTATACGTTTTAACGAAATCCCATATGACGTTATACGTTATAACGTAATACTGTATGACGTTATACGTTATAAGGAAATGCTATAGTACTTTACACATTATAACATAAAAATATATAACGTTATACGTTATAACGTAATACCATATGACGTTATACGATATAAGGAAATGCTATAGTACGTTACACGTTACAACGTAATACTATTTAACGTTATACGTTATAACGTAATACCATATGACGTTATACGTTATAAGGAAATGCTATAGTACGTTACACGTTGTAACGTAATACTATATGACGTTATACGTTCTAAGGAAATGCTATAGTACTTTGCACATTATAACGTAATAATATATAAGGTTATACTTTATAACGTAATACCATATAACGTTATACGTCATAACGTAATACCATATGACGTTATACGTTATAAGGAAATGCTATAGTACGTTGCACGTTGTAACGTAATACCATATGACGTTATACGTTATAACGTAATACTATGTGACGTTATACGTTGTAAGGAAATGCTATATAACGTTATACGTTATAACGTAATACCATATGTCGTTATACGTTACAATGAAATGCTATAGTACGTTGCACGTTGTAACGTAATACCATATGACGTTATACGTTATAACGTAATACTATGTGACGTTATACGTTCTAAGGAAATGCTATAGTACGATACACGTTGTAACGTAATACTATACAAGGTTATACGTTATAACGTAATACTATATAACGTTATACGTTATAACGTAATACCATTTAACGTTATACGTTATAACGTAATACCATATGACGTTATACGTTACAAGGAAATGCTCAAGTACGTTACACGTTGTAACGTAATACTATATAACGTTATACGTTATAACGTAATATCAAATGACGTTATACGTTATAACGTAATACCTTATAACGATATATGTTATAATGTAATACCATATAACGTTATACGTTATAACGTAATATCATATGACGTTATACTTTATAAGGAAATGCTATAGTACGTTACACGTTACAACGTAATACTATATAACGTTATACGTTATAACGTAATATCAAATGACGTTATACGTTATAACGTAATACCATATAACGATATATGTTATAACGTAATACCATATAACGTTATACGTTATAACGTAAGACCGTATGACGTTATACGTTATAAGGAAATGCTATAGTACGTTACAGATTGTAACGTAATACTATATAACGTTATGCGATATAAGGAAATGCTATAGTACTTTACACGTTATAACGTAATATTATATAACCTTATACGTTATAACGTAGCACCATATAAGATACACGTTATAACGTAATACCATATGACGTTATACGTTATAACGTATTGCCACATGACGTTGCACGTTGTAACGTAATACCATATAACGTTATACGTTATAACGTAATACTATATGACGTTATACGTTATAACGTAACACTATTTAACGTTATACGTTATAACGTAATATCATATGACGTTATACGTTATAACGTAAGACCGTATGACGTTATACGTTATAAGGAAATGCTATAGTACGTTACACGTTATAACGTAATACTATATAACGTTATACGTTTTAACGTAATACCATATGTCGTTATACGTTATAACGTAATACTATATGACGTTATACGTTATAAGGAAATGCTATTGTACGTTATACGTTGTAAGGAAATGCTATATAACGTTATACGTTATAACGTAATACCATATGACGTTATACGATATAAGGAAATGCTATAGTACGTTACAGGTTGTAACGTAATACTATATAACGTTATACGTTATAACGTAATACTATATAACGTTATACTTTATAAGGAAATGCTATAGTACGTTACACGTTACAACGTAATACTATATAACATTATACGTTATATCGTAATACTATATGACGTTATACGTTATAAGGAAATGCTATAGTACGTTATGCGTTGTAAGGAAATGCTATATAACGTTATACGTTATAACGTAATACCATATGACGTTATACGTTACAATGAAATGCTATAGTACGTTGCACGTTGTAACATAATACCATATGACGTTATACGTTATAACGTAATACTATGTGACGTCATACGTTCTATGGAAGTGCTATAGTACGTTACACGTTGTAACGTAATACTATATAAGGTTATACGTTATAACGTAATACCATATAACGATATATGTTATAACGTAATACCATATAACGTTATACGTTATAACGTAATATCATATGACGTTATACTTTATAAGGAAATGCTATAGTACGTTACACGTTACAACGTAATACTATATAACGTTATACGTTATAACGTAATATCAAATGACGTTATACGTTATAACGTAATACCATATAACGATATATGTTATAACGTAATACCATATAACGTTATACGTTATAACGTAAGACCGTATGACGTTATACGTTATAAGGAAATGCTATAGTACGTTACACGTTATAACGTAATACTATATAACGTTATACGTTTTAACGTAATACCATATGACGTTATACGTTATAAGGAAATGCTATAGTACGTTACACGTTGTAACGTAATACTATATGACGTTATGCGATATAAGGAAATGCTATAGTACTTTACACATTATAACGTAATCATATATAACGTTATACATTATAACGTAACACCATATAAGATACACGTTATAACGTAATACTATATAACGTTATACGTTATAACGTAATACCATATGACGTTATACGTTGTAAGGAAATGCTATATAACGTTATACGCTGTAACGTAATCCCATATGACGTTATACGTTATAACGTAATACTGTATGACGTTATACGATATAAGGAAATGCTATAGTACGTTACACGTTACAACGTAATACTATTTAACGTTATACATTATAACGTAATACCATATGACGTTATACGTTATAAGGAAATGCTATAGTACGTTACACGTTGTAACGTAATACTATATGACGTTATACGTTCTAAGGAAATGCTATAGTACTTTGCACATTATAACGTAATAATATATAAGGTTATACTTTATAACGTAATACCATATAACGTTATACGTCATAACGTAATACCATATGACGTTATACGTTATAAGGAAATGCTATAGTACGTTGCACGTTGTAACGTAATACCATATGACGTTATACGTTATAACGTAATACTCTGTGACGTTATACGTTGTAAGGAAATGCTATATAACGTTATACGTTATAACGTAATACCATATGACGTTATACGTTACAATGAAATGCTATAGTACGTTGCACGTTGTAACGTAATACCATATGACGTTATACGTTATAAGGAAATGCTATAGTACGTTATACGTTATGACGTAATACCATATGACGTTATACGTTACAAGGAAATGCTCTAGTACGTTACACGTTGTAACGTAATACTATATAACGTTATAAGTTATAACGTAATATCATATGACGTTATTCCTTATAAGGAAATGCTATAGTACGTTACACGTTACAACGTAATACTATATAACATTATACGTTATATAGTAATACCATATGACGTTATACGTCATAAGGAATTGCTATAGTACGTTACACGTTGTAACGTAATACTATATGACGTTATGCGGTATAAGGAAATGCTATAGTACTTTACACGTTATAACGTAATAATATATAACCTTATACGTTATAACGTAGCACCATATAAGATACACGTTATAACGTAATACCATATGACGTTATACGTTAGAAGGAAATGCTATAGTACGTTATACGTTACAACGTAATACTATATAACGTTATACGTTATAACGTAATATCAAATGACGTTATACGTTATAACGTAATACCATATAACGATATATGTTACAACGTAATACCATATAACGTTATACGTTATAACGTAAGACCGTATGACGTTATACGTTATAAGGAAATGCTATAGTACGTTACACGTTATAACGTAATACTATATAACGTTATACGTTTTAACGTAATACCATATGACGTTATACGCTATAAGGAAATGCTATAGTACGTTACACGTTGTAACGTAATACTATATGACGTTATGCGATATAAGGAAATGCTATAGTACTTTACACATTATAACGTAATAATATATAACGTTATACATTATAACGTAACACCATATAAGATACACGTTATAACGTAATACCATATGACGTTATACGATATAAGGAAATGCTATAGTACGTTACACGTTACAACGTAATACTATTTAACGTTATACGTTATAACGTAATACCATATGACGTTATACGTTATAAGGAAATGCTATAGTACGTTACACGTTGTAACGTAATACTATATGACGTTATACGTTCTAAGGAAATGCGATAGTACTTTGCACATTATAACGTAATAATATATAAGGTTATACTTTATAACGTAATACCATATAACGTTATACGTCATAACGTAATACCATATGACGTTATACGTTATAAGGAAATGCTATAGTACGTTGCACGTTGTAACGTAATACCATATGACGTTATACGTTATAACGTAATACTATGTGACGTTATACGTTGTAAGGAAATGCTATATAACGTTATACGTTATAACGTAATACCATATGACGTTATACGTTACAATGAAATGCTATAGTACGTTGCACGTTGTAACGTAATACCATATGATGTTATACGTTATAACGTAATACTATGTGACGTTATACGTTCTAAGGAAATGCTATAGTACGATACACGTTGTAACGTAATACTATACAAGGTTATACGTTATAACGTAATACTATATAACGTTATACGTTATAACGTAATACCATTTAACGTTATACGTTATAACGTAATACCATATGACGTTATACGTTACAAGGAAATGCTCAAGTACGTTACACGTTGTAACGTAATACTATATAACGTTATACGTTATAACGTAATATCAAATGACGTTATACGTTATAACGTAATACCATATGACGATATATGTTATAACGTAATACCATATAACGTTATACGTTATAACGTAAGACCGTATGACGTTATACGTTATAAGGAAATGCTATAGTACGTTACAGATTGTAACGTAATACTATATAACGTTATACGTTATAACGTAATAGTATATAACGTTATACTTTATAAGGAAATGCTATAGTACGTTACACGTTACAACGTAATACTATATAACATTATACGTTATATCGTAATACTATATGACGTTATACGTTATAAGGAAATGCTATAGTACGTTATACGTTGTAAGGAAATGCTATATAACGTTATACGTTATAACGTAATACCATATGACGTTATACGTTATAAGGAAATGCTATAGTACGTTACAGGTTGTAACGTAATACTATATGACGTTATGCGATATAAGGAAATGCTATAGTACTTTACACGTTATAACGTAATAATATATAACCTTATACGTTATAACGTAGCACCATATAAGATACACGTTATAACGTAATACCATATGACGTTATACGTTATAACGTATTGCCACATGACGTTGCACGTTGTAACGTAATACCATATAACGTTATACGTTATAACGTAATACTATATGACGTTATACGTTATAAGGAAATGCTATAGTACGTTATACGTTGTAAGGAAATGCTATATTACGTTATACGTTAGAACGTAATACCATATGACGTTATACGATATAAGGAAATGCTATAGTACGTTACAGGTTGTAACGTAATACTATATAACGTTATACGTTATAACGTAATACCATATGACGTTATACGTTATAACGTAATACCATATAACGTTATACGTTATAACGTAATACCATATGACGTTATACGTTACAAGGAAATGCTCTAGTACGTTATACGTTGTAAGGAAATGCTATATAACGTTATACGTTGTAACGTAATACTATATGACGTTATACGTTCTAAGGAAATGCTATAGTACTTTACACATTATAACGTAATAATATATAATGTTATACGTTATAACGTAATACTATATAACGTCATACGTTATAACGTAATACCATATAACATACACGTTATACCGTAATACTATATAACGTTATACGTTATAACGTAATACTATATAACGTTATACGTTATAACGTAATACCATATGACGTTATATGTTATAAGGAAATGCTATAGTACGTTATACGTTATAACGTAATACCATATGACGTTATACGTTACAAGGAAATGCTCTAGTACGTTACACGTTGTAACGTAATACTATATAACGTTATAAGTTATAACGTAATATCATATGACGTTATACTTTATAAGGAAATGCTATAGTACGTTACACGTTACAACGTAATACTATATAACGTTATACGTTATAACGTAACACCATATAACATACACGTTATAACGTAATACTGTATGACGTTATACGATATAAGGAAATGCTATAGTACGTTACACGTTACAACGTAATACTATTTAACGTTATACGTTATAACGTAATACCATATGACGTTATACGTTATAAGGAAATGCTATAGTACGTTACACGTTGTAACGTAATACTATATGACGTTATACGTTCTAAGGAAATGCTATAGTACTTTGCACATTATAACGTAATAATATATAAGGTTATACTTTATAACGTAATACCATATCACGTTATACGTCATAACGTAATACCATATGACGTTATACGTTATAAGGAAATGCTATAGTACGTTGCACGTTGTAACGTAATACCATATGACGTTATACGTTATAACGTAATACTCTGTGACGTTATACGTTGTAAGGAAATGCTATATAACGTTATACGTTATAACGTAATACCATATGACGTTATACGTTACAATGAAATGCTATAGTACGTTGCACGTTGTAACGTAATACCATATGACGTTATACGTTATAAGGAAATGCTATAGTACGTTATACGTTATGACGTAATACCATATGACGTTATACGTTACAAGGAAATGCTCTAGTACGTTACACGTTGTAACGTAATACTATATAACGTTATAAGTTATAACGTAATATCATATGACGTTATTCCTTATAAGGAAATGCTATAGTACGTTACACGTTACAACGTAATACTATATAACATTATACGTTATATAGTAATACCATATGACGTTATACGTCATAAGGAATTGCTATAGTACGTTACACGTTGTAACGTAATACTATATGACGTTATGCGGTATAAGGAAATGCTATAGTACTTTACACGTTATAACGTAATAATATATAACCTTATACGTTATAACGTAGCACCATATAAGATACACGTTATAACGTAATACCATATGACGTTATACGTTAGAAGGAAATGCTATAGTACGTTACACGTTACAACGTAATACTATATAACGTTATACGTTATAACGTAATATCAAATGACGTTATACGTTATAACGTAATACCATATAACGATATATGTTACAACGTAATACCATATAACGTTATACGTTATAACGTAAGACCGTATGACGTTATACGTTATAAGGAAATGCTATAGTACGTTACACGTTATAACGTAATACTATATAACGTTATACGTTTTAACGTAATACCATATGACGTTATACGCTATAAGGAAATGCTATAGTACGTTACACGTTGTAACGTAATACTATATGACGTTATGCGATATAAGGAAATGCTATAGTACTTTACACATTATAACGTAATAATATATAACGTTATACATTATAACGTAACACCATATAAGATACACGTTATAACGTAATACCATATGACGTTATACGATATAAGGAAATGCTATAGTACGTTACACGTTACAACGTAATACTATTTAACGTTATACGTTATAACGTAATACCATATGACGTTATACGTTATAAGGAAATGCTATAGTACGTTACACGTTGTAACGTAATACTATATGACGTTATACGTTCTAAGGAAATGCGATAGTACTTTGCACATTATAACGTAATAATATATAAGGTTATACTTTATAACGTAATACCATATAACGTTATACGTCATAACGTAATACCATATGACGTTATACGTTATAAGGAAATGCTATAGTACGTTGCACGTTGTAACGTAATACCATATGACGTTATACGTTATAACGTAATACTATGTGACGTTATACGTTGTAAGGAAATGCTATATAACGTTATACGTTATAACGTAATACCATATGACGTTATACGTTACAATGAAATGCTATAGTACGTTGCACGTTGTAACGTAATACCATATGATGTTATACGTTATAACGTAATACTATGTGACGTTATACGTTCTAAGGAAATGCTATAGTACGATACACGTTGTAACGTAATACTATACAAGGTTATACGTTATAACGTAATATCATATGACGTTATTCCTTATAAGGAAATGCTATAGTACGTTACACGTTACAACGTAATACTATATAACGTTATACGTTATAACGTAATACCATATGACGTTATACGTTATAAGGAAATGCTATAGTACGTTATACGTTATGACGTAATACCATATGACGTTATACGTTACAAGGAAATGCTCTAGTACGTTACACGTTGTAACGTAATACTATATAACGTTATAAGTTATAACGTAATATCATATGACGTTATTCCTTATAAGGAAATGCTATAGTACGTTACACGTTACAACGTAATACTATATAACGTTATACGTTATATAGTAATACCATATGACGTTATACGTCATAAGGAATTGCTATAGTACGTTACACGTTGTAACGTAATACTATATGACGTTATACGTTCTAAGGAAATGCTATAGTACTTTACACATTATAACGTAATAATTTATAAGGTTATACGTGATAACGTAATACTATATAACGTTATACGTTATAACGTAATACCATATAACGTTATACGTTATAACGAAATACCATATGACGTTATACGTTATAACGTAAGACCGTATGACGTTATACGTTATAAGGAAATGCTATAGTACGTTACACGTTATAACGTAATACTATATAACGTTATACGTTCTAACGTAATACCATATGTCGTTATACGTTATAACGTAATACTATATGACGTTATACGTTATAAGGAAATGCTATAGTACGTTACAGGTTGTAACGTAATACTATATAACGTTATACGTTATAACGTAATACTATATAACGTTATACTTTATAAGGAAATGCTATAGTACGTTACACGTTACAACGTAATACTATATAACATTATACGTTATATCGTAATACTATATGACGTTATACGTTATAAGGAAATGCTATAGTACGTTATACGTTGTAAGGAAATGCTATATAACGTTATACGTTATAACGTAATACCATATGACGTTTTACGTTACAATGAAATGCTATAGTACGTTGCACGTTGTAACGTAATACCATATGACGTTATACGTTATATCGTAATACTATGTGACGTCATACGTTCTAAGGAAATGCTATAGTACGTTACACGTTGTAACGTAATACTATATAAGGTTATACGTTATAACGTAATACCATATAACGATATATGTTATAACGTAATACCATATAACGTTATACGTTATAACGTAAGACCGTATGACGTTATACGTTATGAGGAAATGCTATAGTACGTTACACGTTATAACGTAATACTATATAACGTTATACGTTTTAACGTAATTCCATATGACGTTATACGTTATAAGGAAATGCTATAGTACGTTACACGTTGTAACGTAATACTATATGACGTTATGCGATATAAGGAAATGCTATAGTACTTTACACATTATAACGTAATAATATATAACGTTATACATTATAACGTAACACCATATAAGATACACGTTATAACGTAATACTATATAACGTTATACGTTATAACGTAATACCATATGACGTTATACGTTGTAAGGAAATGCTATATAACGTTATACGCTGTAACGTAATCCCATATGACGTTATACGTTATAACGTAATAGTGTATGACGTTATACGTTATAAGGAAATGCTATAGTACTTTACACATTATAACATAAAAATATATAACGTTATACGTTATAACGTAATACCATATGACGTTATACGATATAAGGAAATGCTATAGTACGTTACACGTTACAACGTAATACTATTTAACGTTATACGTTATAACGTAATACCATATGACGTTATACGTTATAAGGAAATGCTATAGTACGTTACACGTTGTAACGTAATACTATATGACGTTATACGTTCTAAGGAAATGCTATAGTACTTTGCACATTATAACGTAATAATATATAAGGTTATACTTTATAACGTAATACCATATAACGTTATACGTCATCACGTAATACCATATGACGTTATACGTTATAAGCAAATGCTATAGTACGTTGCACGTTGTAACGTAATACCATATGACGTCATACGTTTATAACGTAATACTATGTGACGTCATACGTTCTAAGGAAATGCTATAGTACGTTACACGTTGTAACGTAATACTATATAAGGTTATACGTTATAACGTAATACCATATAACGATATATGTTATAACGTAATACCATATAACGTTATACGTTACAACGTAATACTATATAACGTTATACGTTATAACGTAATATCAAATGACGTTATACGTTATAACGTAATACCATATAACGATATATGTTACAACGTAATACCATATAACGTTATACGTTATAACGTAAGACCGTATGACGTTATACGTTATAAGGAAATGCTATAGTACGTTACACGTTATAACGTAATACTATATAACGTTATACGTTTTAACGTAATACCATATGACGTTATACGCTATAAGGAAATGCTATAGTACGTTACACGTTGTAACGTAATACTATATGACGTTATGCGATATAAGGAAATGCTATAGTACTTTACACATTATAACGTAATAATATATAACGTTATACATTATAACGTAACACCATATAAGATACACGTTATAACGTAATACCATATGACGTTATAAGATATAAGGAAATGCTATAGTACGTTACACGTTACAACGTAATACTATTTAACGTTATACGTTATAACGTAATACCATATGACGTTATACGTTATAAGGAAATGCTATAGTACGTTACACGTTGTAACGTAATACTATATGACGTTATACGTTCTAAGGAAATGCGATAGTACTTTGCACATTATAACGTAATAATATATAAGGTTATACTTTATAACGTAATACCATATAACGTTATACGTCATAACGTAATACCATATGACGTTATACGTTATAAGGAAATGCTATAGTACGTTGCACGTTGTAACGTAATACCATATGACGTTATACGTTATAACGTAATACTATGTGACGTTATACGTTGTAAGGAAATGCTATATAACGTTATACGTTATAACGTAATACCATATGACGTTATACGTTACAATGAAATGCTATAGTACGTTGCACGTTGTAACGTAATACCATATGATGTTATACGTTATAACGTAATACTATGTGACGTTATACGTTCTAAGGAAATGCTATAGTACGATACACGTTGTAACGTAATACTATACAAGGTTATACGTTATAACGTAATACTATATAACGTTATACGTTATAACGTAATACCATTAACGTTATACGTTATAACGTAATACCATATGACGTTATACGTTACAAGGAAATGCTCAAGTACGTTACACGTTGTAACGTAATACTATATAACGTTATACGTTATAACGTAATATCAAATGACGTTATACGTTATAACGTAATACCTTATAACGATATATGTTATAACGTAATACCATATAACGTTATACGTTATAACGTAATATCATATGACGTTATACTTTATAAGGAAATGCTATAGTACGTTACACGTTACAACGTAATACTATATAACGTTATACGTTATAACGTAATATCGAATGACGTTATACGTTATAACGTAATACCATATGACGATATATGTTATAACGTAATACCATATAACGTTATACGTTATAACGTAAGACCGTATGACGTTATACGTTATAAGGAAATGCTATAGTACGTTACAGATTGTAACGTAATACTATATAACGTTATACGTTATAACGTAATAGTATATAACGTTATAC
Organism: Bombus sonorus; assembly: GCA_029958995.1. Lineage (NCBI taxonomy): Eukaryota > Metazoa > Arthropoda > Insecta > Hymenoptera > Apidae > Bombus > Bombus sonorus. The sequence continues at coordinate 2,578 of JARWAU010000053.1, read as the reverse complement.
TTTATAAGGAAATGCTATAGTACGTTACACGTTACAACGGAATACTATATAACATTATACGTTATATCGTAATACTATATGACGTTATACGTTATAAGGAAATGCTATAGTACGTTATACGTTGTAAGGAAATGCTATCGTACGTTACAGGTTGTAACGTAATACTATATGACGTTATGCGATATAAGGAAATGCTATAGTACTTTACACGTTATAACGTAATAATATATAACCTTATACGTTATAACGTAGCACCATATAAGATACACGTTATAACGTAATACCATATGACGTTATACGTTATAACGTATTGCCACATGACGTTGCACGTTGTAACGTAATACCATATAACGTTATACGTTATAACGTAATACTATATGACGTTATACGTTATAAGGAAATGCTATAGTACGTTATACGTTGTAAGGAAATGCTATATTACGTTATACGTTAGAACGTAATACCATATGACGTTATACGATATAAGGAAATGCTATAGTACGTTACAGGTTGTAACGTAATACTATATAACGTTATACGTTATAACGTAATACCATATGACGTTATACGTTATAACGTAATACCATATAACGTTATACGTTATAACGTAATACCATATGACGTTATACGTTACAAGGAAATGCTCTAGTACGTTATACGTTGTAAGGAAATGCTATATAACGTTATACGTTGTAACGTAATACTATATGACGTTATACGTTCTAAGGAAATGCTATAGTACTTTACACATTATAACGTAATAATATATAATGTTATACGTTATAACGTAATACTATATAACGTCATACGTTATAACGTAATACCATATAACATACACGTTATACCGTAATACTATATAACGTTATACGTTATAACGTAATACTATATAACGTTATACGTTATAACGTAATACCATATGACGTTATATGTTATAAGGAAATGCTATAGTACGTTATACGTTATAACGTAATACCATATGACGTTATACGTTACAAGGAAATGCTCTAGTACGTTACACGTTGTAACGTAATACTATATGACGTTATACGTTCTAAGGAAATGCTATAGTACTTTGCACATTATAACGTAATAATATATAAGGTTATACTTTATAACGTAATACCATATCACGTTATACGTCATAACGTAATACCATATGACGTTATACGTTATAAGGAAATGCTATAGTACGTTGCACGTTGTAACGTAATACCATATGACGTTATACGTTATAACGTAATACTCTGTGACGTTATACGTTGTAAGGAAATGCTATATAACGTTATACGTTATAACGTAATACCATATGACGTTATACGTTACAATGAAATGCTATAGTACGTTGCACGTTGTAACGTAATACCATATGACGTTATACGTTATAAGGAAATGCTATAGTACGTTATACGTTATGACGTAATACCATATGACGTTATACGTTACAAGGAAATGCTCCTAGTACGTTACACGTTGTAACGTAATACTATATAACGTTATAAGTTATAACGTAATATCATATGACGTTATTCCTTATAAGGAAATGCTATAGTACGTTACACGTTACAACGTAATACTATATAACATTATACGTTATATAGTAATACCATATGACGTTATACGTCATAAGGAATTGCTATAGTACGTTACACGTTGTAACGTAATACTATATGACGTTATGCGGTATAAGGAAATGCTATAGTACTTTACACGTTATAACGTAATAATATATAACCTTATACGTTATAACGTAGCACCATATAAGATACACGTTATAAACGTAATACCATATGACGTTATACGTTAGAAGGAAATGCTATAGTACGTTACACGTTACAACGTAATACTATATAACGTTATACGTTATAACGTAATATCAAATGACGTTATACGTTATAACGTAATACCATATAACGATATATGTTACAACGTAATACCATATAACGTTATACGTTATAACGTAAGACCGTATGACGTTATACGTTATAAGGAAATGCTATAGTACGTTACACGTTATAACGTAATACTATATAACGTTATACGTTTTAACGTAATACCATATGACGTTATACGCTATAAGGAAATGCTATAGTACGTTACACGTTGTAACGTAATACTATATGACGTTATGCGATATAAGGAAATGCTATAGTACTTTACACATTATAACGTAATAATATATAACGTTATACATTATAACGTAACACCATATAAGATACACGTTATAACGTAATACCATATGACGTTATACGATATAAGGAAATGCTATAGTACGTTACACGTTACAACGTAATACTATTTAACGTTATACGTTATAACGTAATACCATATGACGTTATACGTTATAAGGAAATGCTATAGTACGTTACACGTTGTAACGTAATACTATATGACGTTATACGTTCTAAGGAAATGCGATAGTACTTTGCACATTATAACGTAATAATATATAAGGTTATACTTTATAACGTAATACCATATAACGTTATACGTCATAACGTAATACCATATGACGTTATACGTTATAAGGAAATGCTATAGTACGTTGCACGTTGTAACGTAATACCATATGACGTTATAC